>JAOQMR010000005.1:21951093-21970099 GCA_027563865.1 Erythroxylum pelleterianum
AGAAGGCCCTCTTTTAAAGCTATACATCGTCTCATCAATATTTTTTAACATGCACAAATTTACTTCCCGTGAGATGACACTTCCTTATGTAGAAGAAGTAAAAACTGAAAAATAATCAGACATGGGTCTTTGTTATTTTAGGAGGTAAAGAGCCCAGCGCGGAATTATAAAGGGTAGCTGTTAATTCTGTTCCTGCTGCACCACCAACTTCCTTTTCTAAGCACCAAAACTAACAGATTTTTGATAGCCTAGAAACGATGGGAATTATGGTAGGAAAAGAGCAACCTTATAGTTGAAACATTAGTCCCTACATACCAAAAACTAGCCAACATATTTGACACTGGATCCAACTACATGACCATTATTTTAGTGATCTTCATAGTTATCACAATTATTATCGTCCAAATTACCCGTGCACATCAACAATAGCAAGAGTCAACAAAAGAATCTATTATTTGCCCTCGCCTCATTTAACGTTTTGCTAGAATCTGTCATTGGTTTTTCTTCTCATTTAATTAATGTTTTAAAACGGTATGCTTCATATTGTTCATGCTCATCTAAAGATTTGAAAAGATGTTTCCAGGTCAGCTTCCAAGATTTTGGAAATAGCAAACAAAATCAAATTGTACCTTTGGACCCAGCAATCCTAATCCGTTTTTTCTTGGAACAATCCTTTTCTGACCTCCAAACATGCCTTCACTGCAGGATTTCTGGCTCACAGGCAGTCCTCTTGCATTCTCCTTTCCAGTACCAACTACTCTGTCCTTCCTACTTACTTTCACCTTTTCCTTAGCATTTTTAGCTCCTGCTACATAGTCTTTCTTGTTATCCACATGTGGCAATAACACTTTTGGCTTCCGACTCTGAGCTTGAATCTACAGAATCCAGAACAAAATCAATATGTTAACGTAAAAATTATGTTAAACTACTGAATGATTGAAAATTTTAGTAGCATTTTAATTGTTTTCATCTACTTCCGCAAGGAATAAAATATTTGTTTGATCTAAAACGTAAACATTAGTATATTGAAAGTTAGTGAATATACTTTAGACAGGTTTTAACCTTAGACTTTGAAGCATCTTTACGGTATGACTTTGCAACAGTGCTAATAATTGCCCCTCTAGAATAGACTCCCTCCTCCAGTCGCGCATGTGAAACCCTGGACACGTGAGGACTGTTTACTTTGCATTTTGCTTCTTTAGACATGCTTGCTTTAATACTCTTCCCACCTCCTCTAAAATTGCATGCTTCCCCCTTAACTTGAGCATTCAAATATCTTACTTTACTTGTTGCTGCTGCAGTCATCCTTATTATGTTTCTGTTATCTGGGGTCTTCTCTTGGTTATGCACCATTGTAAATGCAGAGCTCATACCAGGATAGCTGATGGTTGAAGATGATCCCACACTAGATTTTCCTGATGAGGACTTACTATCCCTGGATTTTTTGCTATTAATATTAGTTTCCACCCTTGATGCTTGTCGAGTAACATAACTTTTCCTAAGACTTGTCCTTACAGCAGACAAAATTCCAGTCGTATGACCAAATCCTTGACTTGATACCTTCTTTTTTGCTTGTTCTACTTGTTGACCACCCTCAGACGTAATGATACTTGACAAAGTTACACCTTCCTTGTCCACCACAATGTTTGAGCTACTTCTGTATGCTCCAGCTGCAGCATATGTTTTTTTCATATCCTTGGAATTTCTGACTGAACCTTTCTCAGAAATGAGATTTGCGATTGAGCTCGAAGTCCCTTTAGAACTTACAAAACTTAACTTGGGTTCCATTTCTGGGCCTGAATTCAGCAATCGAGACTTGCCCTTCAAACCCATTACCGGGTGTTGTTTAATAAATGTAGCATCAAAACCATCTCCTCTGCATTTCTTGACTGTGTAGTGCTTACCCCTTGATTTGGATACTGAAGAAGGAAGGTTTGGAGAAACTGGTCCGTTCAAGTCGAATTCTGATGACAAACTCTCCTTGGGGGGATTGGAAAATGAGGCTTTTAACTGGCGAGAAGAACACTGGTGGAACCTGAATAGTTGTTTTCAAGTACTGTCATCATGTGTGAGTTTTACCAACAAAATTTCCAAATCCAAATAGGGGAGGGGAAAAATAGCTTACTGGTGACTAGTGTAGAACCACTGATCATCACTGCAATGTACAGACATTTTACATTTTAGTATCAAGATAATTAGCAGTTATGAAGATGCATAGACATTTTAAGTCCAAGAATAATTCTCAACAGACTCACGCGTCTTGGTAATTGGACTTGGCTTCTAAACTAAGATCCACCCACATTGGTGCTTCAATTTCTTCCTGAATTTATTACAAACAAGGGAAAAGGAATTAAAAGTCAAATGCAAAAAAGATCAAAAGAAAAGAAGAAAGGCGACCATTAAATAAGAAACAGTGAACCAGCTCAAAAAGGGAATCCTGTGTCTGGAAAGAAATTGAAGTACCTCAAATGCTAAGCGTACATTTTCTTTTGTCAGCGATTAATTAAAAAGTAATCAACGCTCACTATAAGTTCAACATTATCCCCATGTTCTCTTGACAAACCAAGCTATTGAAAATGAACTAGGCATGGGATACCCATACCGAGCACACTAACACAAGATCAAATCCAAGAGCGAACGCAACACTTTGAATCAAATACACACACACACACACACACACACAAAACACCCACAAGAATCGACTGACAAACAAAGAAACCAATTTCAGGAGGCAGCAAGAGAAAAATCCTCTTCAAAGAAAAGATAGTTTCCATTTTCAGTAAAGCTATGACGAAAGCTTACCAGAAATACCCAGTGATCCTTGGAGTTCTTGAGATCCATCTCTGCTTGGTGGAAAAATTAACAGAACAAATGATAATTTGATGAAGGGGTCATCACGTATGCCCCAGTTCCCCCATTTTCAATCTTGATTGATTTGGCGTTGAAATTGGTTGATTTTGAAGGGCTGTGATTGTTTCCGACCGTTGGGAGTGGACATTTGAAAACCTTAAAATTGATTAGGCCCATTGGGCTCTACTTTGATATTGGAAATTAAAATACAAAAAAGCTTCGTCAGAATAGATAAAATGTAGATAAAAGCAGATTGAATTGGAGAGGCATAAAAATCCTTTTCAGCTAAGACCTCAAGGGTCCCCACCACCACTTCCTTTCCTTTGCTTCTCTTGCGTTTCATATATTAAACTTAAAGACGGGCATTTGGGTGGTTGTGTCTGAACTGAGCTAGTTGAAAATGTCATCCATGCTAATGGCTGCTACTGTCACTGCAACCACTAGCTCAACCACTGTCCTTAGGCCAACGACATTTCTTGCCCAAAGAAGCACTAACGCCAAATCTTTGAGAGATTTTGTCTCCATCGAGAATGCCATTATGGTAAGTTACTCTCTCTCTCTCTCTCAAGTTTGGTTGATCGATTTGATTGCAAAGTGAGCTTATATATTTTCAATTGAACCGGGAAATGAATTGTGGTATGGACCAGACAGAGTCAAGTATTTAGGACCCTACTCTACTCAGACCCCTTCTTACTTCACCGGTGAATTCCCAGGTGACCATGGATGCCACAATGCTGGCTTATCAGCCGACCCCGAGGCCTTTTCCAGAAACAGAGCTCTTGAGGTAACCCTTTTTTGCTCCACGTTCTTAATTCTACTGTTTCAACTGAATTTCCCAAAAACGAGAGTTGAGATGTTCAAGATGAGAAGAAAATAATTTTCTTGTGCTTGTATATATATGACTTCGTTTACGCCAGCACTTAATTAAGACCAACATCTACACAATCTAATGATGCTTCGATAGAACACAACCCTCGAACGTACAATTTGCACGTGATCCACGGAAGATGGGCAATGCTTGGAGCATTAGGCTTCATAACCCTAGAAGTTCTAAAAAAATGGGTTATAAGTGGATTTCAAAGAACCAGTGTGGTTCAAGGCAGGAGCTCAAATCTTCTCAGAAGGAGGATTGGACTGCTTGGGCAACCCCAACCTCGTACATGCTCAAAGCATCCTAGCAGTTCTTGGTTTCCAAGTTGTCCTGATGGGCCTCGTTGAAGGGTTTTGCATCAACGACCTTCCTAGAGTCGGAGAGGGAAATGACCTCTACCCTAGTGGCCAATACTTTGACCCTCTTGGCCTCGCCACTGATCCGGTTACATTTGCCGAGCTTGAGGTGAAAGAGATCAAGAATGGGAGGCTAACAATGTTCTCCATGTTTGGTTTCTTTGACCAAGCAATTATCACAGGAAAAGGTCCTTTGGAGAATCTGTTGGACCAACCTTGATAACCCTATGGCCAATAATGCCTGGGTCTATGCAACCAAGTTTGTGCCAGGAATAGGATCGTAACATTTATGCTTACTTTGCTTGGATTTGGGTGGAAACACTGTTTAGATCATCACTGATTTACTCGTGCTGCCTTATAGTCCATCATAGGGTGACACAGGGAATATGATCTTTCTGTTTAACCCTCTCATAGCTAACACTGTTCTAAACCACTCTACTGGTTGAAGACATCGACGAACCAAAGTCGGATTGAAAGTGTGTATCACAATGTAGGTGTCCAATTATCGGAGACTTACACCCCTCAACGCCTCTCCCTGGGCTTACACGGGACTTACTGCTCACGCCTCTTAGGATTCCCTACTTCACTCACACACTCTTACTCTTCATTCCCCGTTAATGCTTCTGACTTAATACAGTGGAAATGTTTAGAAGTAACAATTCTTCCAGACTGTCATAGATTTTCTGATACATAAGATCCTCATAGAAGGCAAGTGTAGAGTATACTCATCTCTACAATCTTTCAAACTAAAGAATAGATGATAATAGGTTTAAAGGTTTTAGAGAAGAGAAGAGATTGTTTAGAGAAAAACTAACATCTCCATTTTCTTCATTGATAAAACTTATTACACAAACCCTGCTTTTATAAGCGAAGCGAGGGATAAAAATGTAGACTATCCTAAAGACAATATGATTACAACTTTAGGAAAAGTAATCCTAGCCTTATCTCTAAAGAATCTACTTTACACAAAGTAAAGCAATCATTCTCCTAACTTTGAAAAAACAAACTACTTTTACACAAAGTTAAAAAGCAAACAGTAGTAAATAGTATTACTTTACAAAAGGTGAATTATGACGATGATAAGATGGAATCTTCAATAGTTATTGAAGGTGACTTGTGGAACCCATCTTTCATCATTTTTGCTTAGACTCTCAACTTTATAGGTATAAAGTGAGATCTTATCAATAGTCAGCTCCATGTCATGTCTTCATAATTGATTCAAAGAATCCAAGAGACTTTATTTGTCATGAATTGGTTCGTGCCACGATTGAAGATTGGATGGAGAGTCTAGATCACTTGAGTTATCAGTATTAGCTAGTGAATGTCTTTTTCTTTTGCTATAACTGAACTCAGCTTTATGGAATTGCTGCAGGAGGTGGTTAATTTCAGAATCAGAAATGCTGGGAATATCTTCATTAGGATTTTGAGCATCTTGAAATTCTACATTATAAGTTCGAGAAGGTCCTGCTGTGTCAGAGACTATTCTTGTGATATCTTCTGACTCTGTATCATATTCAGGACTATTGGAACCAGGAATATCAATTTCTGGTGCTTCTAGTTCACCAGGCACAAATTATCCAGGGTATGGTCCAATAGATGTAGTCAATACTGATGAGATTGAAAAGTGGTTAAGTTCCTTAAGAACATCTTTTAAAGATTTTAACACACCTTTTTTATGACGTGACCAGTACAAGGATGCATGCCAAAACTGGACACGTGGCTCTGTATAAAGTAAACCAGTATGAGATTCTCTGTATGGTCGATGAACAATGAAGAAGCATTGGGTAGTTTGTCGTCTAGCAGAGGATGTCCATAGACGATGTTGATCAATTACAATAGAGCATTGATGTTTCCATTGATCTAATGGTTGAAATCATTCAAGTAATGTCCATAATAATGAGCTTCCATTATTAGGATCACAGAGATGTTGATACAGTTGAAGAGGAGAGACTGAAAAAGCACAAGCATAAAGGGTAGAGAGTGCCCAAAAATACCATAATGTGTTTTCTGATACCTGATCTTGAAGAAGAGTCCCATTAAGGCAAGGTGCTTTGATGTTGAACATACAACAAACATGTATGAAGATAGATTGTACTCCAGTTCAAAGACCATACGTCCATATCCAGATCTTTTAGCAAGACAAATATGATCGGCCCATTAAGACTATTGGATTCATGGATACAGGATCTAGTCATACGATCATAAAGCCCAACATTCTATCAACAGAAGCATGGACTTCTCATGAAGAGTACTTTACTGCAGCTAATGGAAACAGTTTCAAGATTGGGTTAAGAACAAGAAGCAGAATTGGCATTTGCTTCTTCCCTCAGTGTACAGTTTGGACTAAATTACTTGGAAGCAATCTACCAGGCCCAGATCTCTTAATTGGAATGAATGTTTATTGTAAAGCCGGACATTTACAGATCCTACCCACAGGCCTCAGGTATCGAAACCTTATGAGTACATACACTGATCTAAAAAATGTGTTTGAACTAACTCAGGTTCCTGCACATTACACTAGACTTCGAGATAAACTGTTGAGCTATTGTCCAGAGTCTCATGCACAGTTTACTAATCCAAATCCTCTATGGAAGAATCTAGACTTTTTCATAAGTTTGCCATTTAAATTTAAAAAGAATGGGGATATCAATCGTACAAAAGCCACACATCTAGGAATGAATCCTGATGACATAAAGCTCGCACAAGATGAGTGTGTCGTGTTATTGCAGCAAGAATTGATAGAGCCCACAAAGTCAGATTAGGCTTGCTAAGCGTTATATGTCAACAAGCGTTCATAACAGAAACGTAGAAAGAAACGTCTAGTGATAGACTACAAACCTCTGAATGCATTCTTAGAGGATGATAAGTTTCCTTTGCCTAAAATCAGTACACAAGTACTAGCTCTCAAGGAAGCTGTTATATTTTCAAATTTTGATTTGAAAGCAGGATTTTGGCAATTGGGTATTCACCCTGAAGAACGTTACAAGACTGCATTCTGCATTCCCAATGCTCAGTACCAATGGACTGTAATGCCCTTTAGATTAAAGGTTGCTCCATCACTGTTTCAAAAGTCCATTACAAAAATCTATAAGTCTATCCTCAATAGTGCGTTGATCTACATCGATGACATCTTACTGTTCTCAAAGACTCATGAAGAACATCAGGCCCTTCTTCAAAGATTTTTGGACCTAACTCAACAATATTGGATAATGTTTTCGGCCTCAAAAAGCACTATTGATATAACAGAAATTGAATTTCTTGGAATGCAATTCAAGGATGGATTCTACCAGCCAGGCCCACATATTACAAAGGAATTATTGCAATTTCCAGATGAAAATCTCATTGTTAAACAGATTCAACAGTTCCTTGGAATTGTCAACTACATTCGAGATTTCATACCACATGTGACAGCCTTCACATTAAGCTTATCTAAGCTCTTACGTAAGAATCCACCAACATGGGGAAAAGAACAAACAACTGTCAAGCATCTTAAACAGCTTTGTCAGAAAATTTCACCTTTGAAACTTTCCGATCTAAGACTATCTCTCTCCCAGATAGATGTTGGTTCTACCTTTGTAGATGCAATAGCATTATCTACGCTCCTCCATCAACACCCACCTTGGCCGCCAAATACTTTTTTTGCCTATAAGTATCCTTCTTCTCTTCGGCCTACTAACTTCAGTGAGTTTTCTACTTCTTTGCATCATTCTCAGAAAAAACACAAAAAGATTTCAGCTTCTACTCAATTTTGTAGAATGTCTAGTCAACCTCTTTTTTCTTTAACTAAGAAAGCTTTTTCTTCGATAGCTAGTCGTCCTTCTAGCCTCTCTAAAGTTGCCTTACTTGCTCGTAGTAGTCTTTCCTATTACCTGCATCTCTATTTGCTTGAACATTCTTCTGCTGGTCTTCCTACTATGTTCAACATCAAAGCACCTTGCCTTAATGTGACTCTTCTTCAAGATCCGGTATCAGAAAACACGTTATGGTATTTTTGGGCACTCTCTGCCTTTTATGCTTGTGCTTTTTCAGTCTCTCCTCTTCAACTGTATCAACATCTCTGTGATCCTAATAATGGAAGCTCATTATTATGGACATTACTTGAATGATTTCAACCATTAGATCAATGGAAACATCAATGCTCTATTGTAATTGATCAACATCGTCTATGGACATCCTCTGCTAGACGACAAACTACCCAATGCTTCTTCATTGTTCATCGACCATACAGAGAATCTCATACTGGTTTCCTTTATACAGAGTCACATGTCCAGCTTTGGCATGCATCCTTGTATTGGCCACATCATCAAAAAGGTGTGTTAAAATCTTTAAAAGATGTTCTTAAGGAACTTAACCACTTTTCAATCTCATCAGTATTAACTATATCTATTGGACCATACCCTGGAGAATTTGTGCCTGGTGAACCAGAAGCATCGGAAATTGATATTCCTGGTTCCAATAGTCCTGAATATGATATAGAGTCAGAAGACATCACAAGAATAGTCTCTAACACAGCAAGACCTTCTCAAACTTATAATGCAGAATTTCAAGATGCTCAAAATCCTAATGAAGATATTCTCAGCATCTCTGATTCTGAAATTAACCACCTCCTGCAAAGCTGAGTTCAATTATAGCAAAAGAAAAAGACATTCACTAGTTAATATTGATGACTCAAGTGATCCAGACTCTCCATCCAATCTTCAATTGTAGCACGAACCAATTCGTGACAAATGAAGTATATTGGATTCTTTAGATTAATTATGAAGACATGACATGGAGCTGACTACTGATAAGATCTCACTTTATACCTATAAAGTTGAGAGTCTAAGCAACAATGATGAAAGATGGGTTCCACAAGTCACCTTCAATAACTATTGAAGATTTCATCTTATCATCGTCATAATTCATCTTTTGTAAAGTAGTACTATTTATTACTGTTTGCTTTTTAACTTTGTGTAAAAGTAGTTTGCTTTTTCAAAGTTAGGATAATGATTGCTTTACTTTTTATAAAGTAGATTCTTTAGAGATAAGGTTAGGATTACTTTTCCTAAAGTTGTAATCATATTGTCTTTAGGATAGTTTACATTTCTATCCCTCGCTTCGCTTATAAAAGCAGGGTTTGTGTAATAAGTTTTATCAGTGAAGAAAATGGAGTAGTTTTTCTCTAAACAATCTCTTCTCTTCTCTGAAACCTTTAAACCCTATTATCATCTATCCTCTGGTTTGAAAGATTGTAAAGATGAGTATGCTCTGCACTTGCCTCCTATGATGATCTTATGTATAAGAAAATCTATGACAGTCTGGAAGAACTGTTGCTTCTAAATATTTCCGTTGTATTGAGTCAGAAGCATTAACGGGGAATGAAGAGTAAGAGTCTGTAAGTGAAGTAGGGAATCCTAAGAGGCGTGAGCAGTAAGTCCCGTGTAAGCCCAATTGTGATACACACTTCCAATCCGACTTTAGTTAGTCGATGTCTTCAACCAGTAGAATGGTTTAGAACAATGTTAGCCAAGAGAGGGTTAACCAGAAAGGTCATATTCCCTGTGTCACCCTATGATGGACTATAGGGTAGCACGAGTGGTATCAGAGCCATAACAAGAGTGGTCATTACCCTTGTCTAGTGGTCAGGTATATTGGTTCAGCCGAGCACACCTGCGTACCCCTTGCAGTATATCTACTCCTCGCTTAGTATTTCACTACTGCTTGTGGAATACTTGGGAACATTCACCTTCGCATCTTTTTCTAGAGGGGGGAATATTGATATTAGGTAAGAAAGGGAGTAAGAAGAGAGTTGCATAAGAGTTATGAAAACTTCTCTAGATCCAGTTCATTTATCGTCTAGCTTGTCTTTAACTAGTTTGCCTAATAGTGTGAAGCGTATTTTATCAAACAAAATAGAAAATCTTGTTGAAGTCACTCATGTAGAAAATCGTGTTTGTGAGTCTTCTTTACCTTTGTTAAGCCCTTATAGTATTTATTCTCATGACCGTTCTTGGACGAGAAATATTAAGAGTGTGTTATCTACTTCTAGACCTCGTGTGAAGGAAATCATCCAAAGTTCCAAACTGGAACAGTGTGGTCTCAGATCTACAATTGCAGAACAATACGTAAAGCTAAAGATTCCTAAGGAGCTGATCCCCTTATGGAGAAAGCAGAACCATACACATCTACACTTTTGAGCTCTACGACTTGTTCTCACTTTACATGGAAGAAAAGGTATTCCTGCAATAGCCAGGATATTCCTTCTTGACACTGCCTACACAACGTACTAAAATGCTTTGATTGGTGCTTTGCTGACAACTCTTGACAGAAGAAGTGTCGTCTTGACCATAGCACCTGAACGTCTACAGGTTTAGATCCAGATCATTGGAGTAGATCAAAGATCCTACAGCCATCATGGCTACTCTTCATCACCAGATGATCTACCATCTTTAGAATCATGTCTTGGACATAAACTTTCCAAATTCTACTTCAGATGCTCTATACATGGTTGCTGATCGATCTAATGATCAGACTACTATCCTCCAGATCCCGAAGCAGTTGCCTTCAAAGGAGCTTGAAAAGTTGATGCCAATAGAATGGATCACCAACTACCAGAAGGTATTCCACGCGCCTCATCGACACTCTTTTCATACGACGATTCCTCCGATTCTGCAAACTCTGAGAGATGGCTCAGTTAGATTCATCTACACCAGACCTAGCGACGACATGTCTGGTTCATCTACATCAGGCTCAATCCTGATGATCCTGCCCATTGAATAGTCAAATCTACCAAATGTATCATTTGGGGCAACAAGCCTTAAGATCCAGCCCGTATTCTCACATACAGAAGGTAAAGACGGTCCTCCTATTCATTATTTCAAATCTAATGGAGATCCAATCTATGTTAGTCATCATCATGGACACTTTGCATGGGATGTCGACCCACACATGTGCGAACCAGACTGTGAGATCTATCTCAACCTTGAGTTAGACTCAGATGATGATGATCCAAGATATCAACGAAGAAGGAAGAAGAAATCCAAGCCCAAATCTCGGTGCTTGCCTTCTCGTGACTATCCTCACCAAGATGAGGATCCAGATCAAGACGATCCACATGGTCTACTGATTATAGAAAGATTCAGACCAAGGTCTTTAAGAGAGATGCTCAGGTCGTCTAAAACATGCAGATCTACTGAAGGATCTAGCAAATCTATGTTACCCTTGTCTAATGGTCAGGTATAGTCAGTTCAGCTGAGAACACTTGCGTACCCCTTGGAGTAATTCTACTCCTCGCTTAGTATTCCACTACTGCTTGTGGAGTACTTGGGAACATACAACCTTTGCATCTTTTTCCAGAGGGGGGAACATTGATATTAGGTAAGAAAGGGAGTAAGAAAAGAGTTGCATAAGAGTATACCTGTTGGACTTGAAGCATAAATTATCTCATTGAGATGTAATGTAATACTCCTAATTTACCAAACAAAAGGCAAATTATTTAGTAAACAAACTTCTTATGCAAGACAAATTTAAGCCAAATCTAAACAATCAAATACGTTTGGTGAAATTTAATTTAGATCATGTTCCCCCTAGAAATTGAATGAAAGCTTCGCCATAATCGTTATTTAGTTGCTACTTTGGTTGAATTATTGAACAATTACAGATTTAACGGTAAAATTACTAATAAATCATACGTTATAATTGTATAATGGATCTTTAGACAAAATTAAAACAAATAATCATAAAATCAAGAGATAATCAAATTTAAAGTGCTCAACTTTTTAAGATTCTTCAATCTAATACCCAAGCTTTTAAAATTTTCAACTTGAGTGACCATCCTTTTAAAACTTTAACAGTTCAATTCAAAAAGTTAGTTTCGTTAGTAATTTATTGATTTGTCTAACATAATTTTTATTATTTATGATATGCAGTTGTTCACTATTTCAATCTAACCATGACCACTATTATTTTAAGTTTACATTTGCAATGTCATGTACAATAAAGATTTCGTTAATCAAATTAGCAAATTACTAAAAAAAGCTAACATTTTGAACTAAACTATTAAGGTTTTAAAAGGTTGATTACTTAATTGAAAAAGTTTAAAAGCTTGAGCACTGGATTAAAAAAAACCCAAAAAATTGAGCAATTTAGGATATGTTATCCCCAAAATAAATGGGAATAAAGGAAACACTTAATATTCAAATAAACATTATATTACAAATATCAAACAAGGATGATCTTACAATATGCTTCCACGACTTCAAAACTCCTCTTGTTGGAACAAAAAACCTTAGCTACTAATGATATGAAATATACTAAATTAATTTTTAATTTAATTCTAAAAGTTAGTGTACAGGGGATGTTTGTAATTACAGGTAGGGACATGTATTTTATAACAATGAAATGTTGTTTTTAAATTTGGCAATAAAATCCTTTTCAAATAAAATACAAATTTCTAAAATTTGAAAACTTTCATGTCTCTATTAAATTTTGTTTCTAGGTTTAATTCACTCACTTAGTGCAAAAAGGAATGAGTTCGGGTAAGTTGGGAGCAATTTATAGCTGTTTTGCTTGATCTATGGAGTATATGATATTATACATGGCAGTGTTGGAGAGTTTAGAGATGCGTTGAGTGTTTTCTTTGGAACATGATCGTGTTGAGTTACAAGAAGGCCCTATTGATGGTACATGGTCATGTATTAGCTTAGGAAAGCATCGCACGTTTATTTTGAAGAACACAGACATCAACATAGTTCTCCAAAAAGCATTGTGCATCTATTAAAGAAAACAGCCATCAACATGCCGATATTAATGCTCATGTATCTCCTTAAATTTGAGTTTTAAATTTTAAAATTCAAGATTAAGTGACAAAAGTAAATAAAATCACTAGCATGACACAAAACACAATAAAAACCAAGGAAACCCCTTTGAAGCAGATTTTTCATCAATTTAAAATGAAGTTTTCGGAGATTTTAAGGGATTCAATCATATCATCCTTGATTTTTAATTTTTCTTTAGTTTTGATTTTTTTTCAGTGAGTATAAGCTACATTCTCTTTGGTATCTAGATTAGATGAACCTTAGGATGGACCTTGTAGTGATTTAATTTAATTTTAATTAATTTTTTAGTTTCTTAGAGATTCAATTATATGTTCTTATTTATTCTTGAATTAATACTGTTAGCATGTCAATTCATGTATGATTTCAGGCAATTGAGATTGAGAAATCCAACATATAAATAATTATCATAGAATTGAAAGGAGTTGCATACAAACATAGAAATAAGTCAAAATAAATCTTTTACATTAGGGTTAAAGCTAACTGTAAAGTTCATAATCAATATGATTATAATAGTTTAATTAGAAAGATATTTTAATTAATCAACCTAGAATTAGGTGTGAATATTCTTAAAAAAGATAATAACATAATTGAGGAATTTTCATGATCCAATGAAGTTTAGATTAAATTGATTAGTGAAATTATGATTGCATGAAAAGTCCTAGACGGGATTCAAATTCCAGGTTTCGTTGCTTTATTGTTTGACTTTTCATCTTTTGCATTCTAGTTTATTTAATTGTGTTGAATTGCCCTTAGTTTATATTCTTTTATTTTAAATCTGATTTATCAATGTCACCTTAATTGTCGATTTGATAATAAGAAAATAGTTATTACTAATACTTATACTTTTCGTGGGATCAACTATACTCGCTAATACTAGCTATAGCTAGACCATGCACTTATAATTGAAACAATTCATCATCATCACCTATGTTGTTAGGTGCTTAACATTTATGATTAGATTATTCACCAACACAAATGTCACAGCTCATCACTTATGTCGATTGAGATGCCAAAATCATACTATCGATCTTCTTGATTAAAGCATCCAATTTTTCCTATAATGTTGTCACCACATTGACATTGTGAATGCTACCTAATTTTTTATTTAGCCTCGAATTCTCCCATTGTTAATTATTTATAATAAGATCTTGTAATTCCTTATAAGTTTTAAAGTTAGCAGTTCCAGTCAAAGATCATTAATCAACTACTTGGATGAAATACTCATACCACTATAAAATATTTGTCCCAAATCGATTCCATAATATAGACACTTTCTTTATAGCTCCACCCATCTATCTCTCATCTCATACAATGTCTCACCTTCTAATTGTTAAAAGGAGAAGATGTTGTTCTTAAGTATTGTTGTTTGTGTTAGAGGAAAATACCTAGCTAAAAACTTCTCATTAAGCTCGTTTCAATTAGTAATGGGTCCATGAGATAAACATTTGAACCATGACTTAACTATGTCCCTCAGTGTGAAAGGGAATATCATCAACTGAATTGCCTCCTTAGAAACTCCATTAATGTATCAAAAATCTCCAAAAAGTTGGCAATGTGTTTAATTAGATCGTCATTAGGCAAGCCATTAAATTGTAGAAGCTGCCAAATTATTTAAATCATATTATGCTTAATCTCAAATTATTGGCCTCCACTCTTAGCCTAATAATTTTAAATTCAGTCTCCATAAAGAGTAGTCCACCATAATCCCCTATCGTATGATGTTCTCCACGTCCCACCATTGTATCTAGTAGTTGGAACTTCAAACCTTCTAGATTTTTCTCCCCTAAACTCTAAAGTAACATCACTTTAATTTTTAGAATTGGTTCAAATAGTACTATAAAACTACTCCTTATTATAGATCAAAGTACATCCTAAAATTCATAAGATCAAGAAAGAAAGTTCTAAAATAAATAAATATAAAAAGAAAGAAAATGACTAGGTTAATAAAAATAAAGCATTCATAATATTCTAGTCTTTAAAAATGGCATCAAAAACTTGATTGTTTATTTTTAAAGTAATAACAAAGATGATTATGCAAGTGCACTATCATTTTTATATTATAATCAATGTGAATACGAGTATAAATCTTATAGGAATACAATTTCCAATATAAGCCAACTTTCTATTATGTAATCTAATAATACGAATGATTGATTTTAAGATATTTTTAACAAAACTAACCTAAAGTACTAAACTAAAGCAATGAAACAAGATTGAAGTAACTAATAGATAAATAAGATCCATATGCGAATTCCCTTAGAACCTTCCTAAGCCTAGGTTCATTTGATTCAACAATTAATCCTAGTTTCTTGGTCTGATACAAATTCTAAAATCATAACAATATTCTTTCTCAAGATATATAGCATTCGTCCTTAAGTTAATTGAATGAAATCTTTTTTCTAATATAAGCCTCTAAGAAAGCATTAACTCATTTTATGGATTCTTATGATGAATTAGCTCTAAACTAAAAGATATATGTAGTTCTATCTTTATGATTCCATGTAACTCTTATTTTTCATGTCATAATATATTAATACATACAGTTTCTCATTCCTTATGTATGAAATCTAAAATTGAATCAAACTACTATCATATTTCAATTCAACATAATATGTAATAATGAATAATTTGCAATAACACCTAGGTCTTTCATTAAATTAAATTATTAATCCAAATAATAAGTTTTAGGGTTCACCTTATGGTCCTTATCTAAATTTGTCCCAATTTAATTCATACTAAAACAAAGAAAACTAACAATACTCAAGAAAGAAAACAAGATAAAAGAAATCATTATCATGGATTCTTGAAATGTTAAAGTTCTTGGTTGAATCTTTATAGAATCCCCTCTTTGCCTCTAAAGTCTTTTTGTTCTTATGTCAAAATGTTCTACTTCAGGCCCTAATGATTTATCTCTTCTTGTCCTCCCACTTAATTCCCTAAAATCTTCTTTTTATTCTCATAAAATCCTAAAACTTTTGAAGTGTCTTACCTATTATGGGTCTAATATGTACCGTTTTGGTTTTGTTTTACTCAGTTACCCCATAAACACATCTTCCTTTTATAAGCAAACATAACCAAAACAAGTTCAATGTGTGTTTGTGTTTGGTTCATATGGCTTTCCACGTTTTTTATATAAAAATTACTATCAACGCGAGTTCCCAACACGAATCTACATAGGTCCTATATTGCTTGACATCATACATAGGTTGGACAAGTTGTTATGTTTTGAGCCATGTTTCAAATCCTTCCTCTAGAATCATGCTAAAACTTGCTCCAACTTGACTTTAGTTTGCTCGAACTCGTTCCTTCATCATTGGAGAGCTAAAATATAGTTTGAAAACAAAATATAAGCCATTTTAAGTAGCTAATTGTATAAACATAATCCAAAAACTAACCTAATTAGCATTTATCACAGGTCCGTTATTATTATAAGTCTGCATATTAAAGTCTAATGGAGAGAAGTTAATAATAAAACAAATGAAGTTCATAATATAGAAGAAGGTTAAAATGAAATTGTACAAAATTAAGCTTGTTAAAAGCAAGCTCCTAAGTTAAAACGATCTAAATGTTTATTATATTTTCGATCCCAATTTTAGAAAAAAGGCCAATCTAGAAAAGCTTAAACAAACTTAAAAAGCTTAATTCATTTTTAATGTAGAGCTTATCTTTTTCTTTCATTTCAGTTACATTTCAAAAGCCCAAAATCCATGTTAAATCTAAATTCAAAATTTGATGTGAAAAAAGACGTAGATAATTGAAGATTAAAGGTAGAAATAATATGCTTATAGATAAAGGATGATGAATGTCCTAATCTATGAAGCCACAGGTAGGGCATGGATTTGACACAAGAGAAGGCGATTATATAGGAAAATTTATTGGAGGGAATCGACCATCCATGCACAATGTCCTTAGTTTGACCTTGGAAAATGTTGACCTTGTGGTAAGCTCATTCACATAAAAAGAAGAATGTAATAATTCAATGAGTGTGCTATTAAATTGATAGAATTGAGAAGTACAAATAAGATTCCTTCTTATATTGGAACATAAAAAACATTGTCTAATTTAAACACGTGAGAGGGGGTAGAGAAAGATTTGGAGCCAGTGTGGGTAATGGGAAGACCTATGTTATTGCCAATCATAGTGTCATTAGGCCTTTTATAAAGGGTGTGAATGGAGATATTACTCAGGTTAATAGTGATATAGTATAAGACGCCACTATCGAGAAGCCATCTAAAATTAGTTAGTGTATTAAAGGTTGCAACATGAGGTCATGATTGCCATGGTCTAGGGAAGCATGGTCGCCAATGTGGAAAAGGACAAGAAGAAGATGTTAGTTGTAAGGCTAGATGCATTTGTCAAAAAATACGAATTCACTAGCAGGGGCCAATATAAAGACGGGTACCAAGTGTGGGCATGGAATTAGAGGATAGTAAGAGAAAAAAGAATGACAGATATTCTATAAATTGGTTCTAATTTGGTAAAGAAATGAATGGAGATGTCAATGGGCCGCTAAGGGTTTAAATAAACTAGGTAAAAAGAAGTGTTAAAAGAAACATAATGGAAGTAGATTCTAAGGCGGTGTTCGATATCCTCTCTTCTTCAGAACGTCGATTCAAGACCCCCAATCTCATTGTTCGGAGCATTCATCAGTTGTTCACCAGGAACTTGACTGTTGTTCATACATGTTTATCGAGAGAGCAACAGATGTGCTGACTGACTCACGCACTATGTTGGACAATTTATAGTCAGAGTTACTTATTTTGATACCACACCCATAGGGCGCCACATTATCATGCTAGAGGATTTATCGAAATTTTGTTTCCCCAAACTTAGGCCCTGTTTGGCAATCAGCTGATAGCTGATTCTATCAGCTGTTAGCTGATAGCTGATTATATCAGCTGGTTTGACCAACGGATTGCATTAGCTGTTTGTTAAAGATGTTTGGTAAAATTAGCTATTTAGTATTAGCTGTTTAAACGTAAAATGACTTATAAGGACATGACTTTAAAAAATATAAGAATATGAATATAATATATTTTAGTATTTCAATGAATATTCTTATAAGAATTTAGATTTTAGATATTTAATTTTACAAAAATTAAGTTTAAAACTCTGATAAAAACATAGAACATATAATAATAATAATTATTATTATTATTATTATTGTTGTTATTATTATTCTTTATTATTACTATTATTATTCTTTATTATTACTATAATAATTAATTATTATTATTATTATTATTATTATTATTATTATTATTAACAACAAGAACAATAATAATAATAATAATGATAATGGTGATGGTGATAATGATGGTGATACATCCAAACATAAAATATAAGAATCTAAATGAAGTTTAAGTTTAACAACACATATCAAATATAGCAAAAGAAAAACATCATCATTTAAAGTAAAAGTTTATAACAATTTAAGAACGACGTCTAGTTGCCATTAAACTAAACACAATATTATCACGAATAATAGTCATCTCTCGAGTTCTCTGTTCTTGCGTAGAGTTAACTTCAACATCTTGAAATACATCTGGAGGTATAAATTCAGGATCTTGATCGATGATGTTAAAAGCCGGGTCGCCAATTGTACTTCTTCTAATATAATTATGCAATGCAAAAGCTGCACAAATTATTCTATTTTGATTCATCAATGAATACTTGGGCATTTTCTCCAATATTTTCCATCGAGCCTTAATAACACCGAAAGCCCTCTCAATATAACTTCTCAATGATGAATGAGCTCGATTAAAAACTTCTCGAGATCCTCTTGGATTTGCACCACAAAATTCTGATTGATGATACCTTGTCTTTGGGTAAGGTGTCAAATACCCTTCTCTTTCCGGATAGCCTTTGTCAACGAAGTAATATTTACCTGAGTGTTAATAGAGGAAATATAATTATTATAGATGACATCATAAAAAGTCTAAATCATAAATAGCAACTCCTACAAATCTTAAAATTACCTATCGGTGGTTTTGGAAATTTAAGTTTCGGATTACCCATTGTATCAAGGAAAATACTAGAATCGTGTGCTGATCCCTCCCAACCCGCTAAAACATACGTAAATAGTAAGTTAAAGTCACATGCTGCCAATACAT
>JAOQMR010000005.1:22008860-22026650 GCA_027563865.1 Erythroxylum pelleterianum
TCACGATCTGCAGAAGGATTTGTTCGATGACAGCCATGACATAGTGCGGGCTCGTGGAGTCAAAACTAGGCTCGTGACTTAATATAGTCTCATCTCTAGGGTAGCACCCTCCTTGTTATAAAAAAAAAAACATAGGAGTTGGAAATATTAATGAAGAAAAAGCACTCCAATCCAACGCATTAGGTGGGCATTGCCGGTTTAAAATTTCTTTTATTTGTTTCCGTAGAGTATTGACTTGTCCGTCGTTATCCACCATCACCTATTTCCCTAATTGGGGGGGACCACGTTATCGTTATCATTGAGTTTGCTTTCAATTTTATAATTTAAAATCATCTGCAAACTGTAGTTTGGTTCGTATCCATTAAAATAGTTTGATGGGTAACAGATGGATGATCATCCAACTTCTTGCGGTTGAATTTTCCTCCAAAACACTTATAAATTAATGCTCATATGAATTTACATCAAATCGCAAGTTCCTTCCTTGTTGTATCGTAAGTTGTAACAGATAGAGCAGCATAACATTGTTGGCAATAATTTTGAAAAGGTCCCTCCAAATTCCTTGTGTCATGTCATGTCATGTCACAACCATTTGATAATTTAATAATCAAAGACATTCCCTGTCATGGTGGGGGAACATTAATTCATCTATATTTAATTTACTCCGCGTACACAACATAGCGTCTGAGTTCATTTAATTGGGAACGAACGAACTCCATGTCCATGGTTCAGTTCAGAAGAAATAATCTCTTCGTCCCTGTGCTGCGCAATCTCTATTTCTTTGCTTTTTAAACAGCAATAATAGTATAAAATTAAGGTATTAAAGAATGCCCATTTTGAAGTCATTTTATAAGATGGTCGTTAACCATTCTTCAACTAATCTTTTGACTTTGGCAATGGCAGCACTTCAAAATTTAAAATTTCAACGATACTTTTTTTTTTGGGGGGTTACAAATAAGAGAAAACTAAAACTATCATATAAAAGAAATATCACAAGTATCAATCCATATAATCAAGGAGAGGGCGTCAGAAATCTCCTCCCAAACTTGAAAAGTTGACGAAATGTCATGACCTAATTGAGGCAGACAATCTACTGTAAAATTACCTTCATGAAACACATGCCGAATAGAACAAAGTCAATTCTTAGCAAGTAAAGCTTGAATATCCACAATCAGAACAAACAAATGATAGGAAGAGATAATACTATAAGTCACCATCCTCACTGCCTCCATGCTATCCGATTCTATCACGACTTGTCGAAAACCATGATCCCATGCAAAAATCAATCCATCGCGACTGAACCATAACTCTCCCACCAAGATAGTCGAAACACCAATTCGAAACGAATACCCCCTAGCCAACGACTAAAAGAATTACTCAACAATCCTCCACCACTGGTCAGCCCAAGATTAACAATAGAACTGCCGTAACAATTCAACTTCACCCAACCAGTAGGCGGAGCAGTTCAACCAATCCAACGCCTCACACCTTAAAGCTTTGGTTTTGAAACCGAAGTCAAGGAGACATCTATGGCAACTTTAAAGACACAACCATTCAAAGTTTCCAAAGAAAGAAACTCTCTTTGAAAGACCCATAAGTTCTTAGCCTTCCGCGACCACCAAGTACCTGCCAGAAATCAATGTGTCGAGGCAAAACCAAAAAGACCCACAGCATGAGCACGCAGATTTAAAGCTAGCCAATCAACCAAATCTGCCGCAATAAAAAAATCAAAAGAAACATCCCATTGTTGCCATCATGCAACTGCACGATTACAATCACGCAACAAATGCAAAGGAGATTTAACATATAAAGAGAACACTCCATACAAATTAGAGGTAGTCAAATCTCGTAAGAGCCGCAAAGAATTCGTCGGAAGACAAGAGTGTCCAAGTAATTGCAAAAAATGTTTCAATTTTGGTAGACCAGCCACCTTCCACAACTACGAAAAAATAGACGAAACTGAAACATTAGATACCTCTTTCGAAAGAAGGGCTTTATAAGTTGCTCGAATTGATTCGGCACCATTAGAAGAAAAACTCCAAAACATAGTATCAACGATAATTTGATGTACGAAAATACTGCTAATAATTCGGACAAGAGGAATCCTTTTATTGTAAGAGACTGAGATCCTCGTGTAAGAAGAAATATAACATCTCAATGATCAACATGGATGATGTGTACAATATTAAAAGCTTAATCAGAAGTAAAGATGAGTTATTACAACTGCTTTAATTTTTCACAAGGAAGAATTGCGTATACAAAAGGTCGGGGAGTTCACCAAATTTGTTGAAATGAGTAGGAACTACGAACTTGAATGTCACCAAACGTTTAGGCCATGACCCTATACTTAGGGTATAAGTTAATTATCAGTGGATGATTAGCTTAATTATATAAAAGCGTATGGAATGACACTGCACCATACTCTCGGTAAAAATAGAGCATCCGCATACCCAACATCCAACAGGAGCATATTTGGTACGCTGTAAAATGATGTATGCTACTTCTGAAGAAAAAAGAAGTATACCATGTGTATAACTTTTTTTTTTATTCACAAGGTATCTTAAAAAAGTCTTAGTTAAATAATTCACATTTAAATTATTTTTCGTTCGAGGTGGATAGGTTCTTTGCGAGAGATAAAACTCTGACCTCAAATTTTAAACGACTGCATACATAAAAGTAAGTTTAAACTTACAATTTTACTTAAATCAAAAGAGTCTCTTACCAACTCACCCACCTTAATCAAATTATAATACACTTTTGAATTCCCAAAAGATAATAACTGCCCTTAAATCACTTTGACCATCTTTTAGGATATAGTTGTAATAAAAGCATGTGCAAATTGCGATGAAGACAAGGGAAGGGCATATTAGGAAATTGGCTTGGAATTTAAATGATGAGGAGCCTCTCAAGTTGTAAATTGAAATTCAAACACCAAGGCTAATCCAAACTTCCTCGCTCGAGTCATTCACACACGCTTGTCCAATTGTCGTCTCTCTCTCTCTCTAACGCCAGCTTTTTCAGGTCCCTTGTGCTTCAGCTTACTGTCATTGCAAGCTATGGCGTAACAACTGCCAACTCTCACCCATTTCCTGAAAAATACCTGTCTCTTTCTTTTGAAAATTCATCCTCTTTATATAAGTATTACGAACAAACAAACAAAACCCTTCTTGTTTATTTATACATCCATACATACATATGCTATATATGTTCTTTTAGATTATACTCATCAGATCTGGACCATTTTGAACAGCAAAATGTCTAATACAACACCACCACCACCTAACTTCAAATTTTGAACTAGAAGAACAACCAAGCAAGCAATCCCATCTCAATATGGGAAGCAAAGTTCTACACTTGTTATTCGTGAATTTCCTGAGAGTGAGAATAGAAACAAAACACTCCCAAAACACATGAATGTTTTGTTTCTTCTACAACAGCTGCAACAACACCAACAACAAACCTTTTAATATTAGCCATATCGTTTCATACACACTAACTCCCTCTCTCTCTAATCTCATAGCTTCGTGGCTTTCGGTGTTATGGTTTTAAATTGCCCTTTCAACTGACGCGAGTTCGTTTCTTGGGGAGTTTAGTTTTGAAGCAGCGTTTATACTTTTCTTTTCGCTTGCAATCCAAATTCGGACAATTCTGTGGGGGGGTTTTCTTGGAAAAAGTGGATTGCCTTCGGACTTGGGGTTTTGAGATTCTCGTCACCAATTTGTAAGTGGGCACTTTTTTTATTTGGCCTTGCGTTTCATTTCTTGGAAATGTTGTTTCAGTCGCACTTTGTTTTGAAGTTGTTTGTGATAAAAGGTGGCGACTTTCCTACTTTTTGATCTCAATTAGGGTTTCTTGGGTTTGTTCGATTCCAGAGTTTGAAAATTTTGATGTTCTCTTTGCTACCTGTTGATTGAGATGATTTTGCCACCTTAGGTGTTTCAATGTTGTTCTTCCGTTTCTGAGATTTGGAAAGTTGTTTTCTTTTTTACAGTGGTTTGATAAAACCATACTATGGTTTGCGGGATTTTTAATGCCATTTAAGCTTGTGGTCCTCGTCGGATCAGAGTTTTCAGTTTCGAGACCAATATTAGGCTTTAAGCTTCATCTTATCTCCCTCACATTGCCTTGTTCACTAAGTGAGCAAGGTTTTTATGTGTAAGGTGCTACTTTTTCCTGAGTTGAATGATTGTTTCAGTTTCAGGGATTGGATATTGGAAAAATAGAGTTTGCCAAAAATGATGCTGTCAGCGTCACCCACAGGGGTAACAAGGAGTTCACTGGAAGAGATGCTGGACTCCCTGAGGCAAAGAGATGAAGCCTTAGAGAAATCCAAGGACTTGCCGCCAGCATTGCCAGCTCGGCCTCCATCAAGGGCCCGGCTCCCCTCAGTACGACACTCATTACCCACAGACTTCAAGATTGGCAATAATGGCCAGGTGGAAAGTAATGTGGAGAGTGTAGCTAATGGAAAGGAGGACTCAAAGAGGAAGGAAAGAGAGTTGGGCTGCAGAGCAGGTAGTTTTGGGAGCAAGAAGATGAAGAAAGATCAGAATTCTGCAGATTCAAGTCCATATGCAGAGGAGGAGAAGAATAAGCAGGTTAACATGCATGCTGTGAATTCAGTGCAAAAGGTTAAAGAGCCTGACTGGGATGATAACGTTAGTTATTTTTTCAAGAAGGTAATCAGAGGCATGAAGCTTGTACTCTTGCAATATTGTTTACTTTAGTTGTTACAACCACCAATTAAAATCAAATCAACTCTTCCAACTGCATTTTGAATCTTTCTGATCAGAGATAATGATATCATGGATCTATTAGTTTGGATTGAATGAAGATGATTAGGACGAATGCCTTCCTTAGTGAATGGTGACTAGGTGCAGGATAGTTTTCCAGAAGATGAATTAGAAATGTAGTGCTCTTCAGACGGGATGGATACACATTGTGGTTTCTGCAAGAGTTTATATATGTTTTGAGTTGCAACAATAAATTGCATAATATCAAGTTACATGTAAATGAAAGGTCAAAGTAGCTGGAATTATGTACGGAGACAGTTTATTGAGAAATAATGACTGAAATAGGTTTCTACGATGGATAAATGGATGACAGACATTTCCTCTGGCACATTTTAATAATTCTGAATATTAGCACAAAATTGGTGTATGAAGTTGACTCTCAAACGATGGGTTTATTTATTCCAGAAACTCCGTGTCTGGTGTCATCTATCTAATGGGCGATGGGGATCTGGAAAGATACAATCAACTTCTGGGGATGAAGCTGTTGTCTTGCTCTCAAGTGGAAAAGTAAGTTAATAACTGTTTCTTTTGGTCTTTGGATTGTTTAATGTACATCTATCATTAGTAGTTCTTTGGTGACCATCTGTTGATGCTATAGGTTGTTGAAGTGTCCACGGTAGATCTCTTACCTGCAAACCCTGATATTCTTGAGGGCGTGGAGGATCTTATACAGCTTAGTTATCTAAATGAGCCCTCAGTGCTTCACAATCTTAGTTGCAGATATTCCCAGGATATGATTTATGTGAGTGTGAACATTCTTTTATTGCTCATTTTGGTGAATTTACAGCGAATATTCTTTTATTGCTCATTTTAGTGAATTTCACATCCCTTGACCTGCCTGGTTTTCTGTATAGAGCAAAGCAGGTTCCATACTGATTGCCATCAATCCTTTTAAAAATATTCAAATTTACGGGAACGAATATATTGCTTCTTACAAAACGAAGGCTATGGATGGTCCCCATGTTTATGGTGTAGCTGACTTAGCTTATAATGAGATGATGAGAGGTAAAACTTCCTCCCATTCTTTTATTTTTTTCAATTTTAAGTTAGTTCTATAATTTGAGGATTTTTATTTTGTTAATTTTTGTAATGTAATGTGCTGGGTTGCAGTTGGGAAGGACCAATCTATAATTATAAGGTCAGTATCTACTTTCTCGTTGTTGATATTCTTTGATTTGACTACAGCGAGTTATATTCCCTGGTGTTGTTTCTGCAAGTTGTGTACTGGGGTGTTGCAAATCAAGCCTAGTTTTTCCATGAGGATTGTAGTAATCACTTAACAATATGTTACAGTGGTGAAAGTGGTGCTGGCAAAACTGAGACAGGAAAACATGCTATACAATACTTGGCTCTCCTGGGAGATGGCATTGGTGGAGTGGAGTACCAGATTCTTCAAACTAGTTGTATACTTGAAGCATTTGGGAATGCCAAAACAGCTAGGAATGACAACTCTAGTAGATTTGTGAGTTAGTTGTGTCCTATGTCTCATTTCATTGTTTTGTCATGTTTGCTGTGGTTGACATGCTTGACAATGAATGCAGGGAAAGTTGATTGAAATCCAGTTTACGACATTAGGAAAGATATGTGGCGCCAAAATTGAAACTTGTAAGTGCTATTGACTACTCTGTCATTGGTGCACCATTTGACAATGTACATATGGTACCTAATACATCTTGTTTCGTTCTCGTGTGCATAACAATTGCCAATTTCACTATCAAATGTGGGATAGTTCTTCTAGAAAAGGTAAGTTATACTCCCCGTGGACTTCTGCATGGAAATTTAATTGCCAGCTTACATGACTTTGGAATAATTATTTCTCCTTTCGGCAGTCAAGAGTCGTTCAGCTGGCCAGTGGTGAAAGATCATACCACATCTTTTATCAGCTTTGTGCCGGTGCTCCATCAACTCTTAGAGGTGCCTTTTTCACCATCCATTTAGTTTCTACCAAGTCTGGATTCATAATGTCCTAATGTTTAGCTGAATATGTACATCTCCAATGCACTTGTTTTGACTGTTTATTGCTTTCTTTGCAGATAGACTGCATCTTAAACCGGCTAGTGAGTACAACTATCTTAACCAAAGTGAATGCTTGTCCATTAATGGAGTTGATGATTCCGAAAAATTTCTTAACCTCATGGTAATTCAAAGAATTGATGCTAACGTGACCAGTGGTGAAACTAATCATATGGGCTATAATTGATCATGTCCTCCTTCCTGTTGTGGTTGTTGTACCTCTATTTTTCTTCAGGAAGCCTTGGACAATGTAAACATTTGCAAAGAAGATCAAGAACAGCTATTTGCAATGCTTGCTGCAGTGCTGTGGCTTGGAAACATATCATTTCAAGTAATTGACAATGAAAAGCATGTGCAGGTGTTGGCTAATGAAGGTATTTTTCATATTATAGGTCATGGATTTGTTCTCTAATTGATGACTTTGAATGCGACTATTTAAGTACTCAATTATATTTGATGCAATCCTATTTCTTGTCTGGCCATAAATGTGGGTTGTATATTTTTTCTTCTTCATTGGAAGTCCTAGGAAAAAGAACTAAAAAATATTTGTCACTTAGCCATGACGCTGGAGTAAGAAAAACTGGAAAGAGCCTCTCCTTCACTTCTTATCTGTTCAATAAAGTTCCTTTTCCTGGATTATTTACTTGGCCCATTGACGAGTATATGTAATTTCTTATCCCCATCATTCCTTGTAAATGAGAAGATACTCTTACCTGCTTACTACCATATGAAATCCTGGCATAAACTCTTCATTTTATTCTGCAAACTCTTGTTGGACAAAGTGGCAGCTTCTCTCTCTCTCTCTTTGAAATATGAAAATCCTGTTTATTCCCCTACCTTATGTTAATAGGATACTGCATGAGGGAATTGATCGCATTTAGATTTGTTTCTGACATTGATAGGAGTGCTTGGTGGCAAAGTTATGGGACTAAGTATGATCATGAAAGTCTGTTGGAATTCAGTTGAGCTTTAATCGTTAAAAGATTGTACCTTCAGATAGCATAAACAATCATGAGCATGTTGTAGACAAGTGGACCTATAATGAATAATAGGGTAATTGGAATTTGTATTTCCTCTAGGCTTTAGTGCCCTTGAATTCTTTCTTGTTTAGATCTGATTTCACATTTAAATTTTTCGGCAGCTGTGTCCTATGCTGCAAGTTCAATGGGTTGCAGTATCCAGGACCTTGTGTTAGCATTGTCAACCCACAACATCCAAGCTGGAAAGGATACTATTGCCAAGAAACTGACACTGCAGCAGGTATACTTAATTCTTAACTAGTTAAACTTGCCATTGTGGACCCTTCTATTATTGAGTGTCCCGACATTTTTCTGGCCTTTAAGGTTCTTCATTATCTTGTTTCAGGCAATTGACAGAAGAGATGCATTAGCAAAGTTTATTTATGCAAGCTTGTTTGAGTGGCTTATAGAACAAATTAATAAGTCTCTTGGAGTGGGCAAGATGCGCATGTGGAAATCCATTGGTATCGTTGATATCTATGGGTTTGAGTCATTTAAGGTAACCATAAGTGATTTTTAAAACTCTGATGGTTGGATTTTAATGGTGCACGCTTCTACCCCTGCCATCTTGATGGTGATGACTTCATACAATTTCAGAACAATAGTTTTGAACAATTCTGCATTAATTATGCAAACGAGAGGCTGCAGCAGCACTTCAATCGGCATCTATTCAAACTTGAGCAGCAGGTAATCACCTTAGGAGTTTAGCAGCTTATTTTACTGGATACCATTGTTGACAAGGCACATTTTGGAGAAGCATTGATGCAAAAGAATTACTAGAAACATCTTTGTTTTTTATGGAAGTTTTACTAGAAGCATCTTGTTGTACTCCACACAAGCCTTTTATTTTTTCTTATACTACTTTGCATTTTTTTTCCAATGAATGAGACAATCATTATGTGATTTTGTAACAGTTCCAAATTAAATTAAGAAATTATGAATTTATATTAAGAAGTAAATGAAACTAATTACTTGATTTGTCATTGCACTTGGTTTTGTTGCATGAACAATAATATGAAACAATCTGCTGTCTATGCTAGTGCCCATATATATGGAAATGAACTTGTTGAAGTTTCTTATATCCCTCCAATTGGATCACTTTAAAATGCATAAGGAGCTGATAAGTTGCCATCATAATTTCTATTGAGGAAATGAGGTGAGGTGACAGAGTTCAAGTCTTGGTATTTACTAACAATTTGACTTGCATTGTTTACTTTCTCTAGGATAAAGCTCTCCTTTATTACTTGAACACATTTTATGCAATTTCTTGTAATTATCATTTACTTTTTCTTTTCTTATTACCTTAAATAGCTTGTGTCATTTTCTGATTTGGCTTTGCAAAAATTGTTTAGCTTCATGGTCCATTCTTGCTTTTCTTGTAAGCTCTTATGTTGACTATTTGTACTTTTGATTTCAGGTGTATGAAGTTGATGGGATTGACTGGACCAAAGTTGATTTTGTAGACAACCAAGAATGCCTGAATCTGTTTGAGAAGGTATTTATTCACTTCACTTTTTAATAATACCATATTTTACTCTGTTCATCTATTTTTTAAGTGAAAATGAGCCTCTGCTGCATACTTTTGTACAAGCAGAGAATTAGATGCATTGGACTTCTACTTTATCTTCAAATTATGTGAGGATTAGTAGACTGTATATCAGACTTGGATACTGTTTCAAAATGCGATCTTGTGTCCTATTGATATACATATGTCATCTCCTTGGAATTGACATTTTAAAAACTGGAATGGCTGTTTCTCTGCTTCAAGTGATGACTTCTCTACTACCTTGGTTTGTGCAGAAACCCTTTGGGTTGCTGTCTTTATTGGATGAGGAGTCAAATTTCCCAGGCGCTACTGATTTGACCTTTGCGAATAAACTTAAGCAACACTTGAAGAATTATCCTTGCTTTAAAGGTGAAAGAGGAAGAGCTTTTGGTGTACAACATTGTGCTGGCGAGGTAAATAAAAAAGGCCCCTTTAATATTTATTTAATTGTTCTCCCTCTCATTCTGTTCCCTATTTGACTGTGATTTGAACCATCAAAACCTCCTTATGATGGATAGCCTTTCTCCTGCTGCTTTTGTTCCCTCTTGAAACTAGTTATCAGATTTCATAAGATAATGAAGCAAACATTTTCTGAATGGTAGATGTCTACAACTAGGCATTCTGTCGAACCTTTTCTTATTTAAATATCTGTTCTTGTTTGGATTTTAATCAGGTTATATATGACACAAATGGCTTTCTGGAAAAGAACCGAGACCCAATGCACTCGGAGTTCACCCAACTACTAGCATCTTGCAGCTGTGTATTACCAAAAATGTTTGCCTTCAAAATGCCTAACCAATCCCCAAAATTAACATGCTCATCAAATAAATCTGGTGGAATTGAATCCTCAAGTCAAAGTGTTGGCACCAAGTTCAAGGTATCTAGTATTTGCTGCACTGAGGTTGATAAAAACTATGCAATCTTGTAAAGATTATATCTAGAAATGTGATCAATTGCAAGAGTAAATTTATTTAAAAGGAAGAGGATATTTGGAGTGTTTATGGTTGGAAAGCTTCTTAAATTTCTCAATGATTTTTCATCAACTGACCTTCCCTGCCTCTAATTGCCCACTTTCCTGAGCCCTTCTTTTCCCCAATTTAGTTATAAGCTCTTTCACATTGCCTTGTATTTCTTCCCAAAATTTTCTGGAAAGTATTGAAATATAACTTTGGCTATAGCATCATTATTTTCTGAGTACAATGATGTTATAGGCAAAAGTTTTGAGCATTGTCTTCTGTACTTGTAGGAACAATTGTTCAAACTAATGCACCAGTTGGAGAATACCACACCTCACTTCATTCTCTGTATAAAGCCAAATGTGAAACAGCTTCCTGGTTTGTTTGAAGAAGATCTTGTCTTGCAACAATTGCGTTGTTGTGGAGTTATGGAGGTTGTGAAGATTTCAAGATCTGGATATCCTACTCGGATGACACATCAAGAGTTTGCAGGAAGGTATATGATGCTAGCTGTATTTCACTTAACCAGTCATACAAATAAGTTCTTTTGTTGGTTACATCTATATTCTTATCATAAAACTGAACTTAAATTTAGGTATGGGTTTCTACTCTTCGATAAAAGTGTACCTCAGGATCCATTAAGCATATCAGTTGCAGTTCTACAGCAATTTAATGCTCTTCCTGAAATGTATCAAGTTGGATACACTAAAGTGTATTTTCGAACTAGCCAGGTTTGTGTTAATACTTCCCTGAAAGTTCATTATTTTTTTTTCCTGGGCTAATAATTATGATAACAATCATTTTTCAAAAATTATCCTGGGTTATTTTCTTTTTGGTTTTATATTAAAAAGGAAACATCAACTGCAATATGTAGGATTATGTGACCATATAAGAATCTGTTTTTATCTTGATTATGTATTTCTGTGCCTTTAGTTATGTAAACCAGTGTAAATGAAAGTTGTGCTTTTGTTAGATTGGTCTCTCATCACTAATCTGCTACTGCTATATTTAATTCCGGAGGTGATAATCAAGTTTTACCTAAAATACATATGCCTAATGGTTGGTTAGATGAGACAACTAAATTATTATGTTTGAAACAAGAATTGGAAAAGAAATTTTATAGCACAGAAGCCTTTCTTGCCACTAGTTCCATTCTGCTTTTAAATCATAAGATAAGTTTGAAAATTGGCTTCAGTGAAATTTTATATTTCCCGTCCAACCAAGGTTTCTTGCTTTCGTCTTGGCTAATTAGCTCAGACAGTTTGCTGCCCATCTCTTTCATGTTCTCTCACATTTGTTTTCTTGTCATTTCTTCTTTTCTCCACTTTTCCTTTCTCTCTTTCCTTTCCATGTTTCTCATTTTTGTGCTGTTTGTATAAATATTTTACTTATTAAACCAATCAAATAGCTTGATTTCAAAAGACTGCCATTTTGGTGATATTTCTAATTGACCAATGAAAAAAGTACCTTTTGTGAACTACCAACTTATCCATGATGTTTGAAGTGCATTGTATATACTTCTCCAAATATGAGACCAAGAGGTCTTTGATATGTTGTGGAACCTTGCTTAAATATGGCATTAGAAAAATGATATCCGTAAGGTTTCATGAGACCTTATAACTGCTTTCAAATAGTTCTCGCCTAAGATTTCCATGTTTGACATTCATTTCTGTATTACTGGGTCACAGATCTGTAAATTGGAGGAGCACAGAAGACAAATTTTAGAAGCCATAATCAGTATCCAAAATTGGTTCCGTTGTTGCAAGGCTCGTTATTACTTCAAGGAAGTTAAAAAAGGAGTGGCAGTACTACAATCATGTAATACTTGAAGATATTTCTAATTAAATTTAACTCTTCTGCAGAAAATTTATAGTTTTGCTTTGTATGCTGGAAATACTTATTTTGGTGGTTTTAGTTATAGTTCATTCTTGACATGATTGATTGGATATTTTGAAACCTGTTAAACTTTTATCCCTACCGGTGTTTAAATTCATTCACTTTCAAAATGCAGTCATCCGTGGTGAAATTGCCAGAAGGAAATGTCATTCAATTGCACATTGGACTTCTAGTTGCCTCAGAACAGTTGATGAGCATCCGGTTGCAGTTATATATTTACAGTCAGGTAAGTGTTGTGTTACTCATTGGAAACTTTCAGTTCTTTTCTTAAGCAGCATATCTTATTCTTTTACTCTGCAGCTATTCGTGGGTGGCTGACTCGGAAACAACTTTGTGACAAGCGCAACCTGAAGCAGTTAGGTCATGAGAATACAATTCATAAAAGAAGACAGGGAAAAAGAATGTCTGAAGTTAAGGTACTTGATAGTTAACTAATTATCTGTCCTAGCACCTACATTGCGGTGGAGCAATGTTAAGCATCTAGGAATCACCTTTGTGGCAACATTATCTTTGATCTTGAGAAACAAAATATCAATCTCTTCTTCTTTCCCCCTCTTTATTCCACGGATTTTTCAAACAATTCTTATGGAATGGAAATGATCCATATTGGTTATTCATTTTTGTTGTTGCAGCATATTGAATACATTCATTTATAAAAACCTTAACAAATTCCAAACTTATAATTGCTAGCTTATTTTCAGATGCCAGGTGCATAACATGGAGTATGTTGGGTTCTTTTAGACATTTGTTTGTGTCGGATAATGATTGTTCTTTGTTGGCATTATTGTGGGTCTCAGTTGATTTTTTTTAATGATATGGATTCATATCTATTACATGCATAAATTACTGTTGGGACTGATTGGCCCTTAATAATAAAGAAGATAAGACCATAACTTGTGCATGCTGTTTAAACAAATAGATCCACTATGAGTGCCTTTTACAGTTGGAAATTCATTTCGTTCTATATTTTTCTGAATTAATCTCATTTCTTTCTGCATTCTCTTGTCCGACTAGATCATGCCACAAGATCAGGTTGAGGCTCAGAGTTCAGTTTTGGTCGAGCTTGAGAAGAGGGTTGTCAAGGCAGAAACTGCTTTGGGACAAAAGGAGGAGGAAAATGCTGCACTTAGGGAGCAATTGCAGCAATTTGAGAGAAGGTGGTCAGAGTATGAGGGGAAGATGAAAACAATGGAAGAGACATGGCAAATGCAGATGGGATCTTTGCAAGTGAGTAATTTTTAGGACATGAAATTCGTACAAAGAAACATTTGCTTTTAGTGACTGAACTGGTTGTCTTATAATGTCAGCAAGTTGATGTGGCTTGCTTTTAGTGATTGAAGTGGTTGCCTTATAATGTCAGCAAGTTGATGTGCCTCTTGGTATGCTTGCTTAATAAATGCCTTCGGAGTTTTTTACTAACTTGTTAGCAACTTGATAAAATGGAGCTCATGCATAATACCATGTTTCACTATTTTTCTTCTTTAGATGCTTGGCTATCACCAATTCAATAGTTTTAAGAAATAATAAATTAAGATTGTCACATTGTCAGTTGAAAGATTTTATCAGGTCTTTGAAAAAAATAGTATGCTCATATGTATTGTACATGAGTTGCAGCATGATGCATCTACTTCTATGCCTGAGAATACTCTTTTGTGATTTCATTGCAGGCGAGTCTTGCTGCTGCCAGAAAGAGTCTTGCTGCTGATAATAATGCTCCTGATAAACCTGGCAAACTCGAGTCTTCTGCATCACCGCGTTGCTATGATTATGAGGACAGTGTGTCTGGATGTCGAACCCTTGGTGGAAACACACCCATCAAAGTTTCTGGTCCAATTCATGATTTCAGATCAGGCAGAGAGCCTAATGGTTCTATAAATGCTGTCAGCTATCTGGCTAAGGAGTTTGAGCAACAGACCCAGAATTTTGAGGATGATGCCAAAGTACTACTTGAGGTTAGAACAGGGCAATCATCTTCGAATGTACATCCTGATGAAGAACTAAGAAAGTTGAAACTAAAATTTGAGACATGGAAGAAAGACTATAAAGTCAAATTACGGGAGACCAAAGCAAGATTTCATAAACTTGGGCTTGGTGAGGTTGAAAGAAGTCGTCGAAAATGGTGGGGGAAGTTCAGCTCAAGAGGGTTTTGACGTTCCAGATTTTGAATCTTTCTGCCAGTGAATCAAGATATTTACGAGATATTAGAGAAGAGCCAGGGGGAAATGTCTAAATTTTGACATTCCAGTTTTGGCTTATCCTCCGTAATGCAGTTGGGGATTGTATTTAAAGTTCTACCAATTTTCATACTCGGTGGAAGGGTTGGTTGTCTTGTGAATAGCCTTTAGGTTTTATTGGGAACTGTCAGCCCTGTCTTTAGTATAGATTCAGCTTTTAGATAGTTTGTGTATATTCTCGTGCCATCGATGAAATAGCAAACATTGTGGTACCAAAATTATGAATGAGAAGTTGTTCATATGGCCTCTTTTCTTCTATACCATTTTCTCTCAAAGTACTACGATGGTATAACATCTTTTCTCGTGCTGAGGAGGCACTTGATGCTTGTTGATGAATCACAAGGAGCTGCAACTATACTCGCTTGTCATTTCTTTAAGCTTTTGCATTGATTGACCATAGACTAGACGTGTCAAAATTTTCAAAACGAATCCCATGAATGAACAGCTAAGGAGGGGAGAAACTGTAGCTATTGATCATTGCACAAGGATGTTGGAGAACAGTGTATCACTACTAAGGCAGAGGGCAAGGGTACCCTGGCTAAGGAAGGTGATAGATGTACAAAATTCTATTTAAGGACTGTTTTAGTAAGAAGGAATATTAACAAAATTACTTCACTGAAAGATGGAAATGGTACAATTCTCACAACCAGAGAGGAACTTCATATGGAGGTTTATAACTTCTTCCATAATACCTTAGGCAGGATATTAGAAGCGACATCATGTGTAGAGGACCAGATCCCTTTTGACCTAGTTGAGAGGTTAGTAAACTACTAGATCCCTTTTGACCTATTTGAGAGGTTAATTCAACTTTTCACAGTTGAATCCGAATAAAGCCCTAGGTTTTGATGGCTTCAACGCTCACTTTTTCGATCACATTCTTTTTTTAGGTAGTGGAGGAAAATTTTCAAGAAAGGAAAAATATTGAAAGAACTGAAGGGCACTACATTTGCTAAATTCTTAAGGTGAGAACTTTGATCTCCGTAAGAGATTATAGACCTACATCTTGTTGGAATGTCATATACAAGATCATAGCCTTTAGGGAGTGTTCATAAGGGAAAGGTTAATTGGAGAAAAGATCCTCATTGTGTAGGAGCTATTCAAGGGTACAATAGAAAGAGAACTACTAGAAATTGTGCCATAAAAGCCTTTGACTCCTTGGAGTGAACTTCCTAATAAACACCATAAATGCCTTTGGCTTCCTAAAGCTTTTTATAAATTGGATAAAACTAGTGTATTACCACAATCTGATATGGGGTATTGGTGAATCGAGAACCTATAAATAGTATCTCAAGACATTGAGCCCGAAGCCCGGCCCAGTTAGGCCTAAAGGCTCAAACATGTGGCCGAGCTCAATCAGGCTAAAGCCTGACCCATTTTTAAATACTTTTTATTTTTTAAATATATATATAAGTTCTGAAATAAATAAGGCGAAACTCAATTTATTTTTAAAGAAAGTGAACCATAAAGATTATATATGAAAAATGCAACATTCATTTAATTAACAAAAATGCTTAACTAAAAAATTAATTTTTTAGTGAATGTATAAATTAAATGTACATAAAATGATAAAATGAACAAGTTAAAACAAAGTTTATTTTAAAATAAATGAATCAAAAAGATTATATATTACAAATATAATATAAATTTAATTAACAAATAAAACAGTAATACTATGAAAATCATTTTGTTATCAAAACAAAAGAGTATCCAAATTTTTTTAATGATACAATTTACAAAAGTCAAAATGAAATTATCAATTAGTGTTGGAAAGTGGAGAATGGAGAGTGAATATTGAAGTCAAGTAAAGTAAACATAGAGAGACAACAATTTATAATCTGTTAAAAAAATAAACACATTGACACACACATAAGTAAATAATTATATCTTCAATTACAATTACAAAATGCTAAAGCAATCATATGAAAAATAACAAAATTTAGAAACAAAGATTAAGACAACAAACTTGTAGTAGAGGAATGAGATAATTAATCGTTATAATCAAGATCATCAATTGTTCATACTGCTTCATCTGCATATAGAAACATTATTATGTAAATTATATCTAATAAAACTTATGATAACAATCACTTAAATATATCTTTATCATCGAATATTTTATTAAAATATTTTTCAGTTAAATGAATGGTCACCTCCTCATCAATATCTATATTAATATAAAATTTAAAATATAAGATAAGATAATATCTTAAAATAGACAAAATTGATATATCATAAATAATAAAGTTTACGCTTAATATCTTTATCATCTAATCAACTTCGAGCAAATATAAGGGTTCCAACAACACTAGGATGAAGTCGAGCACGATGAGGACGATAAACCTGACTAGTATTAAAAGCAGACCCTGAAGTAATAATAGATGCTAGAATTGCGAATAGGTCTCAGCAATTACTTAATTGTTGACTGTTATAGTAGATAAATCAGTGTTGATATTCTAATTTATCAAACACTCGACTAATATTGTTGGAACCCCACCCTGGTGAGACACGTGACTGACGTCCTACGTGACATCTGGACGCGCAACCCACGAGGGAGGGATTCCTTACCACAGAAGAAACATAAATCAAACTTAGTTCACTTACTCTCGAATGGATCTTGACAAATTCACCTTAATCTTCCTCTACAAAATTGATCTACTTAGGGCCCACAATTAAATCCGATTCCTAAGTTAAAATAAAATTTCATGTCTCTAGATTCATTAGAAACAAAAATCTCCTCAATCGGATCTCTATAGATCAACAAATCGCCCAAATACGAAATTATATTCAATATCTCCACATAAATGGCTCCCTTTGATTAAACTCGTAAATCTCAACTCAAACCCAAAAATTTTAAATTTTTCATAAAAAGTGTAGAAATTTTTTTAGAAAACCAATGCTTCGAAAACCGAGTGATATGTCTAAATTTGCGATGTGATTGAGGTTGCTAGTACCTTATGTTGAGCAGCCGATAAAGATTGTGAGATCGTGGATCAAGCAATTGAGAAACCGAGTCATTCCATTAGTGAAAGTCCTATGGAGGAGCCACTCAACTGAGGAAGTAACTTGGGAGACAGAGGAGCATATGAAGAAACAATATCTCCACCTGTTCGAGCAAACAGGTAAGAATTTTGTGTAGGAAAATCCTGGTGTGTGCATCACATACACACGGTGCAGAAAACAAATTTTTTTGTTTCGGGACCTTCCCGAAAGCCAGGATCCATGTGTCTATATAAAGAAGTCAAACCATAACGACTAAAGGAGACCGTCTCTAACGGTATCCACGCAGAGGTCGGAGAACCTAACCGGGGCAAACCCTTTTGACCTGGGAATAGCTAG
>JAOQMR010000005.1:22051005-22062531 GCA_027563865.1 Erythroxylum pelleterianum
TTATTCATAATCGGATCCAAACTGCCACCATTCAACACTCTTAGTGCCTCTGCACATAAATCCTGACCAATAGTGTCTCAATGCTTCTAATAGAAACCAGCCTGAATACCATCAAAACCTGGAGCTTTCCACGGCTTCATGTCAAATAGGGACTTGCGGACATCCTAATGTCTCAAAATTTCATCAACTAATTTGGAATTTTATGGGAGTTGTAATGTTTTGAAAACCAAACTGAAAGTTATACTGGTAATATAAAAAGTTTAATATTTAAAAGTTTCAATCAATATTAAATCGTTATAAAATTGGTTAAAGATTAAATTAAAAATTTTGAAATATGATTAAAAGAGATTGTTTTCATCCGTCGAAAAATTTAAAGTTTAATTGAAAAAGAGACTATTAAATAAAAATTAATTGATTTATTTTAATTTATAATTTATAAAATTTTATTAATATACGAAACTAATTGATACACTAATAAATTGGTCATTTTTTAATAATAAAGGTTATTAAAGTAAAACAAACTGAAAATTTTAAAAATTAAAAATTTTGAAATATGATTAAAAGAGATTGTTTTCATCCGTTGAAAAATTTAAAGTTTAATTAAAAAAAGAGACTGTTAAATAAAAATTAATTGATTTATTTTAATTTATAAAAACTTATTAATTTACGAAACTGATTGATACACTAATAAATTGATCAGTTTTTAACAATAAAGATATATTTGTATTTTCTTCGGTTGAAAAAGGTTGGATCCTCGATGGAGTAGAATCTCTACCCATCTGATCTCTTGAGTGGGTATAAAGGATTGAATATTTTTAGTGCAATAAGATAGTTTGACATTATGATAGCAATGCATCATGCTGTCATATTTGTGAATGCAAGTTCTGGCCTGAATCCCAACTACAAGTTGAATTTGGTGTTCCAAATCTAGTTAACGTGTCATTACTTCATTTTATATAACGAACGAGGCTTCAGTTTTCTCCTACTTTATGATCCATCGTTTTGAATTTTTCTCCATTTGAAAATCCCCAAGGATACCTAATGATTGGTTCGACTCAAACTCCCCACTTCTGGAACATGCCATGCCACTCGAAGACCATACGGCATATATGCATTGTCTTCATACTCGTAATGTGCCACCAAACTGTTCAATTATTTCAGTCAATCTTCATTTGTTCTACTTCGATATGATTGTTTACGTTTATCTTGATAAGATTTCTCATTTTGATTTTTGTTATAATTCATAAACTTCATCAGACCGATAACTAAATAGCGATTTCGAGGATGACACTACGTGTCATGCCTATGCTCTAACAAATTTAACGTCTATTATCTGTAACATTGCTGTATATATGAGATGACATTTACCCAAATTTTACTCTTTAAGTCTATTATATATAATCCCAACTACAAGTTGAATTGTATATATAATAGCCTTTTTGTACTGAATTGTTTTCTTCACTAACGGATGACATTTACCAGAACAAAGATAAGGTTATGCATTAACCGTTGATAGATAGAAAATGGCACAATCGACTAAGCCCATATTTATTGCCCTGAATATAACTCGTACAGATGAGCATTAACCAAATATGAAGAGAAAGGCGTAAATTGACTCTACAAGATAGTTTACAATCGTCGATAAGAGTGAAAACAAAACAAGAGGCTCCAGTGCTGTTTTCCTGTGACACAACTATGATGGTATGGTATGAGGAAGCCAACATCACCGCTGTAAACACACTCAATGCTTGGCAAACAGACCTTGTGTTAAAGAGGAGAAATCGTATTCCTTCCCAGACTCTGAAGAACCGCCTCCTGAAGCTGGGAATGCTGATTGTGGTTTACTTGCCTCCATAGTTCTCAAACCGTTATCGGGAGGAAACTGCTCCACAGAATAAAAGCTGCGGGCAGACAATGCATAGGTCACGGATAAAAAATCTATGGCTCATCAACATTATGTCCGATAATTGGTGCTGCAATGCAAAAGCATAAAAGAAGAAACAGAGAGGAAAGGAACGACACATAGTTTTCGAAAACGACAAAGAAATATCATCTATATCCTATTCACCAGAATGAGAATTGACAACTCTAATATTACATAGAAATTCATAAACAAGACAGTTTTAAAGAACTGAGGTAACGAACTCAATTCTCATCTTCTAATACATGACCAAGCCAAGGAAGAGTAGAGAAAAAATTAGATAAGTGTCTAAAGTGAAAATAAATGGAACAAATTGAAAAGTTTGCTTGCCAAGATTCAACTGGACATAAAAAATCCCATAACATAAAGAAAACAAGATGGAATTAAATACTGCATGGCTACAAGAATAAAAGAGCAGGCAGTCTTTCATGTGATGAATCTGGCCTCAAGTCAAATAGTGCATAACTGAAAATGTCTAGTTACATCTTCGTAGTCGAGTGTGAATGACTGATTTCAATTCCTCATCGGTACAAGGAACAGCTACTTTGGGGGCCAAGAGAGACCCAAAAACCAGTACTCTTAGGAAGACATGCAAAATGAACGAGGTAAGAGACAAGCACACAAGTAAGGAGCAAAAGCGCATTTTTATTCAGAATTTCAATACATGATCAGACCAATGGCAGCTCAAGAAAAAAAAAACTGTTATTGACAAAAGGGGGGAAAGATTTAAAAAAATAAATTAAAAAAGTACATAAAAATGGAGAACCATGGAACTTGATAAAAAACAAAAGAGGGAACATAAAAAATGTAATAGATTTATAATGGTGAAAGGATAAATCTTCAGACCACCTTTGCTGTAAATAATAAAATTTGAGCACAGTTCCTAAATGAGTTCATCAACATCTCATGCATGCTACTTCGTCAATATTAAGTAAAACAGAAACCAAATAACAACAATCATCGAATTACATATGCTAGTTCTGTCAATATTAATGAAAATATAAACAGAAAACTATTACAAACCATACCTTGCTGTCGGGTAAGATACAGAATCTCCCACTGTTTGTGTTGGTATTGCGCTTCCAGTCTATCAAGATAGGAGAAACGTAATTGGGTAAATAAGAAAATCTTAGGTGTAACAAATCCTACCCCTCTAAAAATAAAGGTGACCATACAATAGAAACTACCTGCAAAAGTTTCTGAATGTCAACCTGGGCAGCAACAGGCATCCTCAATCCAGGGATTTGGTACCCAATGTTTGGCCAACTTTGTGCAGGAAAGTTAACGCCATTAGGAACAGGCTGTTGAATGTTGCTAGGAAGTTTCAAGTCGCCACCAGCACTTTTTGCTGCAGCTGCCATGAGAAGGGACTGCTGCTGTGCAAGCACAGCTATTTGCTGTTGATGCATCGCAAATGGGGACACCATATTGGACTATATGATGTCCAAACAAAAGATCAGTGTACGAATTTTCATAAAAGCTATTATCTTGCAAAATAAAAGAGATGGTTTGTAGCAGGAAGCAAGAAGTTTAATTTCTGTTTTATAAAATACTGATGGCTCAAGGATGAACTGAATTCTCAGTAAATATATCGAATCATCCAAGTGTAGTTTTAAAATTATGTATAAATTGCATGCACTTATCTACCTTATCAAATAGACTCATAATATCACTTTTCACATCCTTCTGTGGTTTGTCTGGGGTAGATGAAGTTAGTGGTGGTGAATCTTTAAATAAATCCTCAATGCCTGAAGTGGATTGGGTATTATTCTCTAGAGATTTTGGGGACACAGTTTTCTCAGTTGTAGAAGGCTCTTCAGTGGATGCCGCTGCAGTTTTGTGAAGTATATAAAATAACAGCATATCAAAGTAAGAGTTTCAAAACTACATCGGTAAGAGATAATCAAAACTAAGTGGCAACGTAAAGGTAAATATAGAAGGAAGATAGACAAAGAAAAATGTAGAATTAGATCCTGTAAGTGAACATTGAACAGCCAAATAAAGGCATACTTTGAAATCCTGCCCAGCTAGCATCATCACTGGAAGCTGGCTCTGACTCATTTTCATTTGGCACATTAATGGACAGCATGTTGAATAGATCAGTAGCAAAATCAAATTTAGGTTGAGTGACAACAGGACCAGTATCTGCAGCTCTCTTTGTTGTTTCAGTTGGCTCCACAAGTTGTTCGGCTTTCTGAACTAGTTGAGGCCCCGCAAGAGGGGTAACCTGTTGAAGCACAGAGGATATCATGCTCATGCAACTGAGCATTCAAATATACTTGTCTGTCTGCAGAAAACAAGATTCAAGAACACATAAAGAAAAAGTAGATGAACGGATGAAAACGAAGGAAATAAGCCAACATACTCTGGCACATCCAATCAAGCTTCTTAGATCTGAGGTTAGCCAGTTGGCAATAGTTCAGCTATCCTTCCAAGTCATCTATACATAGATTGCCAATATGCAAACCTATATTTCTCATGATAGGGAACATATCTTATTTCATATCACTTATCAGCTACTTCACAATGGTTCTGGAAAATAGAAGCTTCACTAATTAAAGGAATGAAAAGCAACCAACTTTCCCACATTCCTATTTCTTATCCTCGTTGGCCTTGTAGCAAATCTTAAGTTGAGGTATAGCATCAAAGCCAAGTAAATACCTACACATGAGGTATAGCATCAAGGCCAAGTAAATACCTACACATTTCTGAATACTTCTGCTAATATGTTAAGTCTACTCACAAGAGCTGAACTAAAAATGAATATCTTGTTCTTCACATATTTAACTACATAAAATAATCTAGAACCTTGTTATTTTTTCAGTCCATAAGTTTAACACTTATACATTTCTGGATACTTCAGCTAATATGTAAATGTCTACTCACAAGAGCTGAACTAAAAATGAATATCCTCTTCTTCATATATTTGTAAACACAAAATAATCTAGAACCTTTTTATTTCTTCAGTCCATACGTCTTTTCCATTTTATCATTCATAACCCGCATAGTTCATGCCACACTACAAAAAACATGTCAAAATGTTCCAAATTACCAGCTTTGGAGATGAAACATGAGAATGCAACTACAATACTATATATATATATATATATATATATATATATATAGTATAAACTTAACAAGGGAGATAAAATTAACAAACCTGCTCTGGTCCCTTAGGAGGACCAGGAATGCTCAATCTTGAAGCAGGAAAGCTTTCTTTTGAACTTGGCCCATTAACGTTTTTCCTTTCCTCACATAGATTCTCGGAACTGCTAGAATGTCCGTGGCCACTTCTTTCATTTGATCTCTGCCAGTGTATGGGGGAACTTTCTTCCTGGGCCCGGGGAGGAGATATTGGTTTTTTGTCTTTGGGTACCCATCTTTTTTCTTCATACCTTTAAAGTAAATGCAGGAACCAAACATAAGGTATATCATATGGAAAAATGTATATATGATTATAGACCCAAACTGGACCACAAAGATTTATCTCTAGTTACGTACTTTGCATGAATAAAATTCTCAATTCCAACTCTATCATAATTTGGGGGTAACTCTGATTCCCAATAATTATTTGCCTTCTCATTTCCCATCGCTGAAAGAAGCAGGAAGAAACAAGTTATCACCAAAATCATTGTCTGCATAAAGTAGTCTGACTGTAAACTTCACCTATGGACAAACTTACAATGAATAAATGCGACCTGCTCTGGAAGCCATGTGTCCAGAGTTGCAGATCGAACCTACAACAAAAAGCAATTAAAATTCAACAGTGCCCTTATAAAATGTAATAAGATGTCCACTAAACACTTAATACTACTTAAGCAATAGGCAGACCAGTTTGTTCATCAGACAAAGGGTAACCAAAGTTTTATACAGGCAGATCTCCTAGTAGAAGGGAAATGGCTACTTGCAACCAGTGTACCAGAACAGTTCCTGTTATGTGTATTGAAAAAATTGTGGAACTAGCATATAACTTTAAATCCAAGAAAGTCAAACTGTCCAGAATGAAAGTTTACCAGAAGCAGAAAAAAAATTATGATCCAAATACTAAATTAAGTATCTAACTATAAAAAGTTTTCCTATTTACAAATGAATATCTAAAGTATGAAACCATTACAATTACGTGATGATGACACTTGCTGAGTTGAATGGTAACTTACACAGAACGCAAAGTACCACTAGAAATTTTTTTAAATGAGAGTATTTATAATCATGAAAAAAAGAACACAAGTTAAAGAGTTGACAATGTGTAGAATAAGCTTTTGTCTAACTGAAGGATTAGAGAACAAGCCATAAAGAAGCAACTTTTTCACTCCACTAGCAATTATACTGCCCCTCACCCTTTTATGTCTTTCTAGGAAAACAACCTTAAGGTATCACGAAAGATTATCCACTGGCTAAGACCTTAATACTGTTGTTACAAAATCAGATGATAAAAGGAAATCCAACCACGTTATGATACTCAGGATGCAGCAAGCTCTAGCAAAGAAGATGTCACCTTTGATATGTGTACCCCAAGACTTCTATGGATCCCTGCACATTGCATGCATAAAAAAATCCCTAAATTTACACTTGCCCACCGTGGACCTCTGCATCACAAGTAAAATAAGATGCCCACATTAGCAACACACAAGAACAGCAATCTACAAATCCAGACAGCTAAATGCATCCTTCTATGGTCTGATCTCAGAAGATTCACCAGTAAGATGAAAATTCTTAAGTCAGGAGTCATTTCGTTTATGGAAATCATGGCATGTGCCTGATGCCAATCAATTTACATACTTGGCTTTGCAGTCAGCACATTCCCTATTTTCTGGCAATCTGAGAAGGCCTTCCAATATCTACAAAGTTAGAAGATAGGAACTCAATAAGGATAATATAACGGCATACGCAATGAGATATTTAAGAACATGAATCCAACAACTTTAGTAAACACAGATGTGATCTAAATTATATGAGACATCCAAATGACGTGTCATAAGCAACCAACATCACTGCATTAATAGTGCAGGATGGAATAGAACTTTCCACACCTACTTAATAGATAATCAAGCCACACAAGTAGGATGGAATATAACGTCGTTTATTAAAACTTGAATTTGACTTGGGAAAAAACAACCATACCCCATTAGAGGAAATTAGATCAATTGTGCACGATCAAAACCATCATATTAACATCAAAGGATTACAACGTCAACTATATATCAGGAAAAGAAAAGACAAACATACGCATAGTTCTAGGATTCATAACCCAAATTGCCGCTCTATACAAAAGTTTTATAACGATGTGCTATTAAGGTGTATTCAGAATTGTTAACCCCACAAAATAAGGTTCCACTAATATTTTCATATTCAATTGTAACAAGAAGATGAGATAAAATTTCAAACTAACAAAACAATTAAAAAAAATTAAGCAAGACAGGTATAGTTAAGCCAGCAAATCCAAGAACATCAGAAATTCTCCATTGAAAGAAAGAAAAACAAGTTAGATCAAATCAACCATTTACGGCATCGTTGACAAGATTACAGAAAAGAAATGTTGAGGAATCATGAAAAACAGACAGAATCAAAAAATCCAAAAGGTGCGGGGACAAAAAGGAAGAAAAACTAGAAAGAACCTTTCTGTGCTTTGCATTAAGCTCTTTAGAGACGCTGGCCTTCTCGTTCATGGCGGAGCGGACAAACAGAAGAAGGGCAAATCGAGAGAGGCGAAAGGACGAGGTCAATATCTCGCTTCTCTCTCTGGTTTATTCGGAGGAAAAGGAAATGGAAGATTCTTTCACTCTTCAGTCTTCAAATCAAATTTCTTGATCGAGTGCGTAAAACATTTTGTAGGAACTGTGAGCCAATGGAGATGGGAACAAAAGTCATATTAACAAAATATTGATATTACACTTGTTTTGCCAATTGATTGCATGTCAACCAAGCGAGGGACATACATGGCACGGCTTGGAATGTACGCTGACTTGGTTGACATGCAATCAATTGGCAAAACAAATGTGCTTGCTTGCTTGCTTTCCCTAATCCCTAATCCCTACCCAACAAGGGAACCCTTACGTCCATTTCACACTTTGAGGTCGAGTCATCAAAAAAAAAATCTTATAATCGAAAACTACACCACTGTGAGATCATATGTTGTGGGAAATCATCTTTCCACTTAGTTCACTAGTGGGATCGGATATAAAGAAAAAGCTTTGATGCTCATGGAGTCTTTTTTTTTTTTTTTTGGGTTTTAGTGGGTAGCTGCTTAATTGTGCGCATTTGGTATGCCAGCATTAAGAATGAGATTATAGAAGTTAATAGTTATACTAGTGTTTGATTTTTTTACTCATATTTAGATATTATCTAATTTTTACATAGTTAATTATAATATTTTATATTTTATAAATAATTAATAAAAAGTTAATGGTTTATAAAATTATTAAATTTTAAATAAGTATGAATAATTTTTACTATAAGAATAAAAGTTGTTGAACCCATATATATATTTGCTAATAATATCGGAACCAAATAAAGAAAATATTGATGGCGAAAAAAAAAAAATTTAGAGAGAATTTCCTTCTTATATAATTGTAACAAAATACACAAATACAAATATACTCTTTTCTCTCTCAAACTCACAATATTTTTTTCTCACACAAACTCTATTTTTTCTTTCTCACACACTACACTATACCAATACAAATTTCATTCACATTGTTGGTGAATATCACATACAATCTAATACACGCTCAAAGTTACGGCATACGCACACTTAATACAAAGTCACGACACACACACACACATATATCCTTAGCCAAATTGTCTAATTGCTTTGGGCAATTCTTGACCACAAATAAAGACAGCTCAATATAGCAATCTGGTGCCGAAATCAAAGCCAAAATTGGCTTCTTCATTTGACTGCTTTAGGGCCATAGATTTTTACTTCAACCTTAAGTAATTTTTATTTTAATTTTCAAAATCTAATTTAATATATTTCAACAGCCTCCATTTAACTTGATTTTGAAACAACACTAAGCATCATCTTCAATTTCTTGAACACATCTGTCTTCGGTGGCTTTGTCAAAATATCTGCAACTTGATCTTCAGATCTGCAAAACTCTAATTCGATTTCTTCATTTTTTTACTAGCTCACGAATATAATGATACTTGATGCCGATGTGTTTACTTCTCCCATGGAAGACTAGATTCTTAGCTAATGCAACAGTTGACTTATTATCACACATAATTTTCGTAGGATCTGTTTGTTCATGCATCAATTCACTCAACATCCTACGAAGCCAAATTGCTTGACATGCTGCAGAACTTGCTGCCATATATTCTACTTCTATTGAAGAAAGTGCTACAACTGTTGTTTCTTTGAGGACCATGAAAATGATCCAAATCCAAGAAAGAATACATACCCGGAAGTACTTTTCTGAGTTTCCACATCACCTCCCCAATCACTGGCGGTGTATCCCATTAAACTGAAATTGTTAGAGTAAGAATAGAAAATTCCATTATCAAGGGTGCCACTTACATATCGCAGAATTCGTTTGCAAATGTGATTGGCGAGGTTCTTCTATGAATCAACTAATAATTCCCACACCATAAGTAATATTTGGCCTTGTGCAGGTCGAATATCTCAAGCTGCCAATTATGCTTTTGAAATATGTGGGATTTATCAGTTCTCCACTTCCTTCTTTCTTCAATTCCACTCGTTCAACAACTGGAGTTCGAATAGGCTTGAGTGGCTCCATTTTAAGATGCTTCAAAATATCAGTGGCATACTTCTATTGGGAAATGAAAATTCCTTCATCAGTCAACTGCACTTTAATGCTCAGAAAATAGGCCATTAATTCTATATCTGTCATTTCAAACTGGCTAGTCATAGCCTCCCTGAATTCATCAAACATCTCTTTGCAATTTCCTGTGAATATCAAGTCATCAACATAAATACAAACAGTAATGAGATCACCGTTGGAATTTGACTTGATATATAAGGTGTTGGGCCCCGATTCGTAATAAGTATATTTAAATTATTTTGAGGCATGGTTAAATTATTTTGAGGTTTTAGTTTGATAATTTTCATTATGGTTGGAATAAATTGAGGATTTTATTACTGAGGTTTTGATTATTCAATGAAGGATTTAGTGAAATTAGATTTGTTGAGAAATTCTTATTTTGTGATACATTGTTATTATTAACAAGAATTATATGAATTGAGAGTCATATTTGTTAGGGCTAATCAAGATTAAATGGAGGAATTAGTGTTTTATTAAATTGTTAGAATGGCAAGAATAAGTTGAATTAAAAATAGAAGATGGTGTTAGGATTAATTGGGATGTTTGTATATGTGTTTTTTTTTAAGGTTTTAAGACTTAAGGTATATTAGGTGGGCTTTTAGTCCTTTTAAATATCCTTGAAATGAATAAAGGAAGCAAATTGGGCTTTGTACCTAGGAAGCCCACGAAATTGTTAAGGTTTAAGGAGGGAAAAGTAGCTTGGGCTAAGCTCTTTTAATAGCCAAGCATTACATGTTAAATAAAGAGTAAAGCAAGGAATTGGGCTTGGGTCCATGAAATTGGCTTAAAATGTAAGGAAAAATAATAAGGGAATGAGTAAGGCTTGTAAAGGAAGTAAGTGGGCCTTTTAGCCTTTTAGCTAGCATTTAAATGAAGGAAGGAAGCCTTTAGCCCAAGCCCATTAGGGTTGAAATTAAGAGAATAAAAAACAAAATCAAAAGGAAGGGAAGTAGTGAAGTGTCGTTGGATTAGGTGAGAAGCCCACGAAATGTTGAAGTTTTAGGAAGCTAGGGTTATTAGTTAAGTTAGGAAGGCAAGGAAAACACAAAAGAGGGAGGCTTACGAAATTGAAGGAACAAATCAAGCTATGTCGTTTTTTTTAGCCTAGGTTTTAAGTTAAAGAAGCAAGTTATTTCCTTAGCCTTGTAAGAGAAAAGTTCGACAACTCCAAAGAAGAAAGCATGAAGGAAGGTTTCGGCCATGTCCAAGGAAGAAAAGAGAAGGTGATTCACATGGAGGTTGGTAACTTCATCGTTTTTAGCTTGGGATTTTCTTTAGTTTAAGACAACTTTGTTAAGCCTTAGAGAGAGAGGAGTTCGAAACTCCAAGGAGAAGAGAGAGAGAGAGAAGTTTCGTTTGGAGAAGAAGAAGAAGATAGTTAGGGTTATCTTGTGGGTTTTCAAGGATTTGCTTTCAAGAAGAAGAAGGTTAAAAGAAGAGTTTAAAGTTTATCTTTCATGGAGGCAAAAATCAGAATTTTCGTGGGTTTCCTATGAGAGAGAAGATTTTTGAATTTTGTTAGTTAGTTAGATGAGTTTTGATGCAATTGTTTAGACAAGGTATAGGTTAAGTTAGATGGGTTTTAAACCAAGATTTTCATACTTTAAAATTTTCCAGCATTGTGTATCTTTTGTTAATTCATGATTATTGTGAGAGTTTTGGTTTTCATGCTTTAAAAGGTTGATTAAAAGAGTTCTTGAATTGAGAATGAATAAGAAAAGGAAAGAGTTTAAACTTTGATGAAGAAAAAAATCTGATTTGCTTGGGTTTCTTATAGGCTAAAGGAAATTCGAAATTAGTTGATTTTATAGATGAGTTTTGGTT
>JAOQMR010000005.1:22079599-22091728 GCA_027563865.1 Erythroxylum pelleterianum
TAACATCCTCGTGAATATGAATCTCATTACTTAAGTTTTCTTTATGTTGTTCAAAACCACCTTCACCTAATTCCTCATGATTCTCACTAGAGGAACCTACTTTTTTAATAAATTTATTAATTGCTCCTTTTTGGAATTCTATCAACTGTGCTACTTGTTTTTTTTTTCCTTTTTTCACTTCTATAGACAAATGCTTTTTAAGCAACACAATATAAATCAATTATAATACGGTTGAATTAGAAAAGAACAAAAGTACTTGTATGGAACTGAAAGAAGTATGTAGCTACAACCAAACCCCAACAGCTTTACAATATATCACAAAGATATATAAATGATATTATATCTGTGTTAGAGGAAAAAAATAAATAGCAAAATTTAATATTTAATATTAAAAATAAAAAATAAAGAGCAAAAATATATTAAAAAATCTGAAACTTTACCTTTAAATTATACTCAGAACTCAGAAGTTAGAATCGTAAAATTTTTTACTGCTAATTTTTGAGTTGGAGTACTTTAAATACATATATTGATGAAAATAACGAAATTAGAAGGTAAAAGTACACTTAAATATTTCAAGACTATTTATAAGCATAAGATGTTAACTTATAATGTTAATTTATAACGTTAACTTAACTTATAACGTTAAATAAACTTGCCTAACGTTAACTTATAACGTCAAAAATCACCAATGTTAAAATTATTTATTACTACCTTTACCTGCAGCCTACATAACCTACAATTTTGGAATTTGCAATCTTGGAGTACTTACTACCTACTACCTTAAAACTTACCTAATGTTTACTCTTCGAAACATTACCAATGTTAAATCAATTTTGAGTGAATTAGTTATATAACGTGGGAGTCGAAAGTCAAAATATAAGATTAGGGTGATGGAAAAGTCGCGAAAGAAAAGACACCAAAAAACTCTCTTTTATTTATTACGGCTGAACAACAAAACACACCCTGATAAACAAATAAAAAAGGCCTATATTTATAGGCTACTGTAAAAACAGAAAAGACAAAAAAGGCTGACAACGTGACTAACAACTAACATGTTCATTTACCACTATTTTGACTAGGTAATAAAGTAACAACTTAAAGAAGATTAATTCAAACTTTGAATCACATGTTAACATAGGGGGGCCTTCTTGTCATGGGCCCTGGGCAGGTGCCCTGCCGGCCCCTGCCCAGGGCCGGCACTGTATACAATCTACAACTATCAATGACTAAGAACAATTTAAGGATAATACATAAATATAATATGAATATCATACTTATATTCTCATTATAATTTCATTTGTAATGTACATTTATCACAAGAACTTAATCATGTACATCTAAATATGTATAATATAAAGAAAGTCTTTAAATTCTTTTGTCACTAAACTATAACTAACTAATTGACCGTGGGACATAAACTAACAGTTTATAGTATTTAAGAACTGGGATTTATTTGATTTTGATATTAGTAACCTAAGTCAGAAGCTTGGTTCTTTGATTTCAAATTTTGTCGTCAACTTTGATGCTTTTCTTCTTTTTGCTAATGGTTTAATCCTACTTCTCAACTTTCCAGTTTTGGTTGCATTTGGTTATTTTCCTTTCTTAATGTATTTGCCAAAATTTCAACTAAGAAGGGAAAGCATGGATGTATTTGTTTCCAGAGACAATGTATTTGTTTATTTTGATATTATAATCCTAAGTTGGCTTATGTTTTGTTATTATATATATAATGCACAAGCGTATATGCAGGATCATAGTCCAGGTACTGAGTTCTCTTTCCAGTACTCATTCTGGCATCATAAGGCTTTTGGTTGAGATTTGCTGTTTATTTCAGCTGCCCCATTTGCCGTGACTGATGTTTTAGAATGGTGGCATGGAGAAGCATATTGTGGTTGTCTTTAGAAATAATATGGGATTATGAACAGAAATGATTGTTTGCACAACCATACTTGGTGAATCAAGGTTTGGTAGAATGGGATACGGCTGCAAGCTCTATGATGCTTTCATGAAATCCAGAGTTGAAGGTTATTCGTCTGGAACCAAAAAGAAAATAATCTTCATCTTGTCTCGCCGGCTCAATTAGAGACCTGAATCGTCCAGAGACTAGGTCATGGGATCAGTTTCTCAATCTGAATGTAATTAATGTGAAGTTAAATCAACGCTCTGAAGGCTGTTGTTACTTGGCACTTTCAAGCCTTCCATGTTATAGGTTCTTTTTACCTATGTATGCATGTGAATGCATCAAAAAATGTTCTCTTTCCAGACATAGAAGTATTGTCTTAACGATGGTCAAATTTTGATCAGCTGCTTTGATGGTCAAATAAATAAAGTGAACATTACAAAAAGCACAATACTCACGAGAGATGATCATCACAGGGCTATTGTCTTCCAACTTTACTCAAGTTCCAAGAAAGCTCTTCTCTGCATTTGGACGAGTTTGTACAGACACATCTTCAGATTAACTAATATGGGTAGTTCCGACATTTTGATTCCATTTTTTTGTTCTAGTTTTGAGAAGAGGCTAATGAGCTTCGTACACAACAATGGAATGGGTGAAGCACATTTGCTGATGCTTGATGCATCAATTTATCTTTGACTGATTATGTTATAGCAATCAATGGATTTGCTGCTTTCAGTTTTCAGAGGTAAAAATGCTCATGGTTTATGTTTTATCTAAGTCATCTGAGTGGAAACAAACATCTATCTGCCCTGCAAACATACCTATCAGTTGACAGACAACATTCCAAACCAGGCATGATACATTACTGTACAAATTGGAATCAAAATCAGACACCTGGGATTATTTAATACTTCTATAGTAGTTGCAGCTTCTTCCAAAATTATAGATACAACAGAGAATTCTCCACATCAATGCCACGGCCAGTCAGCCACCCCGTGTCTCCCAAGTAACAAAATTGTTGCTTCCCATCAAAACTTACCCTAATATACTCTTAGGGTGTCAGGAACGCACCTCTCCTCAGGAGGATTCTCTGGCTTGTGTTGCACTTAATTTTACAAGAACATTAAACAGCCACCATAAAATTACTGCTGCCTATTAATCATTTCCCATATTAGGCCTCAGTCTGCATCTTTTATTTCTGCTTCAACATCAACAACTGCCGAAGAAGAATCCTTCCCTGAACAGTGTACAGAGGCCAATTTAATAAGTCAGATATTTACTGGTGATATTCACTTCAATAAAACCAACTAAACAGTTCATTTATCTTAACCATTAAATGCAATAGGACAACAAATTAAGTAGTATATTTCAAAGTGAAATGAGTTGGAACTAAGAAGACCAAACCATACCTTTCTTGGAGCTAGGATAAAAGTCATTATACGTTTGTCCAAACTTTGTAGATTGGTTGGAAAACTTGACAGAGTCTCTCACGAACTCATCATTTACAACTGAAATCCAACAGATATATCATAAGACAGGAAAACAAACGAGGATGTGATAAACAATGTAGTATCAAAGTTACAACTGAACCAAAAAGTTAATTTCAAGACAAAGCAAATTAAAATCACTGTCATCACCCCTTCCAAATACGTAAACAATTGCATACGTTGGCAATTAGATTTCTAATTTCATGTTCAATAAAACACAGCTTAATTAAATGATTTGGATGTATAAGAAAGATAAGAGTATGCATCTTCCATTCGAGGAAAAGCTGAGGTTGCAAAGGCAATATAAAGATATGAAAACTGAAAGCTGAAGCTGTGATGAAATTGGACAATTTCATAAACAAAGGAAATGGCATAACATGAAACCTGATGCCATGATGAAAAACACAGTATTATGCGCAGGGAGATACAACGAAATGAGAAGGATGACATTTCTTAAATGGCAGATGAGTCAGAGAACCAAATGCCAAGTGGCATAATAATGGGCATCAAATGTCCCTCAAGAGAGGACATCCTTACCAAATCGTGCTACATAACACCAAATTCCATCTAATGATGGAGTGACTTTGAAAAGTTCAAACTATGACTTCCAAATGAAGATATTAAGGGGAATCATTATGACTTGTAGAAGACCATATTGTAGCTCTTAGGTATTCACTCCATGCCATGCAACAAAGGCCAAGGGTACAGCAGCACATGTGTACATTGTGTGCTATTGCATAAGCTGAGAATAATGTTCGCCGAAAGAAGTCGGTTATAGTTACCAATCAAAAAGTAATTCATTAAACCAATCACATGCAAATGGTCCATAGCTACAGTAGTGTACTTCATAATTAATCATGCCTATATTAATGGACTGAAACTACAAGAAAGCTGCGGGTAACTTTTCTGCACAGAAACCTTTCAAAAAATAAACTTTTCCAGAACAAAAAGTCTGAGAATTAACTTCCACCTGAAAATGGTTGACTGCAAAAGGGGCAGAGCTGCAATTCTTCATTCAAAGTAGACCTATAAAACATAGTATTGTGGTCCAATAAATACAACTTTCCAAGTGATTCTCACAAAAGTTTATGATAAAAATCGTGGTCCTTACTTGAAGATCTGGAATTCATTTCCACAGTTCGGGCACTAAAGAAAACACAATCAGAACACACAAATCCACTTCAGTTAATGAAAAGAAATGATTGTACAACTAGTTCAAGGAACCAAAATGAACTTGATATTTGAAAGGAAAGCCAAAGATTTGTAGGATATAGGAAACCACAGAAGCCTTACTGTGCCTTGAAGTATATCTCGTCCTGCCCACCAAAGAAAAGCCCCCAAGCCCACTGCAGGTACAATTACTGCAAGGAGCTAAACAAAGATAAATTAAAAAGACATTAGATTGACCATGAAGACTGAGAAGAAGTTTTCTGTATTCAACTTAGCATAATACTATAGGTATTTATACAGGAATACATAGGTTTAAACTAGGAAAATAATCCCTATAATCATGCTAAATCCCTATAAACTATGATATTTACATTAACTACATAATCCCTAAGGAGGCTACAAAAGACTTGGAGGAGGGAGATAAAGCATGATAAGATACAAAAGAAGAAACAAGGTAAGTGCAAGCACGTTTACCTTTACGAAGAGCAATAGGAAGATAAAGGATAGAATCAGGTAGTAGTGAGGAATCTAAAGACAAAGCAGAATGGGTCGGGTCCATGTCCTGGACGATGGGAGGTGCCTCAATAGACTGTTGCACACGTCGAGAATAAACCTGACGAATAACAGGTCGAGAGGGAGGAGAAACTACCTGTTTACTGACAGTATAAATAAGATAATTGTCTCTTGAATCGCTAGAGTGCGAAGAAGGCATAGGAGAACCAAAGAAGGGGGTATTCTCGAAAAAGGTAACATCAGCAGAGACTAAGTAACGACCCAACGAAGGAGAGTAACAACGATATCCTTTCTGAGTACGAGAATATCCCAGAAAGACATGCTTGAGTGATTTGGGATTCAATTTCGAGACCTAAGGTTGCATATCTTGAACAAAGCAAGTACACCCAAAAATTCGAGGAGCAAGAGGGAACAATGTATATGAGGGAAAGAGAAGCGAATATGGAATCTGGCTGTCAAGAACAGAAGAAGGCATTCGGTTGATTAGGAAACAAGTAGGAGAAACCGCATCGGCCCAGAAAACTTTTGGGACCTGCATATGGAACATTAGTGCCCAGGCAACTTCTAACAAGTGACGGTTCTTTTGCTCTGCTACACCATTTTGTTGAGGGGTAACAATACATGATGACTGATGAATAATACCATGCTGAGAAAGATAAGATTGAAAAGTATGGGAAACATATTCTTTAGCATTATCGCTTCTTAAAATGCAGATGGAATTGTTGAATTGAGTCTTAATTTCAGCATGAAAGGCACAAAATATAGTAACAATTCTGATCAAGATTTCATAGGATAAAGCCAAGTAACCCGAGAATAATCGTCAATGAATGTCACAAAATAACGAAAACCAGATTTGGATGGAGTAGGACAAGGACTCCATACATCAGTATGCACCAAGTAAAAGAAAGACTCAACTCGTTTATTTAGTCTAGGAGAATAAGAAACCCTATGATGTTTAGCAAATTGACAAGCTTCACACTCCAAGATAGATTCTTGTTTAAGACTAGGACACAACTTTGGTAAAACTGTGATAGACGGATGACGAAAACGACAATGAAGTTGCAAAAGGGAAGATGAGCTTGTGCAAGCAATCGATCGAGGTACTGTCTCAGAAGTTGAATCAAGAACATACAGGCCATTCACCAGACGCCCCTTACCAATAATCTGCTTCGTCCCAAGATCCTAAAAAAGACAATAATTGAGCTAGAAAACAACACAACAGTTGAGACTTTTGGTGAGTTGGCTGACAGATAATAGGTTAAAAGGGAATTGTGATAAACATAAAACAGAGGATAATGGGATAGAGTTTGTTGGGTTTGCTATCGCACGCCCAATTACAAAAGCGGTAGATCTATTGGCTAAATTAACACAAGGTAAATCAGTAGTAGATTTGAAATAAGAGAGAATACTTGTGTTGCCAATCATATGATCAATAGCACCTGAGTCAATAACCTAACTACGAGATGAGGTGGAGAGACAGGCAATAGGGTCACCTGTATTATCCAAAGCTGATGTCGTAGGAGATGACTGTTGGGAATCATGAGTGGCCAAAATTTGTTGATAGGCATTGGTTAAACGGGCATACTCATTCGCTGAAATCGTGATAAAAGACGAGGATGACAGAGGAAAGGGTAGGATGCCATTCTGAGTAGCCACATTTGAAAATTTTCTGTTATTATTCTTATTCGAGTACTTGGGAGGCTTACCGTGTAGTTTCCAACAATTCTTCTTGATATGTCCCTCGACTCCACAATAATTACAGGTGCGAGGGGTGCCACTGTTCCCAACAACATAACCACTATTGTTCCCACCGTTGCCACCGTGATTATTATTTGAAACATTGCTCATTAATGTCGCTGAGTCATTGGTCACCATATCAAAAGCCACAACTCCGTCTTTACAAACTCGAAGCAAACGGTATATACTTTCGTAAAGGAAGGAAGTGTCTCACTAATTAACAATTGTGTGTGTGCCACATCATATTCGGAGCTCAACCCTGCTAAGAAACACTGTACCACAATCTGCTCCTCTTGTTCTTGCATTTGCTTTATGTAAACAACTATTGGAAACATGGGTCGCTTTTCTTGAAAGCCTTGTTTTACTTCAGAATAGTACTGAAACAAGGACCGACCTCTTTGTTCCCCTCGATAAATCTTTAACAATAATTCATGAACATGAGACAGATCTTGTTTGCAAGCATACAAAAATTGCAGATATTCCCATAGTTCTTTGACACTATCACAATGATTCACAACATCATCAACAGTTGGGGCTAGAGTATTTTGGATTTGATTAAACAATTTATAATCCTCCATTAACCATTTCTTCCGAGCAACAGCATCAATCTTAGGAGACGGATTACTAGTTAAATGATCTTCCAAATCTAAACTAGTCATAAATCTGCGAATAGTCCTTTTCCATTGTGCATAATTTTTCCTTCCAATCAATTTCCTATCAGTAATTTTGGAAGAACCCAACATAATTTCAATAATAGTCTTCTTATCTCCACCCATAACACTACTCGTAGTCATTTTCCAATTGACAATATTAAGCAGATAAAGGAGGAAAGAAATGGCAGAAACAAAAAAAAGAGGATACCTCGGACTGTTTAGAACAAGTTGCTTCTCCACTACGTAAATCAAAAATATTCAGCAACGCCACGAAAATGTCTCAGCAGCCACACCAACACAACAGAAGGGAGCTCCGAAAATCAGAAGCACTCAAAAATAGAAGGGAGTTATGGCTGTCTTTTACACCAACACAAACTAGCTATACCTCGAAACTGACCGGATATTCAAACAGGGACAGAGGGGGCAATGCCGAAGGAAGAAACCGGTTCGGAAGACGGCGGCTCATGCGCCCTCACGCGTCGACTCGTGGAATCGACATTTGGGACTAGGTGGCACATGCTGATCACGAGCTCAAGATCTGACGACCGGATTTTAGAGCATGGCCGATAGACATCAGTAATGTCTGATAAAGGAGGAGGTGAGAAAATTTCTCCAAAAAATGTATCACCCACACAGTCAGTATACTACCTTACAATAGGGAAGAAAATGAAAGATAGGAAACTAAAGAAGAGACCCAGAAACACGACTAGGCTCTGATACCATGAGAAGAATAGGAAAAAGTTTTTTGTATTCAACTTAAAATAATACTACATGTATTTATACAAGAATACATAGGTTTAAACTACTAGAAGCCATGGAAAAAGGAGAATAGTGGATTGAAATACCTAATTAAGATACCAAATTGTATTAACAAACAAGTAAATAATATCAAGAAACAACAAAGTATTTTTATGTCAATGAAGAAAGCAAGACAGGAAAAGCAACTTTCAACCAAACACATTTCTAATTTCAAAATCACACATGAAGATTGCTACTTCTAAAAAAAGATTGCAGCCTACAACAGTCCATCCATAAAATCATCAATATTGCATTGAAAACAGCAACTAAACACTCACCAAAATCATGCTACAAGAAGCTACACCTTTTCAAATTTTGCATTGCGTGTAAGATTGGCTTTACTATATGGAATCCTTTTCAAATTTATGAGAGATAAATTTATCATGTGTGAACACGTATATGGAAATCATCAACGTATATACGTGTCATATGACAACACATGATATGTGTATAGCTCATAAATTTGAGGAGTCCATATAGTAAAGTTTATATATATGGAAATCATCAGTTTCTTGAAATCAAACATCCTATCCAAGACTAGACAAAGCAGCAAAGGGTTTTTTTGCACGCATAAACAATTGATTTTGACACAATTAATAGTTTGGAAGGAGAAGGTAAGATTTTCCATGTATTAAGAGGCTGTGGGATGCTGTTTCCTTTTTAGGCAACATAAAACTCGCTTTCTTTTTCTATGACCAACACAAATATGGCTTATGTTCTGTTCTATTTTTAGATTTTGGTCTTTGTTACGTTGATAAACAGAAGATAGAACAAAGAATTGACCCAATCAACGCCTAGTGTATTATGATAATTATTTTAGCTTATTTCTTATGTCAGAGAGAGCTAGAGAAAATTTATGTGATGCTACAAAGAAGTTTGGTAATGTTTACTGTAGAAAAAGGAAGAGATTAGGCATGATAAACCAAAAAACTTTGAGGGATAACATGTATGGAATTCGATTTTCACATAGGCAGAGAATAAATAAACAAGACTCTGAGGGTCGTTTAATGGGTTTTCACTCTTCTCTTGTGTTCGTTATTGTCAGTTACGCTTGTTGTGATAGTAAATTAGCTTATTTTGTACATTGAGTTCTGAGGTACATGAGCGGAGCTAGCTTGAGGATCTCTAAACTTGCGAGTTTCTTATTCTCTGAGCCAGTTTGTGGTGCTTTTGCTTTAGCTGGCATTCGTTTCTTGTAGGTACCGATTCTTATTTTAATATGATATCTAGTTTTAGTTTTACTCAGTATCTAGATTACAAAGAGGGCCTTATTTTTATCTGATTGTGGGTATTCAAACTGAGTTGGAGAACTAGTTTCAATTGATATGATCAAATACTTTTCGTCTTCCGATATAAATTAGAAAGCTTCCTAAGGTTTCTGAAATGATACGCACATATACAGGTGCATGACGTTCAAAGAAGATAACACGTACAACGAACCTGAATGACGTTATCCAAGCAGGGCAGCACCACAAAGGAGAAACGAAGATGGAAGGTAAAGAACCAACGCAGATGTGAAGGAGCAAATGGAAGCTATACCTCAAAACCGTCGTATGAAGAGCAGATGGAAGGTGAAAAGTCTTGGCTCAATGGTATTATTTTAGATGAAAATGAAAAGTCCAATGGCGTATCCGAGCTGTCTCAAGACGTGTCTCTAGCCATGTCCGAGCCATCTCAAGAGGTATCTGAGCCGTGTCCGAGCCGAAAGAAATTACTTTTTAATACCGACACGTACAGACACGTGTCAGACATGTGTCAACCGCGTGTCGGGTAGGTGTCCATGTCGAACACGTGTCCGACACACAGACACGGCTCCATTTTGCCGTGTCCGTGCTACATAGCATGCTAAATCCCTGTAACTATGATATTTACATTAACTATATAATCCCTATAATTACGTTACTGCTATATTCTTTAACAAAGACAATTTTGGTGATCTTCCCAACAAGACAGCGGTTCTGGAAAAAAAAAAAAGAACAGAAGAATTGCAGACTAAGCACAGCATAATATTAAAGCAGAAAACAATTAAAAAAATGAATATTCGGAGAATGAATAATAACCTTTATTCATTGGAGTAACTAAAAGAAATATCTAAAAGACAATTTCAGGCATATAGACATGCAACCGCAGAATTGACAACGTTCCTAAGATCAATACAATTCCATCAACTCGAATACCGGAAGAAAAAGAAAGAAAGATTAACCAAAAGACAAAGCATGGAAAGACATACCCAAATAGAAATAATAGTGTCAACAACCCAACCAATAGCATCAAAAACCCAACCAAGCTGGCCAGTCACTGATAGATACGTTAATCCAACAGCCAAAGCTATATTGCCCAGAAGCCTTACAGTGCTATTGTTATCATTGCCCCCGCCGCCGTTAAATCCAAACCCCTGATTAAACCTCACAAAAACTACCCTCTTGTTCCTCTTCCGCCCTTCTTTTTTAAACAAAATCGCATCTTTTCTCCTACCCACCTCCATTAATCTCCATTTCTGACTAAAGGCTCTCAATTTAAACCCTTTTTGTGTGAAAGATGCAATCTTTGAACTTGGTCCAGAGTGGGAATAAGTGGATCTTTTGTATACTATACTTTGAAGGGTGTTTAGCGACGACGAATTGACACATAATTGCAGTAGGGAAGTCATGGAAGGACAAGTTTGCAAGGATCCTAAATCAAACTTTTTTATTTATTTTTCCATTTCACTTTTATAATGGCCAAAAGAAGAAGATAAAATGGGTTAGCAAGATAGATCCATCAAATTAGACAGAAAGAAGCTACAAGTCGACGAATTAGTTTCGACCGTCCGTACCACAAAATACTATATTTTCTACAATCTAGATTGAAAGGTCTAAATATACACACGCACACGTGGACGGATAAAGTCGTAATCTTTTGAATTTTATAAACAATAATATTCATAGAAATTCTAGGTCTATAATAAAAATGGCTTTACATGGAATTAATTGTGTTTTTAAGTTTTGGTTCTCTCAACTAACATCTAATATAACGTTAAGTCTATTAGATCATATATTTAACAGGTATTTTTTTTTAGGTCTTAGATCAAGGTATTTATTGATAGATATAGTGACTAATCCCCTCGTTGATTTATAGACACCTTATAAGGTGGGACAATTGGCCCAAAGATTTAAGGTTGTTCTATACTTAAATTTAACAGGTATTTTATTCATGAGACTTTTGTTTTTAAGTTACTATTGAGTAATTCCTTATGACAAGGTGAAGTTCAGATTTAAAATAGATATTTTAGATCTAAAATAGACGTTTAGTTGTCAATGTTCATTCCTACAATTGAGTAGGGATGGCCAAAATTATCTCACTAAAATGGACATTCAATGTCAGTCCTCTTCCCAATCAACGATAGTTTGACTCAATTGTAACTGCAATTCGAAGATGTGGCTTTAAGGTTTGTTTGATGTAGTTTTACATTGAATTATTTTGCCTTCTATCCATATATTCAATTTATGTTTTGACGTATAAGATATGTGTGTTCTGATTGGATTAGGAATAGGCATGCTTGGGGAAAGATACACGAACGTGCCATCATTATTTGCTAAATTTGAGGAAAGAGAACACAAATAGACTACTACAGGACCATTATTTGTTGAATTGCTACGTATAACCTTTATCACTGGTCAAATATACATGTATTAGTGAGTTGGTGGTGTATTTGAAGATACGGAAATTAGTGAATGATTGGTAGATAATAGTATGTTTTTATATATGCTTAAGTGTAATTATCTAAGTATTTCTTAGATAATTATCATGTTTATATGTAGCACCCCACTCCCACAAGACACATACCCGACATCTAGGGTGATATCCGAGTACGTACCCCATAAGAGTGGCA
>JAOQMR010000005.1:22091828-22122584 GCA_027563865.1 Erythroxylum pelleterianum
TTTCATAACAATCAAAGTCACAATCAAAGCACTTCCAATACATTCCCGAATATTGATCTCCTCGGACAATTAAAGTCCTCAAATTGACATATAAGATATGTGTGTTCTGATTGGATTAGGAATAGGCATGCTTGGGGAAAGATACACGAACGTGCATCATTATTTGCTAAATTTGAGGAAAGAGAACACAAATAGACTACTACCATTATTTGTTGAATTGCTACGTATAACCTTTATCTGTGGTCAAATATACATGTATTAGTGAGTTGGTGGTGTATTTGAAGATACAGAAATTAGTGAATGATCGGTAGATAATAGTATGTTTTTATATGTGTTTAAGTGTGCTTCTAAGTATTTCACAGATAATTATCATGCTTATAGGCTTAGAATTTTGTTCTTGTTAATGTTTGTATATGTTCTAAGTTTTTTTTTCAAAAAGTTGTATGTATTCTAAATGGTTGACTAGTTTAAAGCAAAAATTTTGATCTTAATTTTATATTTCAAGAGGTATTTGATGTATTTGTGAGTGTATAGAAACATGTATGTGAAGAAAGCATATCACGATCGTAAGACCCTTAAGATCGTGACAGGCAAAGATGGTGAACATGCATGGAGCCTTTATCATGATCATGACATCATGCATGATCGTGATAGAGGCTGGGAAACATTTTAGGTTATGATCATGACAAGTTGTTTTTCCAACTTGCGAGATTTTCAACTTTTGACATTTCGAGACTATTTTTAGAACCAAATTAAGCAGAGAAATCTTAGAAACAACCTTAGAAGCCTCAAGTACTATTTAAGAACAAGAAAAGCAAGAAAAGAGGTAACAACCACAAGGTCAAAAGAAGATCAAGAGGAGACATCAAGAGAGTTTTAGAGAATTTCAATTTTCTAAATCAAGACCCTAATCAGTTTTTATTCCTTTTCCCTTTAATATTTCATTTTATTAAGTATTTATTTGGATTTCTTAAATGTTTAACATGATTATGAGCTTCTAAATCCATATTAGGGATTTTCTTGAATTCAATTATTTATTTTAATGTAAATCAATCTTTAGTACCTTAGACAAAGTTTTATTCAAGTTGTTAGGAGTTTATTAGTCGATACCTTTGACACTATATTGAAAGTTTTATCATATAAAACTTGTCAACAAGTTTTTCAATATCCCCACACTTAAACATTTACTTCTCCTCAAGGAAAACTAAAAACATAAACAAATAAAACACATAAACATATAAACACACAATTATGCAATGTGCAATAATGGTACAATGAATCAAATCTTATAGAATTAGCTTAACCCCAAATATCAATCACCTAAAATGTGCCAATATATTAAGTTATTCCTTTCATATTTAAATTCTTTGATTTGAATATACATATCAATCAAAATATTAACACCTTATTCATACACCTGTGGAACTTGTAAATATGCATTTATTATTATTGATCAATTAAAAAGGCAAACTATTACTAAGTATCCTTTCATGAAAATTCTTGCTATATATAAAAGATCGGTAGGTTTTATTTATTTTAACACCATTTTTTAAAAAATTGCTTTAACAATAACTTAGTCTTTTGATGCAAAGAAAAATAACTTGTCACGAATGTCCCCCAGTTACTTAACTAGGTCACGTTTTTTATTTAGCTTGGTTGGAGTGTTATTATAATCTTTTGAAGCGAAGATAAACATTTTGTCTTGAACGCCCCCGATTACTCAGTTATATCACAACTCTCAACTGGCTACCAGCTCTATTTTTAACCTAATTTTCTTTAAAAGGCCGGTGGGATAGGAATTTAACACATTTTTTATAATTTAATTTTTTTAGCCTACCTTATTTCTTCTTAGTCAATGACTTTCATGAAAGGGTACTAATGATACTAACCAATTCAATTGACTATGATTATAAATATGCATAAACAAATTTCTTAGAGCCAAAGAATAGGTGTCATATCCTAATTAACATGCATATTTATCCCAAAGACACTTAAAACACAAAATTCACAAGTTAGTATGCCTTTATAATTTAAATGACCATGTTGAAAGCTAAATTAATTCCATTTAATTCATGCCATCGACACATTCTCACAATTCACACATCATGCAACAAAATGTCTACACAACGTCAACTTAATAAAAAACTAACACAATGCAAATGCCAAATTCACACAGCATGACATGCTAATGCATAACTATCTTTATTCTTGAGTAACACATTGTCATTAATGTGAGTAACAAAGCAACATAAGTATAAATAAATAACAATAAAGAAAAGATTAAAGCAAGAAGACTTATCAATATTGAGGTAGTGATGGTGTAAGCAATGGAATATGAACACCTTGAGTAGAAAAATACATAAGTATTTTCTTTGTGTCATACTGTTGTTGATGTTCATAGGGAATGAGCTTTATTTGTGCCTCTATGGTGTTTAGGCAATCTACCATACTCTTGTTATTTTTTGAAACTAAGATAAACACTTTCTCTCATCCTTCCTCTTCTTCCTTCTTAGTTTCTTCACTAGATGAGACTTCTTGTTAGTGTGTGCCATAATGGAACTAGAGCTCGCCTATCTAGTCTTATATTTTACTTGTGATTTCAAACCAATATCTCAGAGTTTCATTACATAGACCTCCAAGATCTCGGCTCGCCTCAAATGCGTATGATTTAGAAGCTCAGGAAAGACAACAGTTAATCCATTAACAGAAAAACCATGAAATTGAGCAAGCACAGTAACAAGAAAACCCATGTTAAGATAGCTACTTTCTTATTAAGAGAATAACTATTGTTTGAAAAATGTGGGTTCATGTACAAAATTGGATCTTATGATCCGTGCACCAAGGAATGAATAAATCTTTACGAGAGCATTTGTTACTTAATTTTTGGAAAAAATAGTGTCATATAAATTTATGTAATAACAAATGTTCAAGATTAGGAATAACATTATTACGTGCATTTCTCATAGAAAATTCATCCAACCTTGTTAATTTTTTCTAATATTGATCAGCATGAAAGTTTCCATGATTTTCAATAATTTTTTATTTCAAAAACCCCCAAATTTCTTCCATAATATCATAGTCCTTGCAATTTAACAAAATTATTTAACTTTTGTGACTTAAAATGTGAAGTCGTGTAAAATTTATGGGTTAAATCCTTGTACACAGGAAAATCAACACTAAAATCAAAATAGAAAATCACATAAGAAAAATTATCAAATTATGAGAAAGGGATTTATCCTATCATCAATGCTAACCTAATCACTTTTGTGTTAATGTGGTGTCAGTTCTAAGCTATCGAAAGGTGAATTACTCTCTCTCAAGTTATAATCACTAAGCCTTAATTAAGTCGAGTTACCAAAAATGTCATCTCTCGCTTAATAATTATCCCACAACCTAATCAGTTCTTAAGCCTTCTAATAAACAACCGAGTCTCACACGAGATCTCTCTCCATAAAATTACCGATTTGATTATTTGTGTGGTCTATTGGGTCGTTTAACTCTCATTAACCAACCCAATCATTTTGCATTCGATTCACACTCTTGATTTATTACCGAAGCATGAAGTTACAACAAATAATCACAACATCTAAATGAATTAACACAAAACAACTAGATAAACATTAAATCAAGTCTAAATCCCTAAAGAAAAGTTAGAACATCATCATCAATTTTAAATCCATCAACATCATCATATCCATCTTACACATTTAGAGAAGAAAAATAACAAAGATGAAAAGAAAATGTCACTTAGATAGGATCGGGATGGCTTAGGAAAGCAGCAATAGCAGAAGCCCACTCCTCTCTCCTCTTCTTCGTCTTCTCTCTTTTCTTCTTCTTTCTTCTTGAAGTTTTCCCAAAGTGGTAGAAATTGGAGCTCCTTTTAGGGTTCTTTCTTTTTCTTAATATATCCTTTTCTATTTTAGGTAAACCCTAGGGTTTTTTCGAGTACAAAAAGTCCCAAATATCCCTCCATGAGTCGTGTTCGAGAGGCTGATGCGTTGTCTGTCGCGTACGCCATGATCTTGATCCACATTTAGCTCTTTGTCACGATCGTGGCTTCTATCATGATTATGGGCTTGGGTCTGGCTTCGGGCTTCCTCCAATTCTCCTCCGTTCTTCCATATCTATTATCAAACACTAACAAATACATCAAGTAACCTCAAATACATAAAATTAAAGCTAAAAAACATGCTTTAACCCATATAACACTCCAAAAACAAACATTTAACTAAATAACACAATCTTAACCTAAACATGCACTAATCATTCAATAATGGTACAATGACGTTAAACTTCACGAAATAAATTTAACTATAAACACGATTTTTAAAGTTGTTCTAACTTATTTACATGTGGAATCTATGTCTAAGTACTTCGAACTAAATATGCATACTAATCAAAAGTTAATGTCAAATTCATTCACTCCTATCACTTACACATACACATCGATAATTATTTGATCAATCAAAATTGTAACTATCCTTAAGCGGATTTTCATAAGAAATCATGCTATTCACAAGATTAGTTTGATTTATTAAACAACACACTATTTTTGTTTAATTTTAATAACATGAACCTAGCCTTTTGACATAAAGGCAAATATTTGTGATAAATGTCCCTCAATTACTCAGCTACAATACATTCACAACTAGCTACTAGCTCTATTCGTAACTCGATTTGTTTCAAAAAGGACCAGCGTAATAGTTATTTATTCAAGATTTACACAACAATTTTTTATATATATTTTCTTGCCTACCTTATTTCTTAATTGTCATGAAAAGATACTAACAATGCTACTTATTAGATTGGCCTAAAATTATAAATGAATATGGCAAATTCCTAGAGTGAATGAACTAAGATTGTATCCTAATTAACAAGCATATTTAATCGAAGCAACCTAGAACACTAATTTCTCAAGCTAATAAAGTTTAGCAACCTAAAAGACTATGTTCAAAGCTAAATCGATTCCATGAAGTCTTATTCATTGACACATTGACACAAATCATATCACGCAATCCTAAACAGTACTAACATATAGCATGAAAAATTTACATTTAAATAAAAACATATAATGCACACAACCCTCCCCACACTTAGACAACATATTGTCCTCAATATGAGAAGAACAAATGAACAATACTAAGGTGAGAATAAAAATTAAAGAAACATGAGAAACATGAGAACAATAGGAAATAACATTAAAAATAAAAGGCAAAGGTTAGAGTATAGAACCGTCATGGTGATTAAGGTGGTGATGGTGTAGGAGGTGGTAGTTGAACACCTTGAGCCTCGAAATATCTGTGAATACATCATATGTCCCAACATTGGCTCTTTATTCTCTAGTCACCTCCTTTAACACCTTAGCGTTTTCTGAAATGGCTTTATTAGTGTTTGAGATGGCTTCCATTACCTTCTCCCATCTCGTTGGCTCATCCTCTTATGACTCCTCGCTGGTTGAGTCCTTCTCATGTTGCAATGGTGCTGACCTTAAACTGACCTATCCCACACTAGTCTTGACATGAGATTTTGTGCTGATATCTTGAAGTTCCATGTTATGGACCTACAAGATCTCAACTCACCTTAAATGGAGATGGTTAAAAAAACTCAGGACGATTGATAGTTAGTCCATCGCAATTATTCAATAATAGCTATAACCAAGTATCCTATGCCCAGATTATTGTTTCTCTTTCTTAGAATAACAATAATTGCATTAAATATGTGGATGGAGGTGCAAACTTTGATGCTATGATCCATGCACCACAAGAGGAAAAGTTCTTTTTATGAACACTTGTTAGTTTCACTTTTGTCGAATACAGTTTGAAATATGAACTTATGTAATAACAAGTGTTTGGGGCTTCGACTAATTTTATTGTGGGCATTTTTAGCATCAAAGCTCTCCAACCCAGTTAGTTCCGTCCAATAATGGGTGGCACGAAAGTCATCGTGCTGATCTATTATTGCTGAGTTGGGAAATCCACCTATTTCACACAAAATGTCATAGTCTAAGCCATATGGTTAACCCCACAACCAAGAGTCATAGGTCCTTAGGGTTGGTTGGCTCATATTAAAGAGTTGTAAAGAATTCTAAGGTTAATTCCTTATAAGTAGGATAATTAATTCGCAAAAATTTATCCCAATGAATTCTTCTTCCTAAGGTCTTAACCTTCTCTCTCAATCCTACTCTTTCTAATATATCAAAATCAAAGTATTTAGGAACATTTATTTTCTTAAGACTAAGGGTATGGAACCAGTTACCTTCCTCCTCCAAAAAGATCAGGAAAGGTGCGTCGTAATCTGTTGTCCTGTTTCATTATCCACGGCTTAATACTTGGACTTTTCCTTTTGGTTGGGTACGCTTAACCGTTTGCTTGATGCGTGGTCCCGTTGGATTGAGAGTTGGGAAAAGTTTGGAGAGAATTGAAGACTTAAAGATGGGTAGAGAGATGTGAGAGGAATTGAGTTCTTAAGTTTACAGAGAGAGTGTGAAAGTGAAAGGTATAAGAAAAATGAGGTAAAGTGTAAATATATAGGGTAGGAAGGGTATAAGGGGTAAAATTGGAAGAAAAATAGCTAAAATTCGGGCATACCATGTCTGCTCTATCACAGGCCACGATCGTGGCCTTGCAAAATTTCTGCATGCTTTCCAATTTCGCTTCTTTTTCCTCATTTCATCCCCTAAATCCTTCCATACCTTATAATTACGTATCGTAGTTGGAGCAGACATGTAGCCACTCCCAAACTTCGCGTTTCGAGAGATTTTTTTGGACCTTTTAGGCCCCAAAAAATCCTAGTTCAACCCTAAACAAAAAAGAACATAAATAGAAGATGTAGAACAAAAAGAACAACTTCTTTTATCAATCACCATTAAGAAACCCTAGAGAGAGTTTATCGAGAGATTGAGAAAGAAACGAAGGAAGAGAGATGTGAAGAAGAAATTGAAGTGAAGTACTTCCCGGAACAACAGGTTTCCTAACGTTGCTCCCTCCGTCATCCTTTCAGATCTGGTTTCTGGTGTATTTCAATTTTATTTATGTATAGAATTGGGATAGCTGTTGAGATAGGATTTTATGAATGTTGAGGAATGTCTAAACTCACCTTCAGGTTGTTTTTATCTTTGATTCAATAAAAATCTAATTGTTTATGTTATTGGCATCCATTGTGATTGATTTCTGCACTTGCATAATTCGGTGATAGACTGAGAGGATGAATCGAATAAAAAATAATTAAATTGGGCTAGCAAGAGTTAGGTGGTTTAATAAGAACGAGAAATCAATCAAATCGGTAATTATGTAAAGAGAGATCTCACATAGGTTTCCGGTAGTCTAGTGGAAAACTTCAGATCTAATTAGGGTTTGGATAAATTATGAATTGAGAAATTGCAATTTTCTATAATTTGATTAGGGTTTATAATTTAGGGCTATTGGTTATAAATCGAAAGAGAGTAATCAACCATAACATCGTTCGGGACCAATAATTCGACAATTCATAATTAATTAGATTTGTGTTAAAAATAAGTAAAAATTCCCCTTTCTCTCAATTGATATTTCCTTAGGTTGATTCTTGATGTGTGTGTGTGTTGCAATTTGCTTATTTGTTAATATTTGGTGATTAATTCTTGAATTGAGTTGTTTGATTGAATCATTCTTTTAGTTTGGTTAAATTTGAATTTTTGCAAATAGTTTTAGCCTTAGATTTTAGGATTAGATTAACTCCCTTTGTGGGATCTACACCTTAGGTACTACGTGAATGATCTGTACACTTGCAGAATATCGAGGTTACAATATTAAAACTACATGAATTGAAAAATCGAGATCAAAGTTTTTGGCATCATTGCCGAGGAGGTGATTAGTTTAGTTCTTTGGTGTAAAACTTTTTCACTATCATTTGTTCTTTTAAAAAAATAGAGAAGGAAGTTTGGGATATAAAGTAGAGACACAACAAGACATCTTAGAATGAGAAATGAGCCATCCAAAGAGCTAGATGCAGAGAAGAAATGGAAAGAACAATGATGAAGGATAGATATTATAGGGAGCAAGGAACCTTTGTGAACTACAATGAGGCACAGTATGGTTAGGGAAGTAATGATCCTTATTGGAACATGTATACTCCGGGGTGGCAGAACCACCTAAATTTCTATTGGTCCAACAAGGTAAGGACTCACTTAGGACATCAAGACCTATTAGGATTTTAGCAAGATGAGTCTAGTTCATGGGATTCTAAATTAGACAAGATCCTGGATAAGCTCACATACAAAGAAGAGGGCCAGAAGAGACTAGAAGAGCAAATTGAGCAATTAACGAAAAGTCATGCCTTGTCTATTCACAACCTAGAGACTCGAGTGAGACAACTTTCCCGTGAATTTTGTAAGAGAAGTGTGAAAGAATCTCTGAGTAATATGGAATTATATCAAAGAGAGCAATACGAGGCTATCGCATTTAAAAATGAGGGAGAGCCAAAAGGACCAGTGGAAAACCAAACTGAACCCCACCTTATTGAAGAACAAGAGACGAAGAAAGAGATTGAAAAGAAGAATGTCAACCTTCCTTTTTATTCACTAGTTCTTGATACACCAAATGTGAACATCGAAAAAACTTGGGTAAATGTTCATGAAAAGAACCTTATCCTTCCGATTAATGATGACCAAGTAACATTCAATATGAATGATGTATTTAAGAATCTGAAGGATAGTACCTCATTTAGGATAATTGATGTGTTCGAATCTTCTAAAAAACAAAAGGACAAAGAATAGATGATCAGACATCGAGTATGAAGAAGCTATGAAAGTCTCTGTTCATAAAGCAGAAGAAGCAGAGGAGACGAAGGTGATTAAGGAAGAAAGAGAGCAACTTACCTTCTTATAGGACAAACTGTTGGATTCGATGGAAATTCAGGGAGTTTCATTATTCCATATTTTATTGTCAGTTTGTTAACGAAAAGGATATTACTGAAATTAATTGGTTTTCTCAACTTTATCAATATTGTCCTTCTATTATTTGGCTATTTGTAGCTTACTTGCAACTACAGAACTGATGTTGAACGAAAAGGGTAGAAGCAAGCCACTCATAATTGATCCCGGCTAAGTTTCCAATGATACAAGGTCAAGCTAATGAAAATAATATTAGCACCTTTGTTAGTTAGCTTTAAATTGTGGCATAGTTAGATTTGTTTTAAATTTCAAAAATAAATTCTTAATGATTTGGAATGTTTTGGAGTGCTAACTCTCTTACTCTTTTTAAAGCAATCATAAGATATAGAAACAAGCTCGGCATCAAGTGCATTTGGTCTTTGCCTCCAACATATTACTACCTCAGTCACCATGATGCTTTTGTTCTCTAACCCTTTCTCTTTTCATTTTTGTTAGTAATTTCTTCTCATGTTTTTGTTTTTTATGTTTTATTTCCCCTAATGTGTTTGTGTACCATTTCATAATGAGGACAATGTGTTTATTCAAGTGTGGGGAGGGTTGTGTGTTTTTATCTTGAGTGTGAATTTGGCATATTGTATGATAGTTTGTTTAGGTTGTATGATATGAATTATGTGAATGCGTCAGTGGCTAGGACTTAACGAGATAGATTTAGTCTTAAACATAGTCTTTTAGGTTGCGAAGATTTATTAGCTTTTGAAATCAGTAACTAAGTTACTGAGGGCTAAATATGCTAGTTAATTAGGATATGATGTCAGTCCATTCACCCTAGGAATTTGCCATACGCATTTATAATTTGAGACTAATCAAATAAGTGGCATTATTATTACATTTTTATAAGAATGATTAGCTAAAGCAATAAGGTAGGCAAAATTTTCTGTTTTAAAAAAAGGTTGTATAATTTTAACTAAAATAACTGTTTCGCTGGACTCGGGTTATGAATAGAGCTAGTAGCTAGTTGAGAATTTGAGGTAGCTAAGTAACTGGATCAACACACTTCACAAATGTGTGCCTTCATGTAAAAAAGCTATATGAAATTCCAACCAAGCAGTTTAATAACAACATGACTTAGTTAAGTAACCGGATCAACATTCATCATAAATGTTTGCCTCCATGTAAAAGACTAGGTTCATGTCCTTAAAGAAAAATAAAAAAAAAACAATGTTTTCAAAAAAAAACCTACCGAATTTGTTAGTAGCTTGATTTTCATGAAACAATGTGTGTGTGCTAGTGATAGGGGTGAATAGACTCAACATCAAAATTTTGATTAGTTGTATATTGAGTCCAAGGTGCTTAGATGCAAATTTCGCATGCTAATAATTTGGAACAACTTGAATGATTGTGTTTAGAGTTGAATTATTTCGTGAAGTTGAAGCCATTGCCTCATTTGTTGCATTGTGTGTTTTGTGTTTTGAGCTTTATGTTGTTTGTTATTTTTTTTGCTTGAGGATAAGCAAACATTTAAGTGTGGGAATGTTGATAGGTATGAAATGTATCGTATTTTAGGGTATAGTTTTATATGTGTTTAGCAGTTTATTCAATTGTTTAGCATATATTTAGCGTAGAATTGTGTTAGTTTGTGATTAATTTGTATTTTAAGTGTTTTATAGGTTGGAACAATCATTTGAGCATAAATATGATATTTATGAGGTACCTTGGTGTGTTTGTTTGTGTTTCAGGGTCAACATCGAAGAACGGAGAAGTTTCTGAGAATCAGGCCAAAACAATGTCCCACAATCGTGGCACAATAGGCCCCGGTCATGACAGAAGGCTTAGATGTAGGCCACGGCTCCCAAACTTTGTATTTCAAGGGAATTTTTTAGACCTTTTGGACCTCGAAAAAATCATAGTTCAACCCTAAACATAAAAGAATTTAAATAGAACAAGTAGAACAGAAAGAGCAACTTCTTACATGAGCCACCATCAAGAAACCCTAGAGAAAGTTCATCAAGAGATTGAGAAAGAGACGAAGGAAGAGTGAAGTGGAGAAGAAGTCGACACGAAGTACTTCTCAGCACAGGAGGTTTCCCAACGTTGCTACCTCCGTCATCCATTCAGATTTGGTTTTTAGTGTATTTCAATTTTATTTCTGTATAGAATTGGGATAGCTATTGAGATAAGATTTTATGAATGTTGAGAAATGTATAAACTCACCTTCGGGTTATTTTTATCTTTGATTCAATTAAAATTTTGATAGTTTATGTTATTTGGATTCATTGTGATTGATTTCTGCACTTGTATAATTTGGTGATAGACTGAGAGGGTGATTCGAACAAAAAATAATTAAATTGGGCTAACGAGAGTTAAGCGATTTAATAAGAACGAGAAATCAATCAAATCGGTAATTATGTGAAGAGAGATCTCACATAGGTTTCCGGTAGTCTAGTGGAAAACTTCAAATCTAATTAGGGGTTGGATAAATTGTGAATTGAGAAATTGCAATTTTCCATAATCTGATTAGGGTTTATAATTTAGAGCTATTAGTTATGACTTGAGAGAGTGTAATCAATCATAGGATCATCCAGGACCAATAATCCGACAATTCATAATTAATTAGATTAGTGTTGAAGATAAGTAAAATTTTCCTTTCTCTCAATTGGTAGTTCCTTAGGTTGATTCTTGATCTGTGTGTTGTAATTTGCTGATTTGTTAATATTTCGTGATTAATTCTTGAATTGAGTTGTTTGATTGAATCGATTGATTGAATTGCATCATTGTTTTAGTTTAGTTAAATTTTAATTTCTGGGATTAGTTTTAGCCTTAGATTTTAGGATTAGATTAACCCTCCTTGTGGGATTGCCATCTTAGGTACTACGTGAACGACCCGTATGTTTGCGAAATATCGACGTTAAAATATTAAAAGTACACATATCGGAAAATCGTGATCAGTGCCAAATGATAACTAGGGCCATTATAGTTATAGCTGGTATCTTCCCTTAGACGATTGAATGAAGTTCTAGGTTTTTTTTTTCTTCTTTAAATTTTACTTATATTTGATGTATATGTTAAATTATATGAATGTAATGTAATTATAAATGTTTTTGGCACATGTTTCACTTCTGGTTGGTTGGTTCTTCATCACAAACTTTTGTCGTAAATTGTAATAGTTTGAGAGTTAAGGATATTTATTATTATTATTATTTTATATTTTGATGTAATTATTATTTATTATATAATGAAAGTGTAATATTTTAAATACTTTGTATTGTTCTTAATTTTATATTTATATGATGATAATTGTCTTTTTTCATATTAACTATAGTTATTATTTATATGTGAAATATCTGAAAATTATTGTTATTTTATATTAATTGTGGTTATTATTTATTATTATAATTTTTGGAAATAAGGTTAATATAAACTTATAAAGTATACAATTAGGGGTGTTCAAGAAAACTCGCGAACCTGTAAACCGGACTTGAACCGCATGAACCGAACCTATAAATAAAGTTAGTTTAGGTTCGGTTCACAGGTTCATGGTTCAGGTTCAAGTTTCTAACTTGTGGTTTTAGGTTAATTGAACCTATAGCAGTTAACTGAACCGAACCTGATTTATAGGTTTACGTGTAAACCTGAACCTGAAACACTCAAAAAACCTATCATATATTTATATATAATTTAAGAGGATATTAATAATAATAAATTCATTAGTATTTACTATATTAATTCTTGAGTAAAAAAAAGAAGAAAAGGAAAAAAAAACTACTTTAATTTTATGTTATTAAACGTTAATCTTGAACATTACTATTATAAGTAACAACTAATGTATAACACTCAATACTTCTACTTTAAATAGTAATTAATATGTGCTAAAGTTAACGATCGAAATATTATCAACACGAATTAAGCACTTTTAGCGACACAAATTTTCATTGCCAAAAGCCCCTTATGTTGTGGTGTTGGTTAGATGCTCAAGTATTGATTAAAAAATTCTAGTAGGCTCATGATTGCTTATAAATGTAGGACATAAATATACTCTATTCATGCTGATTACAAAATTCCTTCTCATTCACTTCTTTGCATTTTTCTCAATTGAAACCATTACACACTAAGCATTCCTAACGTCAACGCAGAAAATGTTGCATTAAAATTTAGCTTCAGTCTAATTGTTGAAAATTTTCTTCATTCACCTGCACATTAAACTTTTGAAGAACATTCATATCACGTGGTCAAGAAGGAGGTGGAATTTTGCTTAAAAGGAGTAAGGACATCTGAATAGGAAATCACTGAATTTAAGAGCTGAAAATGGTACGATCAAAAGAAATTACAAGTTGTTATGATCAACTTACTGTCATTAATTCATCACGACATGCTACCGTAGCTTCAACTTTCAAATACCTTTCTCCTGATATTTGATAAAAAAAATGAAAAGGCAAAAAAGAATTACGAAGTCAAAACAACCATTAGTCAGTCTCCGATAATACTAAGATGTTCGATTGGACGCGTTAAACTGTTGAGCTGTAGAGATTGAGCACGTGCCTGATAATGTAATGTGACACTGCTGCTACTATCACCAACTCAAAACAATAAAGACAGACATCACTCCTTTATCGGACAAGTAGGAGCCAGAAAAATTCAGTTAATTGAATCATATGACCTTGAGAATTTCTCCTAGAACTAGACCCCACTGAGTCCAGTGAGTGCCACCCTGAGTCAAAATTGTGACAAACCAACGTATCATATCTCCTCTGATACCTATGTAAATCCATAGGGAAAGGAAACAAACATAACCAATATCACACCTGACAGAATACGGCAAATGGATCTCGTAGTGGCCCATCACATGACAACTCACTTGTACTCCCGTCAATGAAGGTTCCGTCAGCAAAAATCACCTAATCAAACACCTTATATTAGTCTAAACAAAACATCATCCCCATGGCCTAAAACCTTCAAATTGGGAACTAGACAACCTATGAATCATCTTAAAAATATAAAGAGTACAGTTCCTGGAGCTAGCAACCATATCAAAGAGAGCAACAATATTAACTCCAGGCATGTCAGATGCAAACAAGAGAATTGCCCATGACAAATGATCCTAATAATAAAGGTATAATGCCCTTTAACATGGAATACCAAGAGCTACATAAACACAAGGGTTGGCGAATAACTTATACAAGAACGTGGTAGAAAATGAACAAAAAATATGGCCAAACCTCTGATGCATATCCTGGAGTTCTCCCCGCAACCGGTTTGGTGAATGAACCTACCGGTGAGCTTCTTTGCACAGCTTCACAAAATGCAAGGAGACGCTCACAGTTTCCAAGCTGCACTGCCTGAAAAGCATTTTAAGATTATGTGAAAATCATCTTAACTTTCTCTCTGTCTCTGTCTCTCTCTCCAGGTACTCTTCTCAATTACTTTTAAGCTAATAATATAGAAAGACCCACTAGAACACAAAAGATGAACAACAAAAAGCTTCAAAATTCCTACTAGGTTCATGCAGAAAGCATCTTTGAACTAACATATCCCATCATGCAAACATTTTTATGCTGAGATACTCTCTCTGGAGGTTCTGACAAGGTATAATGAGAACACACCTGGACTATATCGTGACGGATGACACGAGGTAAGGGCTGCACCTTGTACCCTTTAGATGCCATGACTTCAGCAATTAGTAAAGTTCCCTTCAATATAGAAGAAAAGTTTAACTCCACTAACAGATATTGGACATGTATGTAACCGATGAGCAGGCAGGCCCACTACCTTGATTGCCTCACCAACCATTTGAGGTGCAAGGAACAAACCCTGGAAATATGCTCGCATAACATTGCCAGGTGTTGAGCCACATTCTAATCCAAGCCCTGGTGCAGAGAGACGAGCTGCTGCTGCTTCTACCAAGCTTCTTCTCCCTGCAACATATCCACCACATGGCGCAATGGTTCCACCGGGATTTTTTATCAAACTGCCAGCAATCAAATCTGCACCCTGCCCGACATTGATCAGAAATACTGTCATCTTTCATCAGGCAACGAAATGAAGAATGGATAACATACCAACATACCACCATTGGAGGTTCAATGTTTTCAACGAATTCACCATAGCAGTTATCCACAATCACCAAGCAGTTAGGATTCTGCACCTGCAAGCATATATGTGAGACAGATTGATACAATAAAAGTCCCAGGAGTCATAAGCTGTGAAATAATAGTGCATGGTCAATGCATACGTGCTTCCATTATAAATTTGCACCAATATACTGGGGACTAAACATATCAGGCCATAAGGATCATCCTGTCAAAAGTGAAGGAATGTACTGTCCAATGTAGGACAGTAAAACCCAACAGTTTTTGTCTATAAAAAATTAGCACTGAAATATTATAGATCTCAACAAATATAGAAGCTCTCACAAAGGGATTTTGCTGCTTGAAACATAAAATTGATGCACTCAACAAATCACAAAAGGCATTTTATTTTGGTGTACCCAGTAAGTTTAGATAGATCAGACAAATTTACAGCAAGAACTAAAATGCCAACAAGCTTACCTTGATCATCTTTATAGCTTTATCAATTTCATTCACACTTAAACTTTGGCGCCACGAATAACCACAAGACCTCTGTATGAGGGCACATTTTGTATGAGGTTTTACAGCACCCATCAAGGCATCCCAATCAAGTCTACCACCTTCAGCAAGCTGCAAAACAACAGGGTCAGAGAATTTCTGGGCTGAAAATGAAAAATTCACTACGGATATTTCCTAGAAACATACAGGAAGTTCTCGGTACTCCACTCCAAAATCTTTCAAGGAACCCAGTCCTTGGGAGTCCCTCTTTCCAATAACTTCCTCTAATGTGTCATATGGAGCACCAACAACTGCTAAGAGCTGAAAATTATATTAGTTGAAACAACTTACAAAAATCATATGACTGTAGGACAACCATAAGATTATAGAGGAACCTAATCTGAAGGAAGAGAACATTAAAACAATCACTCACCTCATCCCCTGGCCTCAAAATTGCAAATAAAGCACAAGTGATAGCATGTGTTCCTGAGAAGAACTAATAGTACAGGAGCAAAGCTTTAGTCTGTAGCATTTACGAAGGAATAAAAGTAATTTATAAAGATAAAAACACAAGATATGTCAAACCTGCGAGCGAACAATAGCAGACTCAGAACCCACAATATGTGCAAAAGCTTGGTCAAGTGCTTCACGACCACCAGCCTCATCATGACCATAGCCCGTGGATCCACCAAAATACTGATTTTATGACAAAAGCATAAACATACTTTTATGGTAACATAACCCTTTATCAACATCCAGAGAGGGCAGACACTTCCATGTAATCTACACTACCTTAGCTGGACATGTATAAGCCAAAATACCACACTGAAATCTGACATGCCTATGTTAGTCTTTTTAGTACACCATCTTTCATTCATCAAAACAGCCCTTGAAGACATTGTGCAAGTGCTCAAGTTCATAAAGGGCTATCATATGTGCTCACAAAGGATGTATTGAAGAAACTAATTATCAATGATGGACCTTATAAAACAGAAGATGTCTATGCATTGCTTGCCATTTCATCTGCTTTTACAATGAAATTGCTATGCATCTGCTGTGGACTTATTTTTGTCCCCAAGCATGTTAGTCCATAGGAAAACATTCAAGACATAGAGCATTACCAAACTTTAGGGTCAAATAGACCAAATACTTGAAGCATTACCAAACATAATATTTCCTTTTTAAATGATGTCCTCTTGTTTATATGGTAGTTGCTAGACATACAAATTGATAACTATTTAGGGAGTAAAGTGAAAAAAGGCTAAATTACAGGAGGTTTCAATATATTCCATTCTGAAATGTATATCGACCTTCAAGCACATTACTTTACTCTTTTGCAGGTTAAATTTATAGTATGTCTACTCACATGACTCCCAACTCGAGCAGTTTGGAAAGCTCTTAGAACACGGGTTGTATTGCATGCCACCAAATTATCTACAGCCTGAAACTCTGAATTCAAGGAATCCACTGCTTTCACAACCTACCCACCAGAAAATAGAAGAGGTCAGTTGATGAGTGGAACTCCTACAAACAAACGGTCACCTAAAAGAGTGACCCAAAAGCTTTTCTAAATTCTGCTTACTATGGGCAGAATTGAAATATGAAAAAATTTTCAGATAGCTAAAATTGCTTACTCTGATACCATGAACCAAAAAAAAAAATGCGTATTACTTAATATTTTTTATACAGGTAAAGGTTCATATATATACAAATTGCTCAACTACTAATTAGTTAAGTAACTAAGCCTTAAGATCCCTATTATCAAGCTATAAAATGTGTGATAATCTAAATAAGTATTTCTTTCTAATGTTCATCTTGTACCAGAAATTAGACAAAACAATAAACAAAGTTGACAGTAGTTTTAAGGCACGAGTAAGAGCTGCTGGAAATAGCCAGGGGAAACAGAGCTACGAGGCCAAATAAATTTGCTATTGTTTAGTGCCATGTTCCAAGTAGTTCCGAAGTGTATTAAACATATAATGGCATTGAACTATTGATAATTCGGGTTAATATGAAATATTATTCCTTTTTAATGGAGAACAATTTTACGGACACAAGGCATTACTGCAATATTTGATTTGTTTTTCAGTTTCTCCTCTCATTTTCTCCATCTTCTCAACAACTAATCATATCAATATCCCGAGTTTCTTAACAAAATAAATACAATGACATCAAATGAAAGCACCAACTTTAGATCATCAAACAGAGACAAGTGTAGCTGGATTGAAGAGATAAACTTTTTGTCCGTATTTCATCCATCCTATCAGCAATCAAACAGAAAATCACATAGCAAATGGGCACTTGGGTACTAATACTTTCTTTGCATCCAAACATGTAAAAAAGAGGAAAAATATAAGCTTCCTATATTTTTCACGGGGAAAAAGAACAAAGCAGGTTAACAGCGTCAGTTTTAATCTCTTATTACCTCTGGTACAAATGGGTTGTCATGATGATGGAAGGCAACTTGGGAGCTTGAACAAACATTAACTTTGGGAGTAGGTGAGGAAACTGCCACGGAATGTGCAGGACAAGCAGGGAAGGCGGATGATAAGACCCATGCCTTCATTCTTCAAGTCGTTGGATAGTGATTTTTGAAGAAATGGCGTGCCACCCTATCCTTCTAAAATTAAAATTAATAATTTTCACCCAATAAGCTTTTAGTGCGTAATGGCATTTCTCTCATTCCCCAATTTCTATTTCTTTTTTTTAGAAGTAAAAAATAAATCAATTGAATCACCCAAAAATAAGAGAATGTAAGAACATGCCCTTATTTATAATAATTTACAGTCTATTTCATTTTCTACCTAAAAATTATTTAAGAATTTGTAAGATAGTGTATGACGAAAACAAGTTACACAGCATAAAGCAGGCTGTGCGAGACTTTGGAAGTTTTCTAATCAGCTTGCTTCCTTGGTCTATTAACATTTAGAGTCAGATAAAGGTTAGGGATTCGATCCTTAACTTTAGGTATGGAGCAGCCTTAAATCTTTGGACCAGCTGTCCCACTTTGTAAGGTGTCTACAAACTAACAAACTAACGAGGGGATTAGTCACTAGATCTGTCGATGGGTACCCTGGTCTAAGACAAAAAAAAACATTTAGAGTCAGATTATGTATTGGCATTTGAGGGAATTGTCACATAATCCTCTTTTGTTTGAATGGCTTTATAAGAGTTGGAAATCACTCCAGCTTTTCAAATAGGAAGTATTTGACAATTGTATTAGTGGTAGTGCATCAAAAGAGTTAGTCTTGTATTTTCCTTGATACTTTCCATCTCAATATTATCTCTTTAGCTTTGTTACAGAGCAACATTTCCCTTGTTCAATTGAGGCTTTTGACCAAAAAACAACGGATGTTTGTTGGTGCTTTCCTAAATTTATGAGCATTTCTCTCACTTAAAACTACATAAATGGAAAGTTAAGTGTCATTCCAAAAACTCCAAGTCACTTTTACAGTTATATCTGATGGTTGTTAGGTAAATAGAGTTACATCTTTGTTGTACCTACTTCCAAAGTTCTGTTGCATATTGACAGTCAAACAATGTGCGTGAGATGCTCTCATCCTCTTGTCATATTGACAGTCAAACAATGTGCGTGAGATGCTCTCATCCTCTTGTTTGCATAGCTCATATTTCAAGTTAAAGCTACCTTTGATTCTATCTTTGGTTCCAGTTTCTTGCTAGCTACAAGCTACCAAAATAAGAGGTTTTTAAAATGTTTGATTTCATCCATACATGCTTAACCCAGATTGCTTCCTATTTCTGTTCCCTAATCAAATCTATGCATGATTTGTTTGTGAATTGGCCAAATTTATGCCTAAGCCATTTATTGTGATCTATGTTGCAGTCATTTAGCATAGAGGTTGGTAAATTATCTTTGATGAAAGGAGAAACCTCACTAGTTATATTGCCATTGGTTGCTTTGATTGTCTCTTTAACTCTAGCATTATTGGTCAACATATGTCTAAGGGATCGTGCTTTAGGTAGCCTATGTAGGGTGTCCCAATCAACTCTAATTGTGATACCAAAGCCAAGTGTTATTCTCATTTCCAATAATTTCTTTGAATTCCGTTCTTATAAGCTCCTTCAACCTTATCATTTGATTTAAGGTCCAAGAGTTATCATACTTTTATTTTATACTTCAAAATATAGTAGCTTTTCAGTGATAGGAGTGTATTCATGTAACATCCCGTTTTCATACAAAGAGTCAAAATCCTAGATTTTTATAAATGAGAAATAGAGATGTTATGAGGCCAAGACTTTACAAGACATATAAGCGGTTCACAATTGGGAAGTTCAGGAACAAGGCTGCAGTTTAGTTTGTTAATTAATTAATTAGTCCCTTAATTTGATATTATCTTGTATTTTCGTTTGTGTGGCCTTTGGGTCAAGTGCAATTCCTTTTATTACGTAGTAATGGGTTTGTGAAACATTTATTATAGGAAGTAGTTATTTTCCCTCAAGTCTTTGTGAAGTCATCATTGTACAGACTGATATTTTATGGAGTAAAAATTTCTTCTTTGAGTTTCACTCAAAACAAAGGTCCCAGGTTCCTTTCAAGCCAGAAACATAGGTAGAACAAAGAGGATTCACCTGACATCGAGCAACAAGCCCCAGACTCGATCTTGTGCTAACATATTGGTATCAGAGACAGGTTGTTATGGGGGATTCGGTTCAATAACAATTAGACCAGATTCTTAAAATGTTACAGGATGAGAGGGAGGCTAATCGCACACGAGACGCCAAAATTGAAGAGTTCTCCAGGGAATTGGCCACCTCCAAGTTAGAAATGCCCGTAGTTGGCGAGCGAAGTAAAAGTTGTGGAAAAGAAAAGGATGAAGACTCGAGTTTAGGCACCAAAGTGGCGGTGGAGGGGCATACGATGTCAAAATTGGCAAAATTGAGCTTCCCCAACTATGGAGGGTAGGAAGATCCGTCGGGATGGCTTAATAGGTGTGAATATTTTTTCCGCCATCAACACACCCGAGAAGAAGAAAAACTAGAACTTGCCTCCTTTCACATGGAGGGAGATGCCCAAATCTGGTTTATCCAACTCGAGGAAGATAACCCCCATCTTTCTTGGGAAGGTTTTAAGCAACAATGTAATTTGCGCTTCAGACCTCCTGTTAATAACCAAAAATTGGGTGCTTTGTCCAAGTTGCATCAGATGGGTAGTTTGGCTGATTTCTGTAAAGCATTTGAACTGTTGGTTTCCAGAGCCGGTTCCTTAACTCAAGAGCAGAAAGTGGAGATTTTTATTAGTGGGTTGAAAGACCATATCGCGGTTGATGTTGAACTTCAATGTCCCAGTGAATTGGCTTCAGCCATGAGCTTGGCGAGACTGTACGAGCGTCGGCATCAACCTCCCAAGAATTATGATTTGCGAAGTCCCAAGGCAGAATTGACCACTATGCCAAATCCAAAATCACGTAGTATTCGCAGATTAACTCCTACTGAGATGGAGGATCGAAGGAACAAGGGTCTTTGTTTCAATTGTGATGAAATGTTTATGAGAGGACACCAATGCAAACGGTTATTTTGGATTGAATTTTTTGATGAAGTTGATGACGATGAACATGATTCATATCAGTCTTTCGATGGTGAGCAACTTAAGATTTCAATTGATGCTATCACAGGGGAGGGTGGGCCTCAAACGATGAAAGTGAAAGGAAGTGTAAACGTGCAAATAATTATAGCTTTAATAGATCAGGGAGTACCCACACTTTTATTGATTCGGCGTTGATAAAGAAATGTGGCTTGACACTAGAAGTTGCTCCTGGAGTTAGGGCGCATCTTGCCAATGGGGATATGATTGAGTGTTTGGGAAACGTTCAAGAGGTGGCCAATAAACTAGTGCATGTGACTGTGACGGTGAATCCATGGGTTCTCACACTTAGTAGGGTTAATGTTGTTTTTGGTATTAATTGGCTCAAAACTCTTGGGCACATTGTGTGGAACTTTGATGAGTTGTGGATGAGTTTTAAGATACATGCCCAACCCATTATCTTATATGGAATTAAAAGTAGCAGACCTCTTAATCTCTTAGAGGTAAAAAAGCTGTCGGTGTCTATGGGCAATAACCAACATATTCAAACTCTTTTGTCAGAATTTGCGGCTGTGCTTCAAGAACCTCAGGGGCTACCACCCACTCGCCGTTGTGATCATTGAATTCTGTTGGAACCAGGTGCGAAGCCCGTGGTAGTGTGCCCTTATTGTTATCCTCATGCCCAAAAGGAAGAAATCGAGCAACAATGTAATAGGATGCTACAACAGGGGATTATTAGGCCAAGTAATTCTCCTTATTCTTCTCCAGTGATTTTGGTTCCTAAAGCTGACGGTTCTTAGTGGATGTGTGTCAATTATCGGGAATTAAACGCGAAGACAATAAAGGAAAAATTTCCTATTCCAATTATTGATGAATTGTTGGAGGAATTACACGGGGCTAGATATTTCACTAAATTAGATTTAGTTTTCGGGTATCATCAAGTCCGGATGTGGGAGCTAGATGTTGAAAAGACATCTTTTCGTACTCACCATGGTCACTTTGAGTTTCTTGTGATGGCGCTTGGTCTAACGAATGCACCGTCTATATTTCAATCTCTAATGAAGAGGTATTTCTAGTAAACCAACCGGAGAATTTGAGCCAAAAGGTACTTCTAGTAAACATTCATCTATAAAATGTTTTAAATGTTTGGGTAATGGCCATATTGCTCCTCAATGCCCTAATAGAAAAGTGATGTATCTGAAGGATAATGGGGTTACTGATTCTGAGGATAGTGATGTTGATGATATACCATGTGATAGTGTTTGTGATGATGATGCTGAAGATGAGGAAAGAGCTGTCATAGGAGAAGCACTTGTAGTTAGGAGAGTGTTAAATGCTAGGGTTAGAGATGAGATTCTGGATCAGAGGGAGAACCTATTCTATTCAAGGTGTTTGGTAGGTGGAAAGGTGTGTAACTTGATCATAGATGGAGGAAGTTGTACTAATGGGGCTAGTCGAACTATGGTGGAGAAATTGGGCTTGATATGTAGGAAACATCCAGAACCATATAATTTACAGTGGTTTAATGATAGTGGGAATGTGAAGGTGACTAAACAGGTACTGGTGCCATTTTCTGTAGGGAAGTATGAGGATGAGGTGTTGTGTGATGTGATACCCATGGAGGCAGGACATTTGCTATTGGGGAGGCCTTGGTAGTTTGACAAGAGGGTAGCACATGATGGGTATACCAATAGATACTCCTTTAAGTTTAAGGGTAGGAACTTCATTCTACTACCTTTATCACCTAGTGAATTGTACCTGGACCGGATCAAATCAAGAAAAAGTGAGGAGGGTTCGGGTAGTGAGAATAAAAAAAGTGAAGAGAGAAAAAAGGCCCAAAAGAAAATTGAGATTGGCCCAATGGAGAGTGACTGCACAGGTGAGGAAAAGAAAGTGGGATGTGCAGGATAGAAAAGTTCAGGGAGAGAAAAAAAGAGTGAAAAGAAAGAGAAAAGAGCACTAGTAGTGGTGAGATACAGAGAGCGTTTAGTTTCTGACACTAACCCTCTTGATGCTTTGCCTAGTATTTTTACTCTGGATTCTAGGGGCGATAGTTCGTTCCAGATGTTAAAGAAGATGAAGGACACCACCGACAAAACTGACCTGCCAGATTCGAGGACGAATCTTCTTGAGGAGGGAGGGACTGATGTGAGCAGGACTAAGGATCTTGAGAAGATGGCGAACTCCGAGCCTATTGGAGGAGAGTTTAATGGAATTGAGCCCAAACTAATCCATTTAACTCAAATCCTTGGATTGGATACACTTGGAGCTTGAAGATACGAAGACTTGGGCTATTTAATGCTTCATCACTTAAGCCCAAGAAGATATCAAACCTATTTATTTAATTTTTGGACTTCGTTTTATTTTGAGCTTCCATGTATTTTAGCCCAACCTTTTATTATTTGACCTAGGTATAGATACTTATGTTTTAGGGTTTTACAATTTACAGATCACATTTGTTTGAGTGCCGTCGGCTTTAGGGAGAAACACTATTCTCTTGTTCTTATTATTTTTCGAACCATCTTTCACTTATCAATTGTTTTCTCAATTGTGGCGTGTCGATTGTTCGTCTCTGGTTTTATTTTGATCATTGGGATTGCTTGGAACAAGTTTCCGAGAGGTGTCGTAGAAATCAAACCTTGCATGTCCTTTATTTTCTTGTTTGATGAATTCCAAATACCTATCCTACTTAATTCCTCTAGGTCAAAAACCCATCAAACAAAAATACCCAATGAAAACATCATCACATCGGCATAATTCTTTCGCAGTGCGCGTCATTCATCATCATACCTTCTTACTGTTTTTCATTCCTCTACTTTTTAATACTTTTTTATTCCGCCAACAATTCCCGTCTTCTTTACCGACGAGTATTTTATAATATCGCTAAAGTCCGTCGCAAATTTGATAGAGCTATCATAAGAGTAGCATAAACACACCAAGATGAAAATGGGAAATATTAATTCAAAAGATGGAATACGAATTTCAGGTTGAAATATGCCACCAAAGAGAAAATATGATATAATGCCACCAAGTTTAGACAACGATTCAGAGGTACTTATTGTCAAGGTGAACCATCACACTTTGCAGCTGCAACTGAATTACTTCCTCCCCCTCCAGCTACTATAGTTGCAGATGACGCATCACCTTATGTTCTTGATGATGCACCATCCAGTACTCCTACATCATCCATTACCCCTATAGCGACACAGATATCATAGGTAAACGATGCAGATGAAGGAGACGACTGCTAGTCTGGAGCCGAGGGACCTGATGAAAGGACTTACATCACAATTGTCAATAATCTATAAGTGAAATTACATGAAACACTATATGTTTATAATTAAGTTATAGGTTTAAAATTTTGCAAATGGTATAAAATTACTTGTTTTTATATTAGGTTAATTCCTTCTAGACCGTGCTCTAGAAACATGACCTAAATTTGAGGAGAAGATTGATCTTGAGGGTTATGTATGGAAGAATATCTCTCAAGTCACAAAAGAATTTTAGTATAAAGAGTTTGAGGTAAAATAAAAATATTATTTTCTTTTGTTAATTGATTTGTATATATTAATTAGATAAATATTATTACATTATAAGTATTTATCGAATTTTCCCCTTTTATTTCAGAAAGAATTTTTTTGGGATTCTGAATTTGACGCGGTCATATATAGACTATGGGAGAGACGAGCACGTACACATTATCGTGACTTTATTGGTGCGATACATAAAGCTGGTGTACGACTGCCTTATATTTTTGAGCAAATATGGAGTCGTTGGCAATAGTATTGGACATTACCTGAGGCAATGTCTATTTCAGAGTATAACTCTACCAACAGACGTGGAGGACCGGGGGAGAGAGTCTTCTCGTACATACGGGATGATCTATTTCCCACCACGAGCATGTTGAGAGACTTGTAAGTATCTAAACTTTACACTTATATTCTAATTGTTTTACTTTACTGTATTCTAGTTCACTTATAACATTTTATTCTTACGCAGGAAAAGTCTATGGGTATGAAACCTATACCCCGTTAGCTCTTTTTGCACACTTACACTAAAAAGCATGACGGTGTGACATTCGTTAACACCCGAGGTAGAAAACTTAATGTATATGAAATTTATACTTTCTTATTAATTCTTAATAATTATCACTTACTAATATAAATATTGCCTCCTAATAGGATCAAATACAAGAAAGCATTCAGTGACAGTTTCAGCACGAACAAGCTGTTGGTGAGAGTCAGACATATCTTGATGCAGTGGGTGGTAGGGACCATCGTGGAAGGATCTTCAGGTTAGGTTCATTTGCGAACACATGCTATTTATAATCTTTCACGTCTAGTACAACAACATCTAGTAGACGGTCGATAACCAATAAAGTCAATGAGCTTCAAACCACAGTGCAGACATTGATGGAATACATAGCTCAGCTGAGACATGAGGTGGATGAATTGAAGGGGAGGGGTAGTACCTCAAAGCATCCGCGATCACCAGGACAATAGTGTACTTGTAGTCATTTGGTATGAATTACAAAGACTTATTATGTACAATTTAATGTTTTAATTATCAATAAAGGTAATTTTAACTTTATATCATCAATAACGTTTTGTTTAAACAAATCAAAATATTATGCACAGATAATTCATAACTGTTGAAATTATGCATTAATCATAAGATCATGAAATAAAATTTAATGTCTGGATTTTTTAAAAAAATTTAATTTATTTATCGACGAAAAATACAAGTACGTCGGTAAAATCCATTATATTTACCGACGGAATACCATAAACTGTCAGTAAAATGTAAGATATTTACTGGCGGAACAAAGAGTAACCGTTAGTAATATTGACAGTCATCACCATACTTACCGACTATCATTCATTACTATCGGTAATGTTACTGACGACATAACCAATAGCGTCGGCAAATATTCCGACAAAAAGAAAAAGATCGTAGGTAAATTTATCGATAGTCACAGTCAACTGTCAGTATATTCACCGACGGTTACATAAAATGTACTGTCGGTAAATTTACCTACGGCAGTTTATACAACACCTTTGTCTATGGTTGATTCCGTCTCCAATTTATATTACTGATAGAATCCAAATATTTTCTGTGTATATCTATCCGTCGCTAAACAACATTTTGTTTGTAGTGTTTCTTATTTGAACAAATGAGATAAAGATTCATACATGGCATTATCATAATATTGGAAGTGATTGCCATCGAAACTGCTACACAATTATCCAATACATTATTTTCACATTGAAATACGAAATGTTGATATATAATAATTTTAATCTAAACAATTTGCACATCACTGGAAGCAGAGTTTTCTCAATTTATAGTATTTTTAAGTTTAAATGGGTTGATCATTATTGGTCTATTTTAATGGAAAAAGTTAGAATTATATTTGTAATTATTAATAATTAGAAATGGACATCATATCCATGAAAGATATATATTTGTATAATTTGATTTAGAAACAAGTGATAGAAAACTCAAGTTACTTTCCTTTAAAATAGATAACTTTACAAAAGTTTTTAAAAGAAATGCTGGGCAATTATTTATGTCAAAAGCAGCAGTTCTTCCCACATACATATATAGTTTAGCATTAATAAACACTGCAACAAAAGAGTTAACAATAATTAACTACCCGTGGATTGAGTTGAGTAGCAATAAGACGTACGAGGGTAATTCACTCTGTGATTTAACGGAACAAGATCCTTTGTTCAGTTTTATGGTGTTTTATTCTGTCCAATAATTCTCAATCATTCATTTATGCGGGTCTTACGTTTATTTATGCGGACCTACGCGGAGCACATATAAATGAATGACTGAGATTCATAAGACAGAATAAAACACCGTAAAACTGGACAAAAGATCTAAACTCAGATTTAACCACGTGAGTGAAGTACTTCCCATGCGATATACACTGGAATATATTTTTTCTTCGGAGGGGTCAATTAATTAATGTCTGACAAAACAAAGGGGAGCAATTAATTTTGTGCAAATCCTGGACAAAAATATTACTCAAAACTTGTCATTTAATTAATTATAGCTAGCTAGCGCTCTATTCGATTTTCATTTCGTTCGTGTTCTTCCAAGTTAAAAACTTTTCAGTTAAGACTAGAGTTCTACCGTCAAAGTGACAATAACCATATCCTCAAATCTTGCTTTAAACACCTTCCCCTCAAGATCCATCCCACCTCTTTTGCTGCTAATGGCTCAAGGTACGCGCGTAAGCTTCCTTAATTTCCAACTGTATTAATATTTTCCCTCTATCAAAATCGTTAAGAGTGTATTAATTTGCGTCTTTCACTAGAATCAAGGGTCTATAATTAAGAACTTGCGTTTCGATCGGGTTTTATGTCTTAGAAGAAATTAAGGACTACTATTTTCTTTGATCAATTTTTATAAAAGATTCAGGAAGTTATCCTAATTTTGAAAAACATCCTTTTCCTTTTTAACGTATAAACATGTTATGTAATGTTAATATTTATAATGTAGCATGTATATATTATATTTATTTAAAGTGTGTCAGAATGTGGTTTTATACAAATACGTATCTTTCTTACCACTTGTGTATATGGTAATATGAGTTTCTAAGCCATATTTTCTTGGTTATTTGGAGTTTGGAATTGGCTTGGACTAAGGTTTAGGAAACAATATTTGAAAGATAATCCAAACCGGTGAGGTAAAGCTAAGATTGTGAATTAAAGAAGTTGAAAAGAAGTCTTATTTTGTTAAGAATAGAGCAGGACACTTTGTAGTTTATATATAGCACTTTGGTTTTGTGACAGCTTTTCATGCATCGTTCAGTCACAGGTGCAACTAGCGAGGAGATGGAGGTGGAGGTGGTGAAAGGTGAGATTCCGATCAGTGAAACCCTATTTCCTGAGGAAGAAAGGTTGAAGGAAATGGAAGGATTCAAAAGAGGAGATGATTACGTTGAAATGAGTTGTGGTTGCACCAGCAGAAAATACGGAGATGCCCATGGAACCCTAAGAGTTTATCACTCAACTGGCCAATTTCTTATTACTTGTGATTGTACCCCAGGCTGTAAGGGCCGTAAGTTTCTCTTCACCTCCTTGACCTTTTCCTTTTCACTTTTTTTAATTAATTTTCTAGACTTCAATTGTTATATAACAATTTGCTTATGTGAGATCTCAATTCCTTATTTTTACTACTTGTTATAAATACCTTTTAACCCAAAAAAAAAGAAAGTAATCCTCTAATTATAGAATCAGAGTTTGTTGGCAAATGGTTGGTTTTCTTTCAAGGTTAACTTATTTTGCTTTCACCATGATTAATCTCCTGTTGATAAGGACTTTAGGAGAGCCACACCCCAAAAGCTAGCTTATGAGGGTAGAGAGCCCAAAGTCCTTATAAATCTCATATCAATCTTGTATTTAACCAATATGGGATTCAAGTCCCATATCTTGCAATTAGATCAGACCGTAACACCTTGGCTTACAGGGTTCAATATGAGTCAACCCGGATCAATCGACTCAGTTTTCGTTCAATTTCAAAACTTATTAGCATTCAGTAATGAAATCGAATTTCTTGGAATTGAGAATAACATTTAAAGAGAATGGGAGTCCCGAAATTGAGGATATTGTGAACGGAAGAGGCGATGATACCAGTAAGAAATAAGGAATTACAACGATGGAATCAAGAGATAACGTAGACGAAAAAGAAGGAGAGAACTGACCAAAAGAGTAGAATCGGAACGGAAAATGCAGATTGTACCGCAAACCGTTTCTTTTTTCTTTTTTTTTGTTAGACCATGAGGTGTCCTAGGAGGGTCCCAACTGTGGGAAGACACCTTTAAGCCATCCACTCCCAGACTATTCCCCGCTCGCACCGGGTCAGCCCGTAAGGGGTAAAGTGCTTTCTTCTTTCTTCTTTTGCTCTTCTTGCTTCGGTTACTTTTCAGATTAGATAAACGAAGAAAAAGCTATATATATATAGAGAAGGGAGGCCGAATAAGTAAATGTGTAAATGAGATTTAATAGAACATAATTAAAACATCATAACTTATATAAATATATGGATAAAATTTAATAGAATATGATAGAAACACCGTAACTAAATAGAAGATTTGATTTGGAATAAGGGCTTAAAGAAACACTATAACTGAATAGAAGATTTGATCCCGAATTAAGGGCTTGACTCCATGTTCAAAGCATTTAAGAGAAGAGAGACACTTAAGATGTTATATTATATTCTTATTCTTAAATTGACACAATTCTAAATACTCATCGATCAAGTTGTGCATTAGATTCTTATTCTAAAATTGAAACAATTTAATATGCTAAGTATTCAAGCCACGTCTTAGATTCTTATTCTTAAATTGACACATTTTAATATACTCATTAAAGTTAAGTAACGTTTACATTTAGAATTTGTCATTATAAGAGTTGAATATTTATAAAAATAATTATCATTTATTTTAATTAAGAATAATTTCAAAGTTTAGACTTCATAAAATTAAAGAGGACTTTCTATCACTTTTTTTTTCTTTTTGTGGGAGAAATAGATTAATAAGTCTAGAGCAATCATCTTATTTTTAAAAACATTTATTGTAGTAGAATTAGACAGATTTTATCTAATTTGATGAGATTTTGACCACTATCGAACCAGTTTGACTAGTTTTACAATATAAATTTTGAACTAGTAAATTTTTTTATTCAAATTTTTTATTTTTCTGCTTGATTTAGTTTAATAATTTTTGTTTTATCAATTTATGAATTAATTGGGCAATTGTTATAAATTATTTGGTTTTTATAAATTAAAATAAATTGATTAATTTTTATTTAATAATCTATTTTAATTAAACTTTAAATTTTTTTATAAGTAAGAATAACCTTCTTTAATTATTTTTAATTATTTAATTTTATTTAATCTTTAACGAATTTTATAACAGTATAATATCGGTTGAATCTTTTAAACCTTAAACCTCTTATCTTATTGGTTAAACTTTTGGTCCGATTTTGAATTACTTCCCCAAGTTTTGGAGAATAGTATTGGTCATGAATAATAATACCCATTTTTTCTTCATTTAAATGAAAAGGAGCTATTGGGAAGAGAATTCCCTCCACTAGAAGATGATACTTTTAGACTTTTACTTTCCCCCGTCTGAAGGGAAACTTCAATCTGTAAGATTGTTTTCTTGACTTATAGGATTTCATTGCTTTTAGGAAAATGACAAAAAAAAGGCATCAAGTTCTTTATGCTTTCTAGGACAAGAAAAGGAAACCAGTAAGTGGGAAATAAGATAGGAAGGTAGGAATTATGTGAATATTTCTAGTTTAAGCTGCCTTAATCTATTATAACTGAAAACTATTATGGCAAAGTTTTAACTTAGTTGATGACTCCTCAGACTATTTTTCAATGTTAAAGACAAATTTTTTAATTTTTTAATTTTTTTTAGGAAAATATGGTGAATAACATTGATTATCAAATGAAAGAACATCCAAAATACTACTAGGTGGTTCTGTCCAAACCACCGAATCTGCAATGGAACGAGAGACTCGAGCCAGTAAGTGAGCTACACCGTTCGCAGATTGACGAACATAGTTCAGCGTCACATTCGTCTCAACCAAAAGAGACTTACAATCAGAAACTAGAAGACCAAAATAAGAAAAATCAATATAGTTGGGATCAAGAATAACTTTAACGCAAAGCAAGGCATCTGACTCCACAACGATATTAGACCACCCCTCAACCTTAATCCAACTAAGTGCTTCCTTTATCGCGAGAATCTCTGCCGTTGTTGCATCCAA
>JAOQMR010000005.1:22151962-22165659 GCA_027563865.1 Erythroxylum pelleterianum
TATGCACTGTTTCATGCAACTACAAATGATGTATCTCTCTTCACTGCATATAGTGGTTTTAAATGTTTATGAGTTTCATTCCTATAAGGTTTTTAGCCCTCTAAATTGACAACGTTAACAGTTCATACACCATTATCATTTTAGGTTGCTAATCCTACGGCTGCAAGAGATCACTAATCTGTGGTGTCTTTTGAATTAAAAAGGCATTTGTTTTGGATTAAAATAATCTTAAGATTAAATTAAGACATTTTAAATAAATAATAATGGATTCTTAATTTACAAAGTTCCAAACATGATTTTAACATTGTTTTAAAATCAAATTTTAATTTCAAAATTAAAGATATTATTTTCTTAATTTGATTAAAAATAAAAAATTTATTGATTCCTAATTGAAATTTTTTAAAAATTAAATTAAAACTAATTATTTTCAATTAGATTGAAATTAAATGGACTTCTTAAGACTAATAAAAGTATTTTTAAAATAATTAAGAAATTTTTTTAATTAAATTTTTTTATTTCAATTTAATTGAGATAAATTAAATTTATTATTTTATTTACGTAATGATTATTGGATTTATTTAGAATTTTATTTATTTATTTATAAATAATAATTTTATTAATTTAAGGTTTTTTTGTTTAACTTTTGAAAAGTGTTTTTATTTATTAATTAAGAAAAATGAGTTTTCTTTAATTTTAAAATAGTTTTCTAATTTATTAAGGGAAGATTTTTAATTAACTAAGAATTCGAATCTCCAAATAGATAACATAAATGACATTGTTAATTAAATTAAAAGTTTTTTATTTAATTTTCTTTTAATATTAAAAAATAGTTTTCTAATTAAGCAAAAATAATTTTTAATTAGATTAGAATATTTTGTTTGGTAAATTTTAAATTTTGTGTTTTTCTAAATAAGTAAAAAGCATAATTTATTGAAAATTTTTAATTTAATTTTGTTAAGAGAGTTTAGATAATTGGAAATAGTTTCCAGTTGCATTTGAAAATTATTTCCAAATCAAATTAAATTTATATTTATAATAAGAATTTAATTCATTTTAGAAATTCTAATTTAATTTAATTATCCAAAGAGTTAAAAATATTACTTTAGATTACAAAGATCAATAACAACAAAATCAAACAAAGCTTGATATTTCATGCATATAATTTGATTATATTAGTATGAGAAATTGCATGCTTTATTTATATGTTTGATATATAATGAATGCATGTTAAGTAGTATGCTTTTTATGTGTGATATTTACATGCAAATTTGTTTTTGATAAAATGAATAAAATTAAATTACTCATTAAAATATTAAGTATATGTTGAGAACATGATTATTATCTTCTATTATTTAAGAATAAAACAAGAGTTATGTTTATTATAAGGTTTGTTGAGTGATTCAAGGACCCTTTAATCCAAATATGTTTTATCGTAAATTGGTGAGCCCCGCTTAACTAAATTTGTATGATTTAGATGAGTAACTCATGAACTTATGAATTTAAAGACAAGCTTAAGAATAAATATAAGATATGTTTAGGTAAGTGTTGTCACATAACAGTTATGTGAGTCCCATACTATGTCATTGATAAAGATGTTATCTACCTAATTTAAGTTTAGTTGACTTGTTGAGAGACTCAAGGTTAACAAGATTTAAATGGGATCCCCTCCCATTAAAGAGACTAGAGTAATCTTTCCAAATAATAGTTAATGCTTTTATTTTGAATAAAATAGGAGTAACCAAATACATAATTAGAGTCCTAATTTTATTTGGTAGATAATCGATTACTTTTTATTCTTACATTTATGTTTTCCTCTGAGTAAAATTTACCTTATTTAGTATCGTTGATACTAAGTTAGTGAACTTAATTTCTTAAATATAAGTTAAGTTTGAGAAAAGTTCTCAAAGTTTTTTTTAAAAAATTGTATGTTTATTATGTGATCTTATCATTAATCCATGTTGAGGACTTGATGCTAAAGTTTTAAAGATGTGTAAAAATAATAAGGATGATAAAACGTATGGACATTTTAAGTTGACTAATATCTCATAAACTTCAAGGACATTGTGTATGATATATGTTAGCAAAATGCAAATCGTTGCATGAAGTTAAGCTGAAAGATATAGTTCCACTCAATATAGCCTATTAAAATCATAAACATAGACATCAATTAAAGGCTTTTCTATAGTATGATAATAGTTATCATAAGAAGAAAATGATTGCATAATTTTTCTTGCCTATACGTGATATAATAAAGATCATATGTATTCCTAGTTCATCCTTACGAGTATTTGATATTGAATTTGGATTTAACATTATTATAATGTTCAATATATGATAAGAAATAGATTGTTAAGTAAAAGTAGTTAGTTCAATCTTATACAAATAGTTTGTATATATTGAATCAAGAGATATTTACGCTTAACATAAGTGGCAAAAATACAAAGTAGGATAACCGAGACTATCCTTTTATGCCACATTAGTTAAATTAGCATAATAAGAACCATAAACTTCTATACTAGGTATATGTATCCTTTTGATTATAAATCTTGAAATTTGTATAACTTATTAAGTTGAAGAGAAACCAAATCAACCTTTTAGTGAAAGGATTATGAATGTATTGAATTGTTAAATCAATACATGTGATTTACTGAATTAAATAACAATTTATAAAAGGAAGACTCTTATATTTCTTTTGATTACTAATATCTTTATGTGATATAATGATATGTATTAAATGAAATATTGATTTAAAATTTTGAAAAGCTCAAATTGTTTAAATCTAAGTAAAAATTAAGGATTAAGAATGTTGAATCACTTTAATAAGATCAATGTATTGAGATATAAAATTTTCGGCTATCTACAGATAATGAGATTCTCTAATGAATATCTAAATAATTGAATTTCATAAGACAATGAATTTTTATAAAGAGAAAATTCCAAAATAAGATATTGTATGATGCAATATTTATTTCTTCTATAACTAAACCTAGTAGTACAATGACTTATGTATAGTAGTTCTAATTAAATCAATTAGCAAGATTTCATATTAGTTATGAAATGCTGGGACTTTTAAAAGTAAATGATTTAACGATGTAATGCATAGTTCAAGGATATATTATCCACTAAGTTTAAAACAAAATTGGATAATAAAGGTTATGAAATATTCAAAAGGTTAGATATAATCTCACAGACCCATTGATCAAATTGTTTGTTTCAATGTATACCTAAAAAAAGGATGGTTTTAAGGATAAGAAGTTAGAGTAAGGTGAACTTTGAAAAGTCCAAATCTCTTGACAATGCATACAACTAGAACCAATACCTTTATTGATACATTTAATATATAGTTAAAAGGTTATAAGACTTTGAAAGATTAACTTTCATGATGAATTCAAAAATGTTGTTTTGGAGATGATTATGAATTTATCATGTCTATAAGAAAGTTAGTGGGAGTATGTAAAGACATATTACTGACAGAGAATAATAATTTGTTTCTCAATTATTGCTAATATAATTATCCGTGAACATTTCATATTGGACATGAAAAGGTAATCTATTAATTATAGGAATAAGATGTGTAGAGATAGATTAAAAGTAGTTTACCGATTTTAGTCTAAGTATATAGTACTAAAGGTGTTTATTATTTGAGGTATCTAATACTTATGAAGTATTAAAATATTCATTATTTTATGTATAAGTTGATATTTGAGTTCAATGTTATATGGATATTAACTTTAGAAGTAAATCTTTATTAGAGTATATTTTACATAAACAATATTATTTTAAGATTGGAAAGGTTCCAATATAGTAATGAATGTTAATTAAGCCATTATAAATTTTTCATTTAGTGAAAATGATTATATGGATTAGAAGTCCTTTAGTGAACTTGGTATAGTTCCTTGCATTGTTTAGACAGTAATATACTATAGAATATTAGAGTCGTTAGGCATGCAAAAGGGACCAAAGGTCTCATTAGAGATCCAATAATGTATTTAAGTAGTTTCTCTTAATTATGGTGATAATAGAGATTAAAATAGTAAGATTTAAGTAAGTGCTCACTATAAAGAATCATGTTGAATTCTCTCACTAAACCATTGTCCTCCTAACAATAACATGATCATCGTGCGGTAATATGGTATATGATGCCTGCATAATTAACTTAATGCAAGTGGATAATTGTTGGTTTATACCCTATAGCTAATCGGTTGAATGTAGTTTTGTGATATAATTGTTTAAAGACATTATTTATCTTATATATATTTAGATGTATATGATAAAATCAACAGGGTAAATATACATTGCAAATAAAATTATGATAAGATTATAATTATAAGATTCATATTTTATTTATATATTATCTCTAACTTGTTTCTAGTTATTGTTATATTAAGATTACGCATTAATAAAGTATAAAAGACTAGCACATGCTATGTTTTTTCTTATGAAGAAAGTAGTCGATCTTATAGACTAAAGTATCAAGATACTTTAAACAAACATGTGTATGCTTATTATAAAACAAATTCACTGAACTGATCTCATATGAGAAATCCATTTGAAACATTACTTATAAGCTTATGGAAATTTTCATTGTGATGATTATATAAGTGATTCTTAGGTTTGAGTTCTCCAAAGTTATCTTGTATGGAAATTGTTATGTTTTGATACTACTTATGACTTGTTCTAGTAAAGGATAATTCAATCAGTAGTTATTGGATATGATATGAGCTATATAAAGATAGTTGAGTGATCAATCTAAGATTCATCACTCTAAAGCAATTAAGGAAAATGTTTCATTGTTCTCGATTAGTTTTGATTCGGAAAATCCTTTGCTAAAGTAGATTAACACTTTGTAAAATAGTTTATAAATGTCATTAATTGAAATAATTGCTAATGATAAAAAGTTATTATGATTAGACTTAAATAGAGTACACGTTATTTCTATACTCTATGTCTAATTGAAACATTGTATGGTAAAATGATTGAATTATACGAAAAAAATCATGCACGAAAAGGTTAGTTAAAATTACTTTGACATTTTTAAATATTTAGGTTACCATAATGTGTTGTCAAACGTCAATCTTAATCTATGAATATACATTATTTAACTAGAGAATTATCTAATTCTAAATATAATTTAGGGTTATAATTTATATCCATTCCTAACATATTTAAGAACCTAATGAGTCATTGACAAAGAATGGGTTGAAGAAAGAAAGAAATATTTTAATTAAGTTGGTCTTGATTGTAAAGTTTAAGGAACTTTATGATTAAATATGAGATATTTAATAAATAAGGATTAAGTGGATCTTATTTGAGCATAATTAGTATTAAATTAGCATTATATATAATTTAATTTCAATTAAATTATTAAAATGTTCAAAACTGTTATAAATAGGCTTAAGTTGTAAGAGAGTTAACACTCTTTCCCTAACTCTCTTTGTAATAATTACAGAATTCTCTCAACACGTTCTGTGAATATTATTAGAGATCAGACACTTGTTGAAATGAGCCAATTTTGGAAGCAGGAATACAATAAGAAAATGATCAAGCTTTAGAATAAAGTGTGAATTATGATTTATTTGTCAATTATTTTATAAAATTTAAAGTGATCTTAGCTTTTAAAAATCAAAATACAAAAAATTTCATAATTATTCTCCTGAACGCAAGATTGGATCTTAATGTGATTTCTCAACAGTTTTTTGTTAAATGTATTAGAGGAATAGATAACTGTATGTCTATCCTTGAGCCATAAAAAGAAAATGACGTTCTAATGATTTCTAAGAAATACAACTCAATCTTCCAGATAAATGATGTTTTCAAACTGAAAATGGAGTTCCAGCAACTAAAAAAGTGCAGGATCACAGCAGGAATTTTAATCATTCATTAAGCAAAGAAATATGGAAGTATACCAGATAATCAGATCATAAGCTCTGCCTTATTTCTAGTTTTCCAGTTGAGTGAAATTGTCAACACATTATACGTTGTAATACCTATTACTTGTATAAAAACAATAAAGTGGGAAACTGAAACCCACAATGGATTTCAAATCAAGAATCGGAGATCTGATGGATTAAACGGTATCCATCATTAACACGTTAATGGAAAATTGAAGGCAAAAGAACAGAACCATTTTACAAAAAGTGACCTTCTTTCATCAATTGGTATTCTTTTGAGAACTTCGTGTTCAAAATAGCCAAATCTTGCAAAGAAATGTTGTATCTGTTGCTTCTCATCTTCCACGAGGATTGACTAGTTGGGAAAATACAGCACTTGTAGCAGCATCGTCTGCATCATCATCTGTTCCTGATCCTCCATCAATTATGCTTACACTGTTGTCAAACGGTTCAAGGGGCGTCAAAGGGATTCCAGGGATATGATTTGTACTGTTATCCTCAGGCTCCCTGAGTGCAGATGATGTTTCCTCAAGCTGGAGTGCATACTCGAGATTCCACAAGACATCTCCCATAGATGGCCTATCAACACCATGTTCAGCAAGGCACTTCTCAGCTGTCTCACCGAATTTTTTTAGAGAAGATGGATTAACCTTTCCAACCAGAATGGAGTCCATAATTTGATCCAGCATCCCCTTCTTTTGCCAGGTCATTGCCCATTCCGCTATATTAACTTGCTCCCTAGGGAGAACAGGATTTAGAGCTGGTCTGGTACATAGAACTTCCATTAGAACCACCCCAAATGAATAGACATCAGATTTCTCAGTGAGTTGTTGCCTTCTGAAGTATTCAGGATCAAGGTAGCCAAAGCTACCTTTAACAGCAGTACTTACATGTGTCTGATCAAGGGCAGGGCCTGTTTTTGAGAGGCCAAAATCAGCAACTTTGGCTACAAAGTTCTCATCCAAGAGAATATTAGTAGTCTTCACATCTCGATGAATAATGCTTTGAGCTGCTCCAGTGTGGAGATAATGGAGTCCTCTTGCAGCCCCAATACATATTTCAAGTCGTTGCTTCCAGGATAATGGTGGTAGATCCGATCCATAGAGATGACTCCTGAGTGGTCCATTAGCCATATACTCATAGACAAGAACCATTTCTGATCGTTCATCACAATAACCAATAAGAGAGACAAGATGACGATGGCGGAGCTTGGACAACATTTCAATCTCAGTTCGGAATTCAGCAAGACCTTGCTCAGATCTGGGGTTACCTCTTTTGACAGCTACGTTTGTCCCATCTTCAAGAGTCCCCTTGTAGACTCTGCCAAATCCACCTACACCAAGAAGTAGGCTCTCATCAAATTTATTGGTTGCATCAAGGATTTCTTGAAATGTAAAAGGCCGACCAAGGTTGGATGAAGCCAATGAAATGCAGCTTGCTGTAGCACTCTTTTGAGAAGTTGTAGACATCTTTGTCATTGTTTGAGAGTTCCCATACAAGGGCAAAGGAAGCCAAGGATGTCCCTGTTGAGTAGTCTTTAACTTCCGGGCTATAAAGCAACAGGAACATAGTCCAATTAAAGCAAAAACAACAACAGATCCAACAATTAAACCAACTATAATTCCGATCTTGTTTGCCTTTGAGGCTGATTCAGGGAGGAGGTCTCCAACAGAAGAAAGCCCATCTAAGCTTTTGGCTTCATTGCTTATCTTCAGAATCTCCAAACCATTCATAGTTGCGTTTGTAATATCAGATTGCATATCTGGACCAATGCTGACATTCAGAGTACCTGACTGCACCGAGGAGTTGGATACAAAGTCTCTGTAGTATGGAACGTCTAAGCCATTTGTGAAAGTTGACAGATCAAGACTCTCAACAGCTGTGTTGTCATTGATGTAGAGATTAAACACAAGATTGTTCAGAGAGCTGCTGATGATATCACAGAAATGAACCCGAACAAAGTAGCTAAAATTTGGATTAACAGAGAAGAGCCAAGTTATATTGAAGTTCAAGTTTGCTACATTTGCATCTCCCATGGCTTCAGCTGTGGCGTAAACCCAATTCGGTGCTATTTCAGTTGTAACTGTAGCTGGATATTTTATAGATGCAGGACTAACTGAAACGTTGACAGCAGAGCTGTTCACATGGAGGTACTTGGCATCATTCTCCCAAGTTCGTCCAAGTGTATCATTTTCAGCTGTGATCAGTGGACCTCCCATGTTTAAACGGTAAACAGTTTCAAAGGCAAGTTGAGAAAGACCATTTAAAGGAGTAGATGGATTTAGGGCCAGTGCTTGGTCAGGGAAGACATCATCCGGAACAGAGACAACTTCAATTGCATTAACAAACGTGAAAGTATTGTTGGAAGGAATGAAGGAGAGAGTTAAGGAATCTGAAGTCACATTGACTGTATACTCTTTGAACAAATATGAACTTTTATGGTTCTTGAACGTGAAATTGTTCAAAAGCACAAAAGCATCTGCGACTACAGTAATGGACGCAGATGTCAAGTTTCGGTCAGGAATAGGATAAAAGTAAAGGCGGATCCAATGCCTACCCTGTTGCTGAATGTCAAATTCATATGAAGCTGTGCCTGAAAAGACTCGAGCAGATTGATAGATTGGAGCCGGGGGAGTAGAATTGGAGCTAACAACAAAAGAAGTTCCAGTTTTTAACTTGAGAGAAGAGTGCCAAGAATCAGGAACATAAGTTATACCTCGATATGTGACATTTTGTGAAGAACCACAGGCAATCAAGTAGTTGTCAGGAGGAATGAATGCAGCAGATGATGTGTTGAAACAAAAAACGTGTAATAAAAGAAGAGTAACAACTACATGCAAGCATTTCACTAATTTCATCTTCTTCGTCTGCAGACCCTCAAGCTCTAAAGAAACAAAGCAATTACCCACTACCATCTCAAGGAACAATAATCCAATCCAACAAAAACTTGCTACAATCCCAAGGAAAGACCAATCCTTATAACTCTTTTCACAATTACAAATACTTCAACAAACAATGCACCAAACATCAAATGCTACAAGCCCGGTTCTGAATCACTATGTCCCAATAAAGCAGTGCCCTCAGAACCAGATCTAACTGAACAAGTTTCAAACTAAATGCGCTATCATAAAGCAGAAAAGAAAAGAACTTGAACTTGGGAAAGAACGCAAAAAATGAAAACTTTGCTCAAATGTACACCCTTACCTGAACGAAGGAGGTAGAAAGAAAGATAAAAAAAACTTAAGCAGAGAAAGAAGTGTGTGTCGGGTCAAAGAATAAAAACAAGTTTGACGATAAGTGGCTTCTGCTGCCATAAGACCCCCACCCCATGAAGCAGTGGCAACTATAGAGCCATAATTAAAAACGACCCTTTCCAGGCTGGTAATTAGGCTGTCAAAGGCCTAATAAAAGCCCAAATTCAGGACCCCACAACCATAGGAGGAATAGGGATATGATAATGAAATTAGACTTAAGAGGTGCCGTGCACTGCTACTCTTGAAGGAAAAGGAAATTGGTCGTAGAAGCTTTTATGGCTTGTTTTTACTTTTCACTATTTATGTTTTTAACTAGAAGAAGAATATGGACGAGGTCACGAAATAAGATCTTCTGTTTAGTTTTATGGTATTTTATTGTGTACAGTGAATTTCAGCCATTTATTTATGCGGATCTTATGTGGGCTCCATATAAATAAACGTGTAACTCGCATAAATAAATGGCTAAGATTCATTAAATATAATAAGACACTGTAAAAACTAGACATAAGATTTAGACTCCAAGATCACTGCCACTGGAGAGGGGTTTAGCTGTACAAGGACCAAAGATTTCTGGGACCCCTTCAACACGGCTTTGAGACTAGCAGCTGGCTCGCAGTTTGCTAACGCGACAAAGCCAACGGCGTTAGTTGTTGCAGCACCAATATGGAATGGTCCTTTTCCTTTTGTCAGTTGCAACTTGCATGAAATGCTTTTGTACTAAATAGCAACACACCAACCCTGCACGATAATTGTAAACAGAAATTACAATTTACAATAATTGATAGTAATAAGTATATTTGAAAAATTAAGTAGCACTGCACAGCAACTCTCGTCTCGTCCCATTTGAATGTTTGTTAAATGATGAAATCCAGACCATCCTTATGATATGACAGTTTATGTTTTTTTTTTAAATTAAAGAAACCGCCGCTCATGCACATGGCCACCAACACTGTCGTCTACATCAGCTCCATTTGCAAAAACAATTGCTTGCTTCATTGTTCGACCGACCGCTCCGCCCGCTGAATAAACTGTAAACATATCCATCACATATGCATTGGACTGGTTTAAGAATTGGGTAGGAGTTGTCTTTGAAAGATTTCCTATTAATGTTCGCGATTGGCTCTCATTATGCAGAGATTGTTTTCCACTTATAAAAAGGCAAATAGCCACTTAACCCTTGCCTGTTGTTCTCAATCAATCTTGACCATTGATCTTTATCAATATTGATGGCTCATTCCTCTGAATAAGGTGTAAGATATGGAAAATTAGTTCACTTTCATTATTTTCTAAAAGTTGAGCCTACTATTTTTCAAAGAAAAATCACCATTTCCTTCGTTGTTCTATCTACTTTCATGAGAAGGTTCAACATTAAGGTGTTTTAACATACCTCACATTTTATAAGGGCATGACCATATCCTTTTCCTTTTGTATTTTTAATTAGGAGGGTAGGAGGTGTATTAAGACTAATTTAGGAAGTAAGACTAATATATCCAACTATGATAGATTAATGATATCTAATCGTATGAATAATGTCCTTGCATTCTATAGGTATATCGAGAGTATCATGCAATCCTAATTGATTAGTTAAGTTCAGGAAGAGGCTTCATCTTTGAAACTCCCTCTTTGGGGACTTTCACTATAATTTTAAAATGTGACTAAATCCTCCTAAGCTACAGAAAATTAGGTTTGAAACTAATGAAAGAATTCTGATGAGCTTCTAGCTTTATAATTCTATTTATAGCCTTATGGTGTTGATGCCTCACGCTCATAAGTCGCTAACTATAAAATAAGAATATGGTGTCAAGTTTCTTAACATCATGCTCCTTTCGCCAAGCTATGACATTTATCCCTTAGCTCCCTTATACTTCTTCATATCCTCTATATTCTCCTTTGGACTTGTTTAGAGCCTTCGTTCCTGAAGATGCAAACTTGGGCATAATCTAGATGGTAAAGATATGGACTTTCTTAGGTCCTGGTAATAAAAGATCACTATTTTCTCTTCAAGTTCTCGGATGAAACCAACATGCGAAGAGTTCTAGAGTAAGCGCCATGCCATTGTTTTAGGAAGTCTAATATTCTTTAGATACGGAAACCAAGGTTGTATCTAGCTAAACAAGACCTTAAAACTATCTCCTTATGGGTGAATTTTCATAATATTCCCTTGGACTATTGGTCATCATAAGGCCTAAGCTATCTTACTAACTCCTTAAATTAGCCTTTATGTCTTAATGAGAACACTACTGAGGTGCGTGAGAAGAACACGTTTTACCAAAATCTAAATTGAAATGGAACTTAAGAAAAACTTGTTAGAAACCTTATGAATAATGAGGTTGGGAGATGATGTTGAATTAATAGAAAATGAAGTATCACTCTTATCCCCTTGGAAGCCAACTCTTTAACAATGTTCTAAAATTTGGAAAGTAATAGGCAGAACTTTAAAACATTGAACTTATCTGGAATTGATGAAACTTCATTTTGAGCTCACTAATCTTAACAAAACTCCAATTAAACACCAAAAGGATAACTTTGATTCATGAATGCCTCCTCCAACTATGCCTGACGTTGGAGGGGCATCTAATCAGATATAGTTGCTATTCCATCTGTTGTTCCACAATCTAAACCCCTTCTAGCTAAAGCCCTAAACAATCAATTATTGGCCATTCCCAAGTTTGGATAACAACACTAGACTCTAGAACTTCCTAAGGTTTGGATAAAGAAACTACTTTCACCTTAGTTAAAAGATCCTCATGTAGGGAAAGGAAGCAGCAGATCTCTCCCTAACTCTCTTAATTTCTATTTTGGTTTGGAATGCCAGAGTTTTTAAAACAATCTTAATGAACAGTAGGCCTTTTTTTTGTCTTTTTCCTCAAAAATATTTTTTTCGTGGTCTCTTAGAAAACAAAATAAAGCTCTCATCATTTCTCAAACTTATTTAGTTTATTAACAAGAATTGGCAAATTATCACCTTTTCCACTACAATGGGAGAATTATCATTGCTTTTGACCCTATTGGTTTTTACATATCTAATTCTACTTACACTGATCAATATATACATGTTTCTTGCCTCCTTGCTAATAATGCTAACACTTTTGATGTCACAATAATTTATGCACACAACCTAGCCTCTCAGAGATTAAAGCTCTATAATGATATTATAGTTATGGCTAGATCAGTCCTTAAGCCTTTGTTAATTAGTAGTTGGAGAATTTAATAATATCTTTTTCCATATTGAAGTAAAAACCCCCTTATTAATGCATAAAATAGATGATTTTAGGAATTGTCGTTATTAAGCTAGATTGGAATATCTCAAATATAGTAGCAATCACTACACTTAGAGCAATAAGTAAGTAGGTATCCTTCAACAAAGGGAGAAACTTGGCAGGGGTTAGTGAATGCGTCTTGGCTTACTTAGTACCCTAAAAAAGAGCATAACTTCTTGGTTTTTATGATCTTTGTTAACCAATAATTTATGAATAGAAGCCCATTTAGGTTCAACAATCACCTAGTATATCATCCTAGGTTTTCGAAAGTGATTGCTAAAGGTTTATCACTAATGTCTATCGCTATAGGTCTCTTAAATGCCCTATTAGTCTCAAAGCTATCAAAGTTGACCTAAAAAACTTAATAAAGCTATTGTACATGACACTAGAAATACTTTAAAAGATGCAAGAGAGGCATTAAAGGCAGCTTAGAATTAGCTCTCAACAATACTAGAGGACTTATCTCTACTCACCTAGGAGAAGTTAGCTCTCAATTATAATGTTTTAGCCTTAAACAATTATAATTCCTTGTTAAGGAAAAGGTCAAGAATCCAATTATTGAAAGAAGAGGATGGAAACTCCATGTTTTTCTATAGCTTAATTCTAAGTAGGATGAACATAAATGGAATCACCTCACTAATGAATAAGCACAGAGTTATAACTTAAAATCATAATAAGATTAAACAATTAATCTTCAGTTATAACTTAAAATCATAATAAGATTAAACAATTAATCTTCAGGTAACATAAGAATTTACTAAGAAGCTCTTCCATTACTGCCCCACCTCAAGTTAGATCTTTCTTTCTTGTGTCATTTCAAAGCATCAAGCAGAAGCTCTTCAAGCTCCTTTTTATACAAATGATGTAAGCTAGGTTCTTTTTAGCATGAACCCTAACACCAAGCCCTGGCGAGTTTAATGACTACTTCTTTCAACAAGCTTGGATCCAAGTTGGTGAGCATATAACCAAAAGTCTACTAGACTTTCTTTAGTCTAAAAAACTCCTCAAAAAGCATAATAAAAACTTTATTTGTCTTATTCCAAAAGCTCATATTCCTTCGAACCTTTAGAACTATAACCTAAATTCATGTTGAAATTTATCTATAAATTTATCTCCAAAATGATAGCTTCCTGATCGCGGTTCTGTCGTTCGATTAAATTAATCGACCTTGAAAACCGGTCAAAATAAAATATTTCCAAGATTGCAGCAAGCTGGACCTCGGGTCGTCTCTCTCAAAGGAATCACGTGCGAAATTGATCCTAAAACTAGCCTAAGTTGACTCATGCAAAGAA
>JAOQMR010000005.1:22173884-22185571 GCA_027563865.1 Erythroxylum pelleterianum
CCTAAGTCATTCCGATCCATCTCATCCTATGCCAAATTTACTATTTTACCCTTCCAGTAGGGGGTGGGATGTTACAAGTGAGCTCCTTCATACACGACCAAAGTAGGATAAACTCTAGTAGTAATACTAGTCCTCCCTTCCCCAGCAAATAAATCAACAATGGAGTGATCTATCTACTTACATTGCACAAGCAAATTGCATCACAGTTCAAACCTGAATGAGCTGGCACATAACTAGAATGTTTGTTTTTGTTTTAGCTTTCCATTGTGTCCTTCATTTGGTGATTCAACAGGTTGCAGTCTAACTTGTGGGCATAAAATCTCACTTTGGCCGATACCTATACCTGAAACAATAAGAATTGCAAAAGTATAATATAAAGTATTCGGCTATTAGTTTACCTTATAAGTTCTTCTTAGACTTTGGAACATATATTAGCTGGATGTCAAAACACAGGATATGTACTGTCATATTTAACTTGGTCAATATTTTGTTCTGTTACTTGATATCAAAGAATTGAGGTTAGCAGATTCTCAATTGAAACTAATACTTCATTCATTGAATTTGGTTGTAAATCATATTGGGAATTATCTGTTGGGAGTTTGTTGTCTACTTAAGATCAGATTCTGAACAATTTGACAAGCTTTGTTGATTAGCACCTCTACTTTGTAAGCCAAACACGCTTTTTTCTTTAAATGAAAGGCATATACCAATGTAATAATTATGAAATGATCAATGCGAGAAAATTGCAGCATGTAAATTTTTGAACTGGCCTCAACTTCAAACTCAAAGCCTCACACAACATTAGGTATAAGGTCTCCTACAATGTTAATATAGTAAAACTTGAAACCGTAAGGACTTAAAACATTCCAACTTTAAATACACGTCAAATTTAAAGTTTCACAAATGCTATTGTACAAACTTAGGGAAAATATAGAACATTCTCTATTATAATTACCTTATTCCAATCATGTTCCACACATAAATGGAAAAATGACTCTTCCTCTCTGTTCTAATTACCTTATTAATGCCTAGAACACAAACTACAAATGTCTACCAATTTTGAAATAAATATCACTTGTAGGCGCTCAATCCAGCTAAAGAGCAAGTGATGATATACAAACAAAGTCTACATAGTTATTACATCAAAGTGAATATGTATCGGTTGAACAATGTATATGGGTTGTTTATGTTTATTTGGTTTTGATCAAATGTATAAATACTTTGCAGATAGTATTTATTTACAAACATGGATAACAGGGTTTGTGAAGCGATGTTAAAGTGTTTGACTTTTCTGGATGTATGGAATGGGCAGTTGGAATTAATGAAAATGGCCATATTGGTAGTGTTGCCAGTATACCGAAGAAAACAGAGGAGGATAGACAATGCATTAGGGAGTAGGGCATTGACAATGCCAACAAGGGAAGCTAATATAAATAGGATTTTGCATGAGGGTGATAGGAATAGTTAGTGGGATTTAAGGATGGACTTACGTACATTCAATGTGTTATATGAAATGCTTCAAGCCCATGGTGGGTTGACGAATACTGGCTATGTGCCTATTGAAGAAAAAGTGTTAATCTTCCTTAGAATATTAGCACAAAATGAATCTAATAAAGTATTACAAGTAAGGTTGATGAGATCGGGAGAAACAATAAGTAGGGCCTTTCATAGAGTGTTGAAGGTCGTACCAAGGCTGCATGATCTATTGTATGTCAAGCCCATTCCAATTCCAGATGATTGCACAGACCCTAGATGAAAATGGTTTAAGGTTAGTAAACTTTGTTAGGTTTCACAAAATGTGTAATATCAGTATTGTTAAAAACTTAACCCTAACTTTGCTTTCCTGGAATTGTTTTCAAAGGGTTGCCTTGGTGCTCTAGATGGAACCTACATAGATATTACAGTTCCCCAAACAGAGAAACCCAGATACAGAGGTAGGAGAGGGAAAATATGCACAAATGTGTTAGGGGTGTGTGATAAGAACTTAAACTTTGTTTATGTTCTTACGGGATGGGAGGGTTCAACATCGGATTCAAGGGTTCTGCACGATGCTGTAACGAGGCGGAATGGGCTTCAAGTGCCAAGGGGTATGTAACCTATGAATTATACACAACTTTCAAACCTTTACACATATGTTTGGTGAATGATAATGCACAATCGTAATAGTGTCTTCTGTGTGTAGGAAATTACTACTTAGTCGATGCTGGCTATACCAACGGTCCTGGCTTTCTTGCACCTTTTAGAGGGGCAAGATACCACATTCAAAAGTGGGCAAGAGATAGAAGGGCACCTAAAAATCGAGAGGAGCTCTATAATAAGAGACATTTATCTGCCAGAAATGTCATTGAACGTGAATTTGGGCTACTGAAAAAAAGATGGAAAATCCTAAGAACTCCATCTTTTTATTCTGCAATCACTCGTGTTCACATAATTCTTGCATGCACCCTTCTGCACAACTTTATTAGGTTGCATATGACAGAAGATCCAGCAGAGCTAACTCCTCTTGAAGCCGAGGATATGCCAATTGGGGAAGATGCGACCTTGCCTGAAACAGTTGATCGTGTTGAGACAAGTACTGAATGGAGTCAATGGAGAGACGAATTAGCGACGAACATGTTTGATGAATGGAGAAGCAACTATTAAATTGTGAAGTTCCTTTTAGAGTGTCAGTTTTTAGATTAGTTCATTGCGGGATTCATTTCGGTAGGCTTTTATTATAACTAAATAGACGTATTGTTTTCATGTCTTCTTCTATTGTTGATTGCTCATGACACTGAATATGAGCAGACAAATAATGTAAGTTACTAATGTTTTGATGGTAATTAATATCATGATACTGCAAATTCAATATTGTCTTCTTTAATTCTAGAATTGCTATCAATTGATACATTTTTGTTAACAACATCTGTTGACTAGTTTGGAATGTTGTGGGATTCTGGTCATTGCGTGGTTTAGGAGCAATGTCAAGAATTTGGACTGACAGTGAAACAAATGCATTTGTTACCTTAATGGAGGAGGTTGTGACAGCTGGTCACAGGGCCGATAATGGCCAATTCAAGCCTGGTACTTTCAAAATTCTTGCTCGTCAGATGGTGGAGAAGTTTCTTGAGTGTGGGATTGACAGGCGACATGTAAAAAATAAGCAGAAGAGGTTAAAAGACAAATATCAAACGGCTTTTGACATGTTAAATTACAGTGGCTTTGGGTGGAATGAGTCCAAGCAATGCGTCGAGGTTGATAACAAGCAAGTCCTTGATGAATGGAAGAGCGTAATAAAATAATTATTGTTGATTGTTTTTAGAAGTGTCCGAATAATCATTTGTAATTCGTGCTAACATTTTATTATGCTTAGTCTAGAGACACCCGAACAAGTACTACACTCCTGGCAAGCTATTCCCGCTTTACCCTAGACTTGAATTTGTGTTTGGGCGGGACAGGGCCACTGGTGGCAGGGCTGCGAATGCTGCTGATGCTGTTGTCTTTCCTGATGAGGGTGAAATAGAAGGCAAAGCACCAGCGCCCGAACCTACCTTTGATGACCCTTTTGATCAACCAACCCCAGAAACAACTCCTCCTCCGACTACTTCAGCCTAAGTTTTCGGTTCTGCCGCATCTTCCAGCAACACTGCGGGAAATCAACAAAACAAAGCGAAACGGAAGATGCGGGATAGTGAAGCGCTGGCAAGCCTTGCAGAATCATTTGCTCGTGCCATTGAAACAAGCAAAGAGAATGCTAAGGTGATTACGGACGCCATTGCAGGACTGCAAGGAGCTAAGTTAGGTGAAGAGCTTGTCAATTTCGGCTTCCCCGTTGATGAAATTGTTAGGGCTGGAAAGTTATTTGGGAGGCATGCTGAATTAATGAATATTTATTGGGGTTTACGACTATAGCTAAAACAGGCTTATGTTAGGAGCCTTTTAGATTCAGACACATGACATGTTGTATAATTTCTTAATTTGTATGGTGATGAAACTGGGTACATGTCATCTTGAACGATGTATGTTTGAACAATTATTTTATATATGGTTGGTTTACTTACTATTTAATGTTTGTCATTTTCCTGCGTGTATGGATGACGATAATATGATTCCTTTTTAGGTTCTAAAATATGTGCCGATACAATTTTTATGTGGTCTTTGTTGGACGTGAAGTTGGTATTTTTACCAATTGGGATGATGTAAGTAAAATTAGCTGTTGAGGGATATCCAAATGCTTGTTTCAAGGGGTTTCGAACATTGGATGCAGCACAAACTGCTTATGCCATGGGCTCATATAGGCCAGCTCAACGCAATGTAGAACTTGTCCCCACCGCCAATGCACCCTCCTTTATGCCGACTCCAGTCGCACGACCAACAACTGAACAAGTCAACGAAGTTCCAACTTTACAGACAAACATGGCATGGGCTCTAACATTTTCACTCATAGCCATTGGCGTAATGTTGGGAATTATTGTTTAAAACATTATTAATAAATTTTATGGGCTTAATGTATGATGAATCAATTATGTTATTTCTGTTCCAGATATGCTTAGCTGTTTTCTTAATCTATGTTGAACCTATAATGTAAATAATTATATGAATGTATGTTGAACCTATGATGTAATTAATTCTATGAATGCTTAGATGATGTTTCCCCATATATGTTGACCCTATTCTTACTAATTTTGTATTAAATATCATTAATATTAATATTACAATTATTGGGCAAAAATTATTATTATCAATATTATTATAATATATAATATCATTATGATTATTATTCTTATTATTAAATGTATTATAACTTTTCCATTTATTATTATTATTATTATTATTAACAATAATTTTGTTTTCGTTATTGTTATTATTAACCGTAATAATAAATTTGTATTTATTATTATTATTATTATGATTATTAATAACAATACTTTTGTAATAATTATTGTTATTATTAATTAAATTATTATTATTATCATACATTTTGTTTTTCTGTTATTATCAAATTTTTCTTCTTCTTATTATTATTATTAGTAGTAGATGTAGTAGTAGTAGTAGTAGTAGTCGTAGATGTATTGTTACTTTTAGTACTGCATCCATTTTGTCTTTATTATTATAATTATGATAATAAAAATAATTATTATGTCTAATTATTATTACTATTATTAGTACTCTATTTGTATTTATTATTATTCAAATTTATTATTATTATACATTTTTCACTTTTTTATGTTTGGTGTTTATTTTTCTTGTTATTAAAATAATAATAAAAATTATTATTATTGTTATTTGTGATTAATTTGAAATTGTTATTATTATTATTTGTTAATTTTTAACTAATACAAGCCATTCATAATAAAAATACCATTGAATTACATCTTACTAATCATATTAAAGACTAGGGGCATATTCATCATTTGCAATATTTTCCGTTCTGTCCCCTGCAATCAAACACATTTTGTCCTCGAGACGGAGACAGTTTTCTCTGTTCCGTCCAACATAACCAAACACCTCACTGTCCCTAGTTTCTGCTCCGTTCTGTCTCCAAATTTATGTTCCGTTCCGTCTCCAGCTACCGGAGACAGCAACCAAACGCAACGTTAGGCTAAGAGTCAAGTTGATAATTCTTCTTACAAACCCCCCCCCCCCTTAAAGCCTACATATCATATACACCCTCACAATAAATATGGCGAGTTGTTCTTTTTTTGGCCCCCTGATAGATCATTCCTTTTACTTCTGATATATGAAATATAAGATTTCATTAAGTGGATTCTTAAGAAATCACATATTAGATTTCAATAAATAATTTGAAATGCCTCATATTTTTTATTTTAGAACAAGTTCGAGTCAATAATTGTTGATGGTATCTAGTTTGAATAAATTGTTCCTCTCGAATACCACGATTAAGTTCCAAAGAATTTCCCGTTGCTATCACATAGTATTCATCTCTATTCGGTGATAAATAAAGCAATTATAATTTTTTAAAATCCTCATATATGTCATAAAATGGGCTTTATAAAGCCCCCCAATGACTAAGCTTATGGTAAAGCTATATTTTTCATTATTTTGACATAATATCTTTCCCATTTTAATTGATTTTGTACTTAATGTTGAGGTATTAATTTCATAATATCATTTAGGTGCAAAATCAAGAAATTGAAGATTCAATTGAAAATATGGACAAAAATGTTGCTGGAACATTCACACGGGCTGTTATGTTATGACTATTGAGATGAGAAGATGTTGTATTCTAGTATTGAAGCTAACAAGTGCAAAAATCAAGGAAATTAATACCAACGGAAAATGGAAGGAGGATGATCTTCATATAGACCATATTTTAACGTGAATGATTCTTGATAATCCAAAAAACTGCACAAGATGAGAAGATATATTTAAAGATTTTGAAAAGATTTTCTTGTATTCAAATTTATGGGATTTTTCCCATTTTAGCCTAGGGTTTTACCCTCCTCACTTCCTATAAATAGGAGAACCTTTCATTACTTTAGGTATCTTTTTAGCGTTACGTAATTTTCATAATCTTCTCTTTATTTTTTTGTTTTTGTTTCAAGTCATGAGTGGCTAAAATCTTTGTTCAAGTCAAGATTATCAAAGTTTGATTCAATAAAATTGTGAGAATTGTTCTTCAATTGTTTTTCTCTTATCTAATTTTTGAATATTTTCTGTGTTCTTGAGATTTTATCTGGATTAAATATTGACGCCCAATTTCTATTAAATAAATACTTTTATTTGGATCTTTAAACCCATTCATGTTTTTTACATCCAATAAAGTAGAAACCCAATGCATTCGATGAAATTAAATCATTGGAATTGCATTGGTGAAAATAGTCATTAACCTTAAATAATTAAATTATAGTATTATTGGGTAAAAAGGTGGCTTTTCTAATTTTAAAGTTTTTTATAATCTAAATCCTAAAAGTTAATTGAGGATTGATAGATAAACAAGATTTATTTGTTGATCAATTCTCATCTAAATTACAAGGAAAAGCAAAGTATTAGAACTTATTAATACTCATAACCATTTCATTTAAGATGGAAATTTATATTTCGATTTGATGATCAATTAAATGGAATTAAAATTGAGATATATCTTGATAGGAATTTTTCTTATCATTTTCTTCATACTATAATTTTTGCAGTTGTCTTATTTTTGTTTATTAAATCATTCAATCACAAAAACCACTTCGTTTATTTATTATTCTAAAATTTCAGATTATATAACCAATCTCTGTGGATTTCAACCATACTTGCAATTTCTACAAAATCAAAGTTTTTAAGAGTAGGAACTTATTTTTGTTGGTTTCAACGCCTAACAAATTTTAGCACCATTGCTGGGAACTGGTGTCATTATTTTCTAAATTTGTATGACCTGTACTTCTCATGGAAGTGATTTTCAATTTGATCCTGAAATTGATAAAACTACTAAACAATTGAGAAAATCCACAGAACTCTATAAAAATTCTTTATTTCTTCTTCAACAATTGAACCATAATTTAACTTGCTAGAACTCTTGAGGAACCTAAAATAATGGCTGACATTGAATAACCTAAAACATAGGGTTGCTAATTCGAATGTTAATCAACAACCTTTATGTATTGACTTGACAAATACTGAGGTAAACTTTGAATTAAAATTCGGTTTGATTCACTTACTTCCTACTTTTTGTGGACTTGCAAGTGAAGATCCCCACAGGTACCTTAAAGAATTTCATGTAGTTTGTTCTAGCACGAAACCAAATGGTGTGAATGTAGACTATATCAAAATGCATCCTTTTCTGCTCTCTTTGACAGATAAAGTAAAGGATTGGTTATATTATTTACCTTCGGGATACAACACGAGATGGAATGAATTAAAAATACTATTTCTTGAAAAAAAATTCCCTACTTCTAGAGCTACAAATATTAGAAAATAAAATTTTGGAATTTGCCAAGGTAGTGGAGAAACTCTCTACCAGTATTGGGAGCAATTCAATTAACTTTGTGCAATCTGCCTCCATTATCAGATTTCTAACACTCTGTTAATTCAGTATTTCTATGAAGGTTTGTTGTTGTCAGATCAAAATTTGATAGATGCATCAAGTAGGGGAGCCTTGGTGGATAAAACACTTACCCAAGAGAAGGAATTGATTTCAAAAGTTGTTGCCAACACGCAACAATTTGGCGTTTGACATGAAGCACCAATAAAAAATGTCAAAGAGGTAAGTATTCATGCACTTGAACATTCTCTTAACAACCTGACCTCTCTTATGTAGAAACATCTTGTAGGAAATCATCAACATGTCAAAAATTATAGAATTTGTTCAAATGTTGACCATCCAATGAACATGTGTCCAAGTCTCCAAAAAGAAGAGCAAGTTAATGTCATAGGAGGTTTACAAGGACAACAACATCAAAGGAAATATGATTTGTATTCCTCAACCTATAATTTTGGATGGAGAGATCATCCAAATGTCAGTTACGGACAAAAATTAAATAATTTCTAGTAGCCTAGATTTCATCCTAGACCACCTGTGTCTCAACGTCCTCCAAAATTAGGTAATTCCTTTAAAAGTATTGTTACTTCTCTTGCTAATAATGTGCAACAAATGCAACAAAATGCCATAGAATTTTAACAAGATATGAGAACGTTTCAACAAAATAATATAGACTTTCAACATGATGCAAAGACTAGTATTTAGAATTGGAGATTCAAATGAGTCAAATAGCCACAATAATGGGAAAGATGGATAATCAAAAATCTGGAAGATTGTCGTCTCAACCTGAAGTAAATCCATGACAAAATGCAAGTGCCATTACATTAAGGAGTGGGAAGGAATTGAAAGAACCAGTGAAAAAGTCCTCAAATTATGCTGTGGAGGAAGAAATTGAGAAAGAAATAGAGCTGCCACAATCTAAAAATTCAAAGCCCAAGTAGCCTTATGTCGTCCCACCTCCATTTCCAAGTACATTGGCAAAATCAAAAAAGGAACAATAAGAAAAGAAATTCTGGAAGTGTTTCAAAAGAAAGAAGTAAACATTCCCCTTCTTGGTGCCATTAAGCAAGTTCCAAGGTATGGCAAATTCCTTAAAGATTTATGTACTAATAAAAGAAAATTGAAGGGAGATGAGAAAATTCATATGGGAGCAATGATAGATTTAGGAGCATCAATAAATGTCATAACTATCTCAATCTATCATTCTTTGAACATGGGACCTTTAAAAAAAATGGGTTTAATCATTCAACTAGCTGATAGGTCTAATGCATATCTTGAAGGTGTTTTAGAAGATGTTTTGGTGCAAGTTAATGAGTTAGTATTTCTTGAAGATTTCTATGTTTTAGATATGGAAGAAGACCATTTTCTAAATCTGTGCCAATCTTGTTAGGGAGACTACTTTTGAAAACATCAAGAACAAAAAAAGATGTTGTTAAAGGCATTTTAACTATGGTATTTGATGGAGAACTGATTAGATTTAATATTTATGAAGTCATGAGTTTTCCTAGTGATGTTGATTATGTTTTTGTTATTGACATAATTGATAATCTAACGCAACAAGTTTCTGAGTTAATTGATGCAGACAATTTAAGGTTAGTTATCAATGAAGGAGTTAGTCTTGAAGAGTTGAAAAATCTTAAAGAAAAGTTAATCAATTGTAAAGAGATGAAGAATTCAATTTATGGGCTAGAAAGTCTGAAGCATATTAGGTACAATGTCTCTTATATTGATCTTCCAATATCTCACAATAAGCTTCTTCCTTCTATTTTGCAAGAATCTAAGTTGGAATTGAAGAATTTGCCTAAACATCTGAAATATGTTTGTTTAGGTGATAATCATACACTTTCTATGATAATTTCAAAAATTTTGACCAGTTTGGAAGAAGAAAAATTGGTGAGAGTACTTAGAGAATACAAGGAAGCCTTTAATGGACCATTGCAGACATCAAAGGCATCTACCCTTTCGTATGTATGCACAGGATTTTTCTAGAAGATGGTTACATGCCTTCAAGAGAAGCTCAACGTAGACTTAATCAACCAATGATGGAAGTAGTCAAAAAAGAAGTTATGAAAAAAAATCTAGATGTAGGTTTCAATTAGGTTCCTGTAGCACCCGAAGATCAGGAAAAGACAACCTTCAAGTGCCCCTTTGGTACATTCACCTACTGTCATATACCATTTGGTTTATGTAAAATTCCTGAGACATTTCAGAGATGTATGGTTAGTATTTTCTCAGATTATGTAGAGAATATCATAGAGGTGTTTATGGACAACTTTACTATTTATGGTAATTCAGTTAAAGATTATTTTGAAAATCTAACTAAAGTGTTAAAAAGATGCATTGAAACAAATCTAATGTTGAATTATGAAAAATGCCACTTCATGGTTGATCAAGGTATGATATTAGGTCATATAGTATCATCAAAAGGAATTAAGGTTGATAAATCTAAAATTGATTTGATTAAATCTTTACCTTACCCTACCTCTGTGCGAGAAGTACATTCTTGTCTTGGTCATGCAGGATTTTACAGAAGGTTTATCAAAGATTTTTCTAAAATTACTCAACCTCTAACAAAGTTACTACAGCTACATGTTCCTTTTGATTTTAGTACAGAATGGAAGGCATCATTCGATCTACTTAAGGAATTGTTGACATCGACTCCAATTATCTAGCCACCAAATTGGGATTATCCTTTTAAGATAATGTGTGATGTCAACAACTATGTTATAGGTGCTAGCTAGGACAAAAGATTGGCAGGAATACTCATGTCATTTACTACAGCTCAAGAACTATTGATAGTGCTCAGAGAAATTATTGTACAAAAGAGAAGAAGCTTTTTGCAGTAGTATTTGCGTTAGAGAAATTTCGGTCTTATTTATTATGTACTAAAGTCATCGTTTATTCTAATCATGTAGCTTTGAAGTATCTGCTCAATAGAAAAGAAACCAAATCGAGATTGACAAGATAGATCCTGCAACTACAAGAATTTGACTTAGAAATCAAAGATAAAAAAGGAAAAGAGGATTTAGTTGCTGACAATTTGAGTAGACTAGTACTCGATGAAAAGCCGTTGCCTCTCCTAGAATCATTTCCAAATGAAGATCTTTTTAAGGTTCAATGTTCTAATCTTTGGTATACTGATATTATGAACTATTTAGTTGCTAAAACATTACCAGGTGAATTAACTAGAGCCCAAAAAGATAGGATAAAAAGCGAGTCAAGATATTATATTTGGTATAATCTATATTTGTGGAAACATTGCTATGATCAAATAATTCAAACATGTGTACTTAAAAACAAATTTTCATCCATCTTAGAATTTTGTCACTCATATGCTTGTGGTGGACATTTTGGTCCAAAGAGAACAACACGTAAGGTACTGGAATGTGGTTTGTTTCGGCCTACTTTATTTAAAGATGCATTTCTATTTTGCAAGTCTTGCCATAATTGCCAAAAGATAGGTAATTTAGGCTATAGAGATCAGATGCCTCTCTCCCCAATTTTAGTATGTTAAATTTTTGATGTATAGGGAATCGATTTTGTGGTTCCTTTTCCATCTTCTTTTGGTAATTTATATATTCTATTATAGTAGATTATGTCTCAAAGTGGGTGGAAGCCAAAGCCACTAGGACTAATGATGCTATGACTATTGTAGGATTTGTCAAAAGTCACATTTTTGCCATGTATGAAAAAACAAAAGCAATCATCAGTGATAAAGGCA
>JAOQMR010000005.1:22264174-22281015 GCA_027563865.1 Erythroxylum pelleterianum
CAAAACCTAAAACTTGATATTCCAGCAGCCTATTACCAATTTTGTGAGTTTTTAACTACTAGTTAATACTTCTATTTTTCCTACATCATCACCAGCATTGACTTGTAGGAAAAAGATATTAGGAACTTATTCTAGATAACAGACATTCATATCAAATAGTGGAAGTGTCAGAAATAAGAGAAAAAAATTGGATCTTAGTGGAAGTACCAGAAATAAGACAACAAATTTGGATCTGAGTGGAGGTAGCACAATAAGTCAATCATGAAAGGGCAAAGAAGATGCAAAGTTAATATTTAGACATATACAACACATATACATAGTAAATGGGAAGAGCAAAGCAGCAGATTGTTTTTCAGATATCTTTAAAATATTCATAATTCGTAATTAGCATCTTGGAAGTGAAGTCATGCTGTGATCAACATATAATAAGAGATTCCAAGAAAAAAATCAAAGCGGATTTACAATTTATCAAAGCAACTTCTGCAAATAAGAAGAAATGGAATTTGTAGACATCTGTGATTTTGAGCCAGAAATTATATACTGTTCAATATGAATGTAAGAGTTGACCATTCAAGAATATTTACCTGGATGGAAAGCCAGATAGCTTCCATGACCATAATGTCCTCAAGATCCACATCAAATTCCTCATCCCTGCAACTTTAGGTATTAGATATATCTTCACATTCAAGACAATGGTCTTGTCAAAAAACATCCAATCCAAAAATACCACAAATTATATTGTGCAGTTGGGAACCTGGTGAAAAGCTATGTTAAAAAACAGAAAAGAAACAAATAAAACTTGATCTTGCCCCAAACCAAGCACCTAAAATATTTACTGGGTTTATTAGATTATGTCTTCTCAAATAGATTTCTCAAGTTATCTACTTTAAGCCATGTAACACACAACTTTCATCGACATTTTTATCAATGGGACTCTACATAATTGTAGATAGAAGCCAGTGAGTAACCTTATCTCAATAAATAATCAGAAAAAGAAGTGAATTCATGATTATAACATACTTAAGCAGGAAGATTGAGGCTGTAATCTAAACATTTAGAAGAGGGTGCAACTTTGATGCTAGTTATACAGCAAGTCACTGGTAATGCTTTCCAAGAAGCCAAACCTCAAACAGTGGCAGCATAGTGATTTAACATATATAATTAGCTGAAATTTGTGAAGATGTCCTATGTGGAGGCCCTTGATTTTTTTTGGATGTTAACATAACACCATTCACTCACAAAAGAAACAAAGACAAGAAAAAAGAGTATTTCACAGTATGTCAATTTGAAGTTGTTTATAAACCGGATCATGCACAGCAGAAAGATCACCACAGGATAACCTCTACCCGTCATCTCACATATGAAAATACAAATTGGAAACCACATTACACCTGTTGGTTCTAGATGGAAGTGGATATCTAATTGAGGGATGGGCAGACACAACTGCAGCGTCTTCAACTTGAAACCTACGAGATGGAACTGCAAAAATGAAAAATAGTAGTAAATTTTTTTAAAAAACCATAGGTCAAGAATAAAAAATAAGTTCAAATTAGAAATTGAAGATACATTACCTGCAGATGAGCCACGCTGAACCTCTTCTGGGGCAATATTATTGCTTGACGAACTTACTTCTAGTCTTTTATGCATTCTCTCTTCTTCCTCGTGAAGTTCTTGCTGCTGTATCCTGATTTTTGCCTCTATAACACGTTGCTCTTCCTACAAAATATACAGCAGATATCTCCACTATTACAACTTACATATAGAAAGTATCATAACACATCTTCACATAACCAAAACAATCCGTGCTAGATAATTCTTACAATTTGCTCCAAGCCCTTTTCCTCCTTTGTTTTCACACCTCGATATTCAACAGCATAGTTAGACACTTTGCAAAATGGGCATCTTATTAAGTTAACGACAGCAAAGGTAGAACATGGCTTCACGTTGATGTGTGTGGTATGTATGAGAGGAAGATAGAGAGCACAAAAAAAACCAAAATTTTCATAGGATACTGTGTAGGGCGAGTTGAATTGGGATTTTTCATCTGCAGAAAACATTCTGATAAAAGAATACATGAGGAAAATGTTTGAAAAGGTTATAACTATATAATTACCACCATCTATCAACCAATTACCTGTACATATGCCCTTCAAGCAACATCTTGATCTGTTGAGGCTTGGGTAATACTAAGTCAAAAACAAAATAAACAAATGGTTTGCCACAGAAAACCTCGTTAGGTAAACAATTTTATTACCATATAACCACAACTTTGAAATTAATTCTTTTCCATCTGAAAGACAAAAACGAATGAGAAAAGAATACACATCTCAAGAACTAGTGAAATTTTGTCAAAGAAAATTTACAGTTCTTTTTCTCTATTCTTAGTTTTCAAATCATCAACATAAGAATTGGTTCAATAAAAGTTGTAGGGAAGTAGATATACAAACCATAAAGCAAATTGGACATTCTTCATGATCATTACAGTGTTCCTCATCCCCAGGATAACATGGAGCCAGCTTCAATTCAAGAATGAGCTTTCTTAACTTCTTATGGTCCACATCTTTATGAACATAGAGCCCTTGAGGCCTTGTATACCTTTCGTCCACCACTTGTCGCTTCCTCCCCAGCTTATTACCCATTTAATACTTGCAATGGCACCCGTCTTCTCCTATCTTTTTTTCTTTTTATTACAAAAAAGGAAATCAACCACAAAAGAAAAATCAATGGGAAGCTCCTTTCTAAACATAATTGAATGCAACATATTTTAGCCAAAAAGCCTACAGATTCCACAATCAACCTCACATTGCTTAAAACTAGATTCCACAAGCAACCTCACATTGCTTAAAACCCTAAGTGAGGAAAACAACAAACATTTTGATTGAAAATGTGATTCATTACCAGCTCAATTAAGTCAACACTTCTCCCAGAAAAAAAAGATCAAATAATCCTGCAAGAAACGGAATAAGCAATCGCTTACATCAGCAGCAGCAACAACAACGAATTAACAGAAGATTAAAATATAATTCATCCAAAGATTAACGAATAAAAGGAAACGATCAGCGAGACACATTTGCTTCCCACTGATACAAACAAAAACACCCCCAAAAAGCCCTAATAAATAAAGAAACCGGAGAATTGAAACTAGAAGAATACAAAGAACAAGAAAGGGTAATGAATTCGTAACCATTTCCAGGAACACAGTTAAAGAAACAAACAATTGTGTATCTGCAGACGATAAATCACTGAAAACTTCAATTTTTAAAAAAAATAAAATACACAAACGCTCACATTTGAAAGAGAGAGAGAGAGAGAGAGAGAGAGAGAGAGAGAAACCTTGAAGACTTGAAGCAATTGTAATTAAACAGAGAAGGCAAAAGCAGATCGAGAAATTTGCTAACAAGAAGGGGAACAGAATCAGAGCTTTCTCTGTTTACAGAAACAGTGACGGACAAAGAGAGAGTCTTTCCGTCTTTACTTTTCTTTTGATTTTTTCGGTTACGGTTTTAAATGGACAAAAAATATTTATACGAATACAATGCGTGACTGTATACTATATATGTACGAGCAACTTATATACGTAAAGTTTTTGGGGGGGTTCCAACTCGAAGTACTTTCTGGGCGTTTGACGTGGAGGGGAAAGCAAGGCACAAACCAAACGGTAGCGTAGAGGACGAGAAAAGAATAATGGATCTTCCTCACCTGATCCAGAGGTTTCCTTTTTTGTTTGTAACCTTACCTTGGTGTTTATCAATCTGAAAAAAAATAATTTATGCAACCCATTTTCTGCCTTCAGTTCAGACTCACTTTCCTAATCTAGAACTAGTTGTTATGACTGTTTGAATTAGTTTTAGGTATAAATAGATCATAATTGAGTTGTGCCAAGAATCATTGGTATATTAGAGATTTTCTAGGATATAAAGTGGTTGTATGCATTGCATAACATGACTTCTTTTTTTTGTCTTAGACCAGGGTATTCACTGGTAGATTCAGTTTCTATAACTCTTTCACTTTATTTCATATATCTTTTTAAATGTTACCAAGCAATCATTTAAATTTTTTAAGGAAAAAGAAAAATATGATAGTTAGCCGTAATCAAATCAGGATCAACATATCCTAATATGGATTAATATCTATAATATGTCTTTTGAGTGATGGTCAACAAAAAGTTTAAGCCTATTGGCAAGCTACATAGGCAAGCTTATATGTATATAGAAATAACTTTAAAGAAAAGAATTGTTTATGCTAGATTATGTGTAAGTGTTGAGCTATAAACGGATTTGCCTAATTCCATTCCTATGTTAAGACCAGGGGAAGATGACATTTTTTTTTTAGGATTCTATTAAGGTGTCATATCAATAGAAGTCAAACTTGAAGTAATATTGTAAACAATGGAAAGCTACAGGAGATTTCTAAGAGGAGATACTCTAAACTTATGGGCCTTGATTATTAATCAACTGATTCCCTTGACATCAATAATAATCAACAAACTTTAATATTGATCTAAAATGGAGCATGAGTGGTCTCTATTGAGAAAAATGCCCCTAATTTTAAAAAAGAAATTCTTGGACTTTCTAAAATTGCTTTAAAGAAGTTAAATGGTCTTAAGTTAAAAAAAATGATGTCTTTTATACTACTTATAATCATACTAAGAGATCGCCTCATATTGAATCTCTTTCTATTATGGTTCTCCCCCTAGATTCACAAGAAGCACCCCTTATAACCCCTCTAAGCTTTGAGATAAAGGAGAGGATATCTAAGGAGTTCAAGATTGACAATAGGAGGAAATCAGGAAGAAGAAATATATCTAAGGGATATAAATACCAACCCCTCCTACATGAATATGATTTCATGGAAGCAATTGTTAAAGTTGCCCCTTTGTGACCATAAGGTCACAGGTTTAAGTTACAGAAACAACCTCTTTATAAAAATACAAAGGGATGGATGTATACATTATGACCCTCCCTAGACCTATGAGGAGCTTTGTGCACTGGGTACGTTGACTTTATTAATTTTGCCCAAGAGCTATAGTCCTTAAAAGACTTTACTAATGAAACAAACATGTTTTGATAGGAATTTCGGAGTCCAAGCTCAATTAGGATAGTTTTAGTAAGCTAAAACTTCTAGGAAATCAGTGGTCTCTCATATTAAAGCATCATCATCACCATTATGTACATATTGTGGGTTTTTTTAAGGATAATAAATGCCAGCATCCTTCATGCCAATGACCAAATCATACATATCGTTATTATGTTTCTTTAGGAGAATATCAAAATATATGTGTCCTTCATATGTGACTCCAAAATTTTCATTTAGGAGGAGCTCTCTTTAGGAAAAAAATTATAATAATTCATTTTTCAAGTTAAGGTCCTTAGATGGGTGATTTCAATAGCACCCTTTCTAATTTAAAAGTCGAGGGTAATGTCTATCTAAAAAGTTTTAGGACTGTTTTTAAGGAATATGAGGAGAAATTGAAAAGTATTAACCAAAATATGAGAGGAACTTCTTTACATAGAGTAACAAAAAAAGAACAAGATGGCATATTAAGGAAAAACTAGATAAGGCTCTTGTTAATGGAGATTAGTTAGGCATGCTCCTTGAGAGTAGAGCTCTTTTCACATCCACTTTTTTTTAAATCATTCCATGATAGTCATTTAAAACATGTTTTCAAAATGCTAGTGGAAATTCCCTTTTAGATTCATTAATTACTTAGAGGAGGAGGGTTTAATAAGGTTATTCTCATTGGGATGTCCCACTCTGGCACCAGTCACAAAGCCTTTATATGTGCTAGGAAGTTAAACTTGATAAGAAAGGAACTTAATTCAAGGAGGACTAGAAACACTTACTCGCCTTTATATATAGCTAAGCTAAAACTTACCAAGTTTTAGGAAGAGTTATATAAAAATCTTGAAGACCTAATATTGATTAATGAGGAAAAAATTACTCTCATCCTTTACAAAAGGTAATAATCAACCATAATTCCTTGCCTAAGAAAAGAACCAAGATCCAACTACTCATATATGGAAACAAGAACACTAATTTCTTTTATAAGTCCATAACGACAAGAAGAAACAATGACATAATCTACTCCCCCTCAAGCATAATTATGAGCTTACTCTTTCTCAAGATGAACTTAAGCATGAGTCTTATATATTCTTCAAAATTTCTTTATAATCTCATATCTCAAGTTTCTCTTTATTGTAAATTATTAGTACCTTTATCAATGATAATCTCTGTAATAAGGCTAAAAAAATACTAATGATTTCTTTTAATAAATAAGATGGTAGGATGTTGAGAAGTAGTGTTTGATCTAAATCCAGAGAAGATCCTAGGCTTTGATGGCCTTAATGGTTTATTCTTTCAAAAGGCCCAGCCTCTAATCAGAGATATGGTCATAGAGGCTATTGTTGAATTCTTTGAGAAAGGGAAATTTCTTAAAGAGATTAAAAAAATATTCTTATACCTCATTCATAAGATCTCCGATCATGGCTCTCTCAATGAGTATAGACATGTATCTTATTACAATACCTTGTATAAAATCACCTCTAAGTTATTAACATCAAAACTAAAAAAATGATGAAGCCATTGATAAATGACACCTAAGGAGGCTTTATGAAGGATAAACTGATTATTAATAACATAATTCTTACACAAGAGTTATTCAAAGGATATAGTAGAAGGAATTCCTTAAAAAATATATGTTATTAAGGTTTGCTTCCATAAATTTTTTGACTCAGTTAGCTCGGATTTCATTCTACACTTACTTGATTTCTGTCCTTGACAGTGCTTCAGCTTAAGCTACAACTCACTTACATGCCAATTTTGAAAATCTTAGAGACAGAATTAAAATTCAACCTCTTCACAAAAGTTGTAGAAATATGTCTCTGATTTAATATGAATCAAAAATCAACTCATTCGGAAATCTAACCGATCATGAAAATTTCCAGTTCATAACATTACAGTAGACTTCCAAACTTTCATCCTAACAATCACTTACAAATCAATTCAAATAACTCTAAATTTTTATAGAGAGAAAGAAAAATGCATTAGGAATCCATTGGTCCAAGTTTCAAGTCATTAGGAGTTCAGAATAAAAAGTTATAGCCAAAAGACTCAAGGTTGTTCAATGAAATACTCTGTTCGTAAACTTATACAAGTAACTACCACCCTTTTACTGTAGAATCATGTTTTTGCATGTAATTCTCCACATTTTTGCAACAACACACCTCCATCTTCTTCCTCTCTTCTACTTAATTCCTTATCACAAATTTATACCCTTACACTTACTCCATTTTTACACCCATGCAACTTATCTTATGCTAAAACAACTGAAAATGTAACATTAGCTACAATGCCAAAACTAGAAAATTTCTTTCACTACTATTCATCATCTTCTTCATTGAACTGCACTTCTTCTCTTTTTCTCTTTTTTTTGAATTCTATCTTATTCAATTAACATATATGACACTCTAACCAACTCTTTACTTCCATTTCAGCTCATTACAACTCAAACAATTCAAAAAAAATCCAAGGTTTAAGCATAACATCAAAAACAAAATTATATACAATTGTTCATCATTTTCTGCATGTATCTTCATCAGCTACACTTTTGCATAACTAGTTTCAACCCAAAACAGAATCTACTTCAATACTTTTCTCTAACACATTTATCTCCGCATGTCTACTCCCCTTCCCATTCAATTTACTCTAGTTCATATTTACATTTCAAACACTAACATCACACCCGCAGTCCATCACCTTCTTCTTCCTTTCTCTTATGCAAGTTTTGTTTTCATGAACAGTAAAAATTCTCAACAGAACATGTATCCTATTTTTCACATCTTCCTGAAGTTAACAACTTCATAACTTTCATCTTAACACAAACAATTCAACAAAAATCCAAAAGTGAAATGTAAACACCAAAAGCCGAAACACACTCTCTCTCTACTAAATTTATTTCTTTCATTTCACTCATGCATAAACTCAAAAATAGGACATTACATACCAGCAAATGTTATTCACAACGAAAACTTACGTGCTGCAGAAAAATTCCAGCCCAAAATTCCAGATTTTCTAACCCTCTCTAGCAACCAACATCAACACACATTAAAGTCTTCAGCTAGTTCTTTAGCACTTGAAAGTTATACAAAAACAAAACATGCAGAGAAGTAGTTTCGGTGACGGGTTAGCAGAACAAGGAAAGGGTGTTTTCGGTGGAGCTATGAGAGAATGAGGGGAAGACACCACCACGTGGTTAACACTTCAATGACACATGGCACCCATGCATGTAGGCCATGTGTCACCTTCCCATTTGTCCTTTTCCTTTTTTTAAACCCACAAATTTCGAAAATGAAAAAAAACACAAAAATTAATAATCAGATTATAATCCAAATACATTTTTAGCCCCAATAATTCACAATTCATATTTTAATTGCATTTTTAACAATTAATTGATACCTGAAAAATGTCATGAATGCATGTACAATTATTGTATGTGTCCAAAATGCTTATGCACAAATAAGCAAATATTCTTATATGCAAATCATAAAATGTATTGAATTTCCTTAATATCCTAACCCCTAATATGGGGTGTTACAATTGAAATTTTGGACCACTGAAGGTCTAAGTCACTTGGCACGGATGAAGCCATTATTGGGACAAAACATATGAGTTATGCAAGGAGTTATATAACAGTCAATATATATTAGGACTTTCCAGAGTTAATCCTATTAATGAGGCTAAGAGAAGATAACAAGTTATTTAAGTATTCTATCGTAGTCTCATATCAAAGGAGATTATATTTAGCTCACCAAAGGTTAAAAAAAGGATACCAATATACAAAACATTTTAGAGATGGGATTACTATAAAATAAAGCAAATTGACTTATAGTGAGGAAAAGATATTATCATTGATAAGGAACATAGTCCTAAGCAAGATAACTTGACAATATGTAATGAAAATATGACCAAATTAATGGAAAATGATGTAGTGATTCTACTTCAGTAGTTAGAGTAGATTGATTTCATTTTAGCATGTAGTGATTCTACTTCAGTAGTTAGAGTAGATTGATTTCATTTTAGCCTTTTAGTTTGATCACAGTAACATTAAGAACAAAGGAGCTAACTCTCCTTTGCAATTTATTATATAAAATGTGATTTTTTTTCATTGGAACCCTCTAGGATTTTGGCTTTCCATCTTTGTTTATCTCTTGTACTAAGGAGAGTATTAACTCAGCTTCATACAAAATTTTTATCAGTGGAGAAGCCTCTTCATTGTTTAAGGGGAATATGGGTATAAGGAAAGGGATCCAATTTCCCTTTACCTATTTATTCTTTGTATAGAGGCTTTATTCAAGGCTTTGCTTCATAGCATTGATAGGAATGACAACTTTAGCTTTCACAGAAAACACAGATATCTAAAGATTTGTCATCTTTCCTTTGCATATGACCTCCTTCTATTTAATAAAGCATATTTTAGCTCTTTATTTACTTATTTGGATCCTTAAATACTTCAGAGCAGTTCTCTGACCTCATTATCAATAAAGGTAAAAGCTTCATCTTGGTCTCCTCAGATGCTCAACATCTTTCATTAGTTTTATTTTTTATTAGTGAGCTTTCTATAAAGTCGCCTCCTTTCTTATACTTGGAGTTCCCTATCATATCTAGAATAATCTCCTATGAAGATTGTCAACCCATCTATAATATGGTTAAGAGAAGGATTGACCATTGGTGCAACAAATACCTCTCCTTTGTAAGCCGATTACAACTTATTCTCTCATTCCTCAGCAACCTTTAGATCAATTGGACTTTATCATCTTATTTTACCTAAGAAAATTGTTAAGGATATAGAGAAATCGCTTACAAAATTTCTATGGATTAAGGATGATGCGAGGAAGTTGATTGCTAAGGTCAGTTGGAAGAGAGTCTACTTATTAAAGTTTCATGGAGGTTTAAGAATTTGTTCCATATCTATGATGAATAAGGTTATGATTGCTAAACAAAATTGAATAATCTTATCTAATCCAATTTGATATGGATCAAATTGATTCATGGAAATTACTTAAAGAGGTAAGAATCATTGGACCTTTGAACCTTGTTACGATACTTCTTGGTCCCTCCTATCGATACTTAAACTTATATATTCACTTTAACATGTAATCAAGGTTTGGAATAGGAATGACCAATCCTTTTGGCTTTAGTACACCAATTAAAGTGAAGCAAATCCCTTAAACCTTCATCCTTTTTATTAAAGTGTTATATTCTCTTTCACAAATAAAGATAAATTCAAGCTTATTATTAGTGGGAATGAATGGTGTTGCACCACTAGGGTTAAATCACTCATATAAGGCCTCAATCCTCCTTATTATAATCCTTTTGCATCTAATGAAGATAGACTTATATGGTCATTGTACCCATTATGTTCATTCACAAACAAATCATGTCTATAACTATTTTGCCATCCTTCCCCTAATGTCGATTGGAGCATGAAGTATATATAAATGATAAACGTGTTTTGGCTATAGGTCACGTTGGAAGATGTTTGCGGTAGATAATCTAGCTGGTTTTTTTTCCCTTCTACTGTACTGTCTCATTTGATTTGATTTAGCTGGACAGAGTTGTCGGCCACACTTTGGAATATTATTATACTGTTTTGACCGTTTAGTTTGGTTTATCAAATTTAGACCATCATCCAAACTTTGAAATAGGCAGGGAGCCCATGTTAGGATTAAAAAATTAATGCAACATCATCATCTTACAAAAAATTAATTTAACAAGAAGCAGGGACCTGAATATATATAATTAATTTAACAAGAAGCAGGGACCTGAATATATATATATATATATACAAAGTTGTTTAAAGTTCACGGGGAGGCAATTAAGAAATTCATGACATTATAATATTGTTACATAGTTGAACCTACATATAAGACCCACTATTTGACTACGTGTTGAAGCAATGGATTCTGCGCTGATCCTAATTTAATAAAAAGAAAATAGTAGTTAGCTTGACTGGTGTGGTTCACCCAATCGGTTACGGGAGGTGAACCACAAGAGGTTAGTTCACGCCCAGCACAAATGATATCATTACGTGCGTTTTGCCTAACTTAACCAACTTTAGAGACGTCCACAAAATTTGATCTGATGGCCTTTGGATATTACGAACTTTTGTCTTGTTCTGCAGCCGGGGAATGCCCAATTAATTAAGGGCTATTTAGTTTTATTTTTAATAATTTACTGTAGTTTTTAGTTTTTTAATTTAAAATTTAAAATATAACATGATGTGAAAAATATATAATTTTCAAATGAGAGCATTATACATTTTTTGGAATATTATTCAATTAATATATAAATATTTAATATAAGTTCTTTACCAATATGAATTATTTTAAATCATATAGTTTTATTTTGATACTTAAAATAATAAAATCAAATAAGATATATATTATGTTTCAATTATTTTAAAATAAATATTATTTTATAAATAAATAATATGTTTTAATTATTTTAAAACATATTATTTATGTTTTAATTAAACATATTATTTTAAAATAAATTATGTTTCAATTATCTTAAAATAAATATTTATTTTATAAATAGTCATTTTAATTTTTTAAATTGATTTTTTGAAAATTAAATGAATGATATAAAAGAAAAAAGACTGAGGCTTTATAAAATGTGCCACATACAATACCACCTAACTTAGAGGAACTCTCCGGCTCAATCCATAATTAAGAATAGATATGATGTAAGTGAATAAGTTAACAACAAACAAACAATTTTTCTAACTAGAGCTATGCAATTTGCTCCCTAAAACTTAATCCCTAATGTCTCCCTATTGTCAAGATAGTTCCCAGCTAATCTTAAAGTGCAAACTGGCTTCTTCATGCACTTTAGTAGCTACCATCACATCTTTGATATACATATAGCCATAGTAGTGAATCCAAGTGTATCTATTACTTTCCCTTCATGAAATATGTTAATACTTTCCCTTCATAATGCATAAATGCAATAAATATAGGTTGTTTTGAAGATCTTAGAATCTTTCTCCATTAGTCTGAGTTGGTTGCTTGCCTATTCTATTACTTTAGGCCAATTCCTATCTTAATATGAATAATGAAGTGAAGCAGTTGTTGAATCCTAGTCTAATGAGCTTGTGAGAAATGACATTGGATAAAGCATAAGAGTTTTTTATTTAGGCATTTGTTGATAGAGTAAACAAAGTTGATTCAGAGAGCCTTTTTTATTGTCCTTTGTTTTCAAATTTTGTTTAACTACTAGCTAATAAATAAATGAGTCTTTAAGAACTTGAGTTTGATCTAGACCAAGTCTAACCATGAAAATTTATAGTAATGAGTCTTATAAAGCTCAAAGCAAGATTTAATAGTAAATCAATGGAACTTGTTAATATGCACTTATTATTATTGCCAAATATCACGAAGTAACCCTTCATAAAAATTCTTGCCATTTTTAAAGGATCAGTAGGTTTAATTTTGTTATAAGCACCAATTTTAGATTTTCTTTAACAATCACATTGTCATTTGACGTGAAGGAAAACGTCTTGTCATAAATGCCCCGATTACTCAAGTAGGTTACATTTTTTATTTAGCTTAGTTGGCGTGTCATTCTAGCCATTTGACTCAAAGACAAATATTTGGTCGTGAATGCCTTTGGTCACTCAGCTATATCACAACTCTCAACTGACTATTAGCTCTATTATTAACCCAATTTTCTTAAAGAGGGCCAGCGAAATAGGAATTTGTATTTAACACTTTTTTCCACATTTTTAACCTACCTTGTTTCTTCTTCATCAATCACTCTCATGAAAGATTATAAATGAAGCCTACCAATTTAAATGAGTGCAATTATAAATATATCTAAAGAAGTGTCATAAAGTGAAAGAATAGGTGCCATATCCTAATTAACATGCATAGTCTTCCTAAAGACACATAGAACTCAAAATTCACAAGTTTATATGCCTTTATAATTTAAATTACTATGTTTGAAGGTAAGCCAATCCTTCAATTCATGTCATTGACACATTTACACAATGCATACATCATGCAACAAAATGTTCACACTATGTCAGCCTAATAAAAAATTAACACAATGCAAATGCAGAATTCGCACACATAAATGATATGCAAGTACATATATGTCCCCACATTTGAACAACACATTGCCCTCAATATGGAAATAAAAATACAAATAAAAAGAAATAAAAATTAATAAAAAGTAAGAACAAAAATGCTTATGGCGATTGAGGTGGTGATGATGTAGGTGTAAAGTTAAAAAGACTTCACTTCTATTAATTTTGATGACAATCAAATAACAATAATCTTAGAAGTGTGTGTGTTGTTTTGATAAGTTTGTTAAGTGTGCAGAAAAATGTAAGTAACACGAAGTCTAACCCAAAAGATACGTGTCATCGCTAGAAGATACACGTGACATCAGAAGAAGCGTGACAACAGACGAAGCGGCACCAGCGTGACAACAGACGAAGAGACACCAGAAGAAGTATAGTACCAGAAGATAGAAAAAGGAAACTATTCTAGAACGTCAGGCAGTTAGTTAGTTAGAGTTAGTTACAAGACTCAACTAATAACGGTTTCTTGAAGATTCAAGAAGTAGTTTCTCAAGAAGGTAGTTGAAGACTTAGGCTATAAATATCAGTTTGAGTCGTAAACTAAATAACAATTTTTTCAAGAGAGAAAATCTGATTGTACAATACTTAGAGAAACTCGGTACTCAAGTGCGCAAGCAAAAGAGCGAATACAACTGTAACGAGAAGCACAAACAACATTTTTCCTAGAGAAAGAAAGGCTAGAGCCTGGAGAGGCTAAGAAAGCAGATAAAGAATACTTTGTGAGAGAGACCTGAAGAGGCTCTGCAAGTGTAGAAAGAATACTTGTAAAGTTGAAGAATATAGTGAAATCTCAGACAAACGCTAAGGACTGGACCTAGCCCAAGGTTAAGGGTGAACCAATATAAAATCGCAACGTCTATTCTCTAACCCTTATCTTTTAATTTTCTTATTGTTAGAAGAGTAGAAAATAATTTTGCGATTGCATTACTCATCGATATAAAAGAATTGTTTTTGTGATCATTTGAAATTGTAAAGAAATCCAAGAAATTTCTAAAGATTAATATTTGTGAAGATTTTACACAATTCAACCCTCATTCTTGTGTATTTTACATATTATACGTGATTTCTATATTAACAAGTGATTTACTTCAGTAGGAGATGGAACTTGGACACAATTCATGTCATGAACATCTGTCGATTTAACTCTTTACAAAATAAACATAAAGCATAAAAAATAGTACAACACTAAAAAATAAAAATGAAACATATCCTAATTCTTAGGTTGCCTCCTAAGTAGCACTTATTTAATGTCATTAGCTTAACATATCCTTCACTTTTACCATCAATGGGTCTCGAATTAGTGGCTTACTTCCATCGATTTCTTCACCTAACGGTTTAATATCTAAAAAATAAGCCACAAATTGTAAGATAATAACAAAAACATAATGTATGAAATTAATTAAACCAATGACTCCATTAAGGCCCTTGTTGAAATTATAAGCAGGAATAATAAAACTCCCTGAAAAATTCCCTAACCCTTCCACTTTCTCATTCTCTCTCTTTCTCTCTTACTTCCCAACGTCATCCTTTAATTCTCCGGTCCAATTTTGCACATCATTCTCCTAAATTAGTGATACCTAATTAAGTTTTCTTGTTGTTTTCACTTGTTTATGCATGATCCATTAAGTGTTTTGCATTATTTAGGGAATTTGGCCTAAAAATACTAAAATTAAGAATTTGAGATTGTGAGAATGTATGTAGATTAATGATTAATTGTGGTTTAATAGTTGAATATTATCATTACCCAATTGATTTTATGATTCAACTTGACTAATTGCATGTTAATTGGGTGAAAATTCTACTTGAATTGTGAAATTGTGCGATTATGGCTCACTAAGTGTTTAATTGTGATATTTTTTCTTGAAATTAGGTTAATTAGTTATTTTTAACGTTAATTGAAATTGGGTTTGTGTTTAATTGCATGTTAAAATTTTCTTTTGTATAAATTTAATGTTCAATATCGTCAATTTTATGTAATTGCTATGTTAGGATTTTAATTTCAAATTTAGGGTTAAATTCATAATTAAACAATTAGATTATTTTAATTGTTAATTATAATATTTTTAATCTTAAATTTGTGATTAATTAGGTTGTTAGTTTATTTTCTACTTATTTTTATTTTACTTTATTGTTTATTTATTTAATTATTTGTTTTAATTTGTTTTTGATTTGTATATGTGTTTTAGTTTTCATTGTTAATCCATTTTCATATTGACATAATTAGTGACCATGATACATTTTTAAGTGTAGGGAAAAAGGTATTCCCATAAATTAATGAAAATTTTCCAACACTTATTTCAAGTTTTATGCACAATAATGAGACCACAGCTTGAGAAGGAAGTACTACACAAATGATAGTGAGGAGAGGGGTCGTCTAGAGACCTGAGAAGTGATCGCGTAATGCATCCACCTGAGCAACCTCCTATGCTGCTCTTCAATGCAACAACGCGTGTAAAGCAGTATCAGCACTTAAAGGAGACGTTCATCACAGGACGCCATATAGGCTGAGTGACACTAGAGCAAGTTAGGTTAGTGGAATAAGTTCAGGAGTTCATCAATGTCGATGCCTGACCTAGATTATTTGAGATCATGGAGCTCTTTTGGGAGTTGACTTTGGAAGTGCTCTCCACTTTCTTCATAGAGAAGGACGCCACGAGGAGGACAGGTTGAACACCATCCAATTTCTACCATTCTGGGAGATGATCCGAATGAGCTATTTGAACTTCTTAGTCATTATAGGCCTATACGATGCAGACTTTGTCAAGATGTGAGAGTATATGGGCTTATAGATAGACTTTTCATACAAGATGTCCTCTCGATAGTTATGGGACATCATCAGCAATGACAGTGACTATGACCTTGAGCAAGTTTTATATTTAATAAAACCCTCAATACACCACAAATATATAGACCGTATTGTAACACCCCACTCCCGCATGACCCGAACCCGACGTCATTGGTGATATCCGAGTCCGTGCCCTGCGAGGGTGGCATGCTACATCAGTCAGTCGAAACTCAGTAAAATCGTTTACAATACACTCATGTGCGCGGAATAAACAGTAGATAATTTGAGCCCACGTTAAAAGAAAGCATTTTCAATTATTACAATCATTCAACAATAAATTACAAAAGTCATTTCATGAACAAAAGTCATAACCAAATGGGGCTCACTAGAAATACAGAGATTTCAGAATACAATTTGAATGAAACACTAATGCAGACACGAACTGATCCCAACCTCTATCTTTCATTTGCATACAGTAGACATACTCCCATGTCGAACGGGGTACTCTTCAAGTCCTGAAAAATAGATGCAAATTTTGAGTGAGTTTTGCGAACTCAGTGAGGAACCATCATCGATGGTTCGCCCAACACATGCATCACACAAGCACATGAGTACAGTCAGAAATAAAGTAATAATAATGGCACAGTAACAATACAGTCACATACAGCAAAAAGGCATGTCAGGTCTTCAGTTATTCAGTCCAGTATGTATGCAATGCATATGTGACACTTTCATATGTGACACTTTCCTATTTTATTACAGTGTTGTGACCGAGCGCGTAAACAGTGAACAGTAGTCAGTGGACGCTTGGTGTCTAAGGAGTAGGACTCCCTACGAACTCGAGGCTCTTTTTCAGTATCAGTATCAGTGGCGACTCTGGTCACAACTGTTGTTATTATCCGTTTATGCATTTGT
>JAOQMR010000005.1:22281115-22293137 GCA_027563865.1 Erythroxylum pelleterianum
ATTAAGGGTCCACTTTCGGTCCCAACAAACATATTCAATAATCCCAATTGACAGTACTTTTCACTACTGAAAATCAATCGGTTCGCCACCTGATGATTTTTCCGGTCCGGAAATTTTCTCCTGAAAAGTCCAAAAAAATTCCTAAAATTTCCATAAAATATAAAACACATAAAAACTCAGTCCAATACATTTTTCAAACACCATTTCCACATTAGTCACAATAAAATTCCCTTAAGCCCAATACCGAGAAATAATCATGAATGCATGTACAGTTATTTTTCATGTGCACAGTCGACTGTTCACAAGTACCAGTATGCATGACAATGTCCAATCAGTCCTAATCACTCTCACCCCTAGCCACATTACTATTTTACCCTTCCCGTCGGGGGTGGGATGTTACACGTATTTTGTAACATATAAGGTAATCATTCCCACGAGGAATTGGATAAAACAATTTGAACCTAAATTTTTCTAAGATATTAAGAATGTGTTTTGAATGAAAATAAAAAAGAAATTAAGACAATTAATAAAACCAAGCAAATAAGCAATTAACAAGTGAGCTGCCAAATTAATTTAGGGTTGATCAAGGATGAATGCTTAGAACTTATTCTTCTTCATTTTGTTTATATCAAATTCATAAAATAAATTCAGAATAAACCCTCGTATGAAATTTAGAAACTCATAAACATGTTAAACATCTTGGAAATCTAATTACACATCAATAATAAAGAAAGAAAGAAGGGAAAAAAGAATAAAAACTATAATTGCTCCTTGATCTAAAAAGATGGAATTTCTTGATGTTGTTCTTGATATCCCACCTTGATCTAATTTGATCCAATGGCTACTACATTTTTTAATGTTTTTAACATTTTTAAATAGTTTATTAGGGTTTTGATGGTGGAACTAGGGTTTTTCCTACTTTAATCGATTCCAAAAATGCTCACAACTAAAACAAATGAAGAAACTCGCACGGGGAAAGTGCCTATCATGATCGTGACATGGGAGTTATGATCGTGACTCTGGAAAATTTCTTTCCATCACTCTAGGCACTTCCAACATCCTTGTTCTTCAATTATTTGATTTTCAATACTAACAAACACATCAAACACCTTAAGAAACAAAAATTAAGATTGAAATCATACTCTAAACCACACAAACACTTAGAATATAAACAAACACTCACATTAACATAATTCTAAGCCTATACATATGATAATCATCTAATAAACACCTTAAAACACACTAAAACACCTATCAAAACATAGTATAAATTATACTTATCATAAACCTAGTAGATCAAAGGCTTTGTCACTACAACACCTAGGGTTCTGATATATATATGGTTTCTTGAGCCATACTTTAAGCAAGCGGGAGGATAGCTATGACATCATCAATAACTTAGATGTTTATCAACACGGGTGCTATCAGCAGTTAGGATTAAGAATAGTGCAACCTTAGAGAAAAGAAAGAAGCTATCAAGATTCATCAAGAAGATTAAGATGAAGATGTTTCTAGATGTCTCTGGGCTTAAGAAGATTAAGATCCTGGTTCTATGGGACACTTTTGAAAGCTTTGCATATGTTGCAGGATGTCTTTGGGCTTAAGTTTAATCCAAGTAAGAGTGCAACTTATCTTTCTTAACAAAATTATGGAAATTTAAGGACTATGATAGTAGATGCTGGAATCAAAGTACACCAACTACCTATCACTTATTTGGGTGTCCCTATATCTAGAAAGAAGCTTTAGGAAGTTGATTGTAGACCTTTTATTGAAAAAGTCAATAGAAGACTCTGTCAATGGAATAACAGATTCTTATCATATAGAGGCAAAGTATAGTTGGCCATCTCCATTCTTATTAATTTGCATATCTACTGGTTATCACATCTAGCTATTCTCAAAGGAGTCCTGAAGAAAATTGATAGAAGTTAGAGACTTCATCTAGAATGGATATATTTCTAATGGGGGAAAACTATCTGAAGATAAATAGAGTGTCTTATGTCTTCCTAAGTAGTATAGAGGGTTGGAAATAAACTAAACTAGTAGAATGAGCAAAATTTTGCTAGCAAAGAGACATTGGAAGTTATGTTGGGACAAAGAAAGTCTTTGGGTAAAATGGGTCCATATGTCTCACATCAAATAGAAAAATATTTAGTCTCTCTTAAACTGCTTTGCAGTTTTACACTTTTCAACAAATCTTAGATATGGCATCTTCATACCAAACATCAGATTGGTAATGGGAAGGACACAACTTTTTGGTTTGATAATTAGCATGCCTTAGGGCCTTTATGTAACACTAACCTTTTTACAACCTTAAGACGATCTATCCCTAAAGATACTAAAGTCCAAACTCTGATCTGGAATAACAGGTGGCATTGGTTGTTCCATATGTGTAGAGAAGTCAGTTCTATTATTGAGCAATGGCCTTCATATCTTCCAAGTGCACAAGAAGAAAAAATCATATGGGAATTACACAAGTCTCACAAATTCAAGACTCAATCATGCAAAGAAGTGTTGCTAGGACCTCTGGTCAGGTTTCCATTTTACAGATTGATATGGGGATTAAATATTACTCTAACTCACTATTTCATCTTATGGTTAGCTGCTTTATAAAAATTGGGAATTAGAGATAGAATTAAGTTCCGAACTTCGGACATTAATTGCCCTCTATGCTATGGAGAAATTGAAATCTTAGATCATATTCTCTTCAAATGTTCTCAAACTAAACTACTATGGAGTTTTTTTTCTTAATATCTTTGGTTACAAGACAATCATTTTAGTTGTATGAATTCTTTGACTTAGGCTGGTAATATGAGATGGATTAATATAGAAGAGCAAAGGTTTTTCAAAACTAGATTTGCTATGTTGGTACACTACATTTAGAGGATGAGAAATACCAAACTTTTTGATAAGGCTAAGGAGTTCAAAGAATATGGATGGAATCATTTATTGCTCAAACTAAGGATGACCATTATGATCAATGCTAATCCTCTACTCTTATCCAATGCTATTAGATTTCAATTGATCATTTAGAATACAATGTTGTCAGATATATCCAATGTACACTTTCTTCATTAGTTTTAATCTCCATTTTTGGAGACGTAACCTCATCCATTATGTAATTTCCAACTTTTGAATGAATTTTTACTTACATTGCAAAAAAGAACATTAATATGCAAGATACATTAGAACTTATTGTTATTTCTTGTGTTCTTCCTTGTTTACAATAGGTTTTCTTTGTTTAAGTATGAACTAATTGAGATAGGTTTAGGTGGGATAATCCTTGTACTTATTAACTTAAATTAATTCTTGTGTTTACTATAAGATTTTAGTTTTCTTGATAATTATTGATGTTTACTTATTATATTGAATTGAAGTAGCAAACATAGAAGATTCCATTTCAGATTTCATATATAGGAATCAAATTAGCAATTGAAGAAGATCATACTTGTCAATAGATCAAGGCGTGGATAATGAGATTGCATAGAAATTGTTTATTCTTATCTATTGGTCAGATTTGGTAATTCTTATTTGTTATTTTAGTTTATTTAATTATACATTTCAATCAATCATTTTCTTTATTAATTTTGATAATAGTAAAATGGTTAGTACAATACAATCCTTATGAGACTGAAATTTGAAGTTTCTGAAACTATAATATAGAAAATTATAGGTGCACTTGCATTAGTGATTTCTTCTAGTATTATTTGTGTTATGAGAAATATAATATTTCATATCAAGTTTTTGGCATTATTATTTAGGACTAAAATATTAGGAAAGTTTTTATTATTTATTTATTTGTAGATCTTTCTTTTTAGATCTTATGTTCATAGTCGAATTGCAAGTTTATGTTCTTTTGGCTCTGACTGAGAGCATTCCTAGAGGACCACCATAATTGAATCCAAAAATCAAAAGGAAGTTTCCTTGGAATTTGAGAGAGAGAAACTTGAGAATTCAAATGCAACTACCAAATACAATGGTACGTAAAGAAGGATCGTACTATAGGGGACTATACTAAATTGTTACTAATCGAGACGGGTCTAGCATTACTCAACTAAGAGTAAAGGCTAATAACTTTGAGATTAAGCTTAACATGATTTACGTGATTAATTAGTTGGTGCAATTTGATGGGCTGTGTATGTAAGATATGGATAAATAACAAAATTAAAATAATACTAAGAATCACTAAGGCAAGTGTCCCAATCGATTTTTATAATATAAATAAGTGAGTTGAGTGTCAATCCGAAAGAAAATGTGAATACTAGTAATGACTAACTTTCTATTATCTATTATGATAACTAGAATTATTGATTTAAAGAAAATAAATAACATGAATCTAAATCACTAAATTAAAGCAAAGAATAAGATTAAACAACCAATGATATGAAATTATCTTCACTTAATGATCAATCCTAGTTCTTTGAACTACCAAAAATTCCCAAGTTATAAATATATTCGTTTTTAGTAATACAACCCTTATCCTTAAATTGATTTGACCAAAATCTCAATCAAATGAAAGCAAACTAATGCTGTATTAACTCACTTTATGAATTTGCATGATATATTTCACTTTAACTCAAAAAGATCACGTAGTTCTATCTTTAGTTACCTATATAACTCTAATTATTTATGTAGTGATTTATTGATACATAACATCTCTCATCTCAATGCATAAATTTGAATATTAAATATTCAATTCTCATTCCTTTAATTCAACACAATATGTAAACATAAACAATTCTCAAGAGAGTTAAAAATTTTCATTAAATTAAAGAATCAATTCAAAAGATCAAGTTCTAGGGTCCATCTTGCCAAAATCTATATCTCAATTAGTTTATGATGTGAGAGTTTAATTTAAACTATATAAGAGCATTTAAAGCTTGTTTGAAAAGTTACTTACTCTTTTGATGCGAGAGTAAACACCTTATCATAAATACTCCTAGTTACTCAACTAAATCACTATTTTAAATGGCTACTATCATCACTCTTTAGCTTTAATCTTTTTACTTAGTATAAAGCTTGCATATTTAATTTATTCAATACGCATTTTTGCACTCTTCATTTTTTATATGGGATAATGAAGATGCTTAAAAGAATTCACATTTACTTAATTGTATTAACAAATTATACGAAAAGTATTATGATGTAAGTCAAATATCTATTATCCAAATTAGTAAAGAAAATTAAACTCGACTGAGTCATTAAAGCTTATAAATATTTACCTAAATACTTCAAAACAAAAAGACACTTAAACTCTTAGTAAATTGTAATAATCAATATACTGACAAAGTAAACAAAATCCAAATAAGTATGAGAACTTAACTCCCTTAACTCCCTTAAGTTCATATTACTTTTTATTATGCAAAATCACATTACACTAATTCTAAAACACTAAAACCATGAGAAAAAAGTTAAATTTCATTAAAAATGTATTTCAATGAATGAGTCTAAAACTATGAAAACTTCCTATAACTACTAGTAGAAAATGTATTTCATTGGGTTGCCTACTAATAAGAGTTTTTTAATAAGTTGATTAGAGTGACTTACTTAAGTTATACCCGGGTGGTTCCTCCCTTATGGATTTAATGCTACCCTTTTCAAATCTATTAATTACCTTAACTTTCTTATTTTGTCTAATAGGTTCATTAGCTTTTAGGGTTGTCACCTACTTTCTTAGGATGGAGTTATTCATCTTCTTTACATCTCTCACCATTAAACACTTCTTTATGAGGCTTGGTATGATTGTTTCCTTTACAGCATGGGATAATTTATTGTCAGTCACGTCAAAATAGAGACAAGTATCATGATTATCAAGATTAGGTTTTATGGTTTCAAATATCTTAAATACCAATTCTTCATCCCCTACATATAAGTGCTTGATTTCCTATATATTTGCTCTCTAATGCTTAGTGATTAATGTTATATTAGGCATAAGTTACTTATTTTGGTTTATATTTTTTTAGGTAGAAGTTGGAGGAATAAGAACCAAAAATAAGCTAAACATATATCTTTGTGCCGTTCTATTGATGTTCAATCTTATTTACCTTAGTGAAAGAAAAAAAGAGATGAGTTAGAGTGAAAACAAAAAAAGGAATGCAAGAAATGGAGTCACAACAACTTAACATACTCATATAGAGGTGCATATAGCCATATATATGACAAAAGCGATCATATATAGGATTGTGTGAGTCATTAGAAGCGTATAGAAGTGCAAATGTGAAGTTTCAAATAGCCCTGCAACCTACATGGTCATAAGGGGACTTACAAATCCATGTATCTTTGTCTTGTAGTCACAATTTTTGTTAAAATTGACATACACGGTAACTTTCACACCTATGTAGTTGACCTTATATTATTACACAACCATAATTTTATGTATGAAAGGGCAATTAAGAGGCCAAATGTTGCATTACTGGGATTAGAGACCAAAAAGGAGGTAGATTCCCTTCCCTTTGGAGAGTTGTGAGGAGCTAAACTTCATATTTCTAGTTCAAAGGAGATATCGAGGCCGATAAACATGTTTGGGCATTAATTAAGCTAGTGATATTCTTTTTAACTCTCTTTTGGGATTCACTATGTTATTCTATGTTTAATGTTTTGCATTTATGTATGAATGACTTATAGACCTATAAGATCCTTCATGCATGGATTCATTGCTAGAATCTTTATTACAATACGCAATCATTGTAACTCTAATTCACTTGTGGTAAATTAATGGTCTCACATCATTAGGGATAACATAGCCCAAGTTAAATGACCTAAACTTATGTGGTTATTGCTTAGATGCAATTATCATACTAAATCTATAAAGCTTATTAAAGGTTCTCTGGTAGGTAGACTTAATTAAAGAGCTTGTTTTTATTAGATATAGCTTAAGAAAAAACTAGGATTAACAAAGCAACATCATAGAGAATCCCTTTATGAGTATTGGGAATGCTTCAAGAAGTTATATGACAGTTGTCCTCTTCATAACATCACTAAACAACTCCTTATCAAATACTTCTACGAAGGATTATTGCCTATAAATAGGAGCTTGGTAGATTCAACAAGTGGTAAAGCACTCTGTGAAAAGACTCTCGTAGAGGCTAAAACTTTAATCAAGCATATGATGACACTCAACAATTTAGCATATTCGTATGGAAAATAAGGTAAACAATTCATTCATAGAACATCATTTATATGAATTAAATGACATCTTTTATTAGACACATTGTTAAGATTTATATTGTTATGGAATGATTACAATTAAATTGGTTAGAATAAACATTATGAGGCCTCCTCTTGACTTTGAACAAGATTTGTAAAGAGTCTCTTCCCTCGTAAAAATAAAACAATTGTAAGAGTTCTTTTTTACTAATGACAAAAAAGAGAAGATGTATGAAGTGCTTTTTCGTCCATTAACAAAAGAAGCTAATACATTCTTAAATGAAATTTGGGAAGTAACATGGACCAAAGATTATTTAATCAAACTATTATAAGTCAATTTTGTATTTTTCTCTACTTTTTTAATAAAAATAATTATTATTTCATAATCTCATTGACTAAATTTTCATAATAATTTATTAGAATATGTAATTTATTTTGTAGAATCTTTAAATATGCAAAAAAATTAATCACATAATTTATTGTTCCCGTGTGTCATTCGAGGACCAAAAACTGGAATTACTATAAATAACTAAAAATGTAATCCTTTTAAAGATCATGTTTCGATGTACAAATATACAAGGATACTTAAAAAGTAGGCACTGCAGATAAGCCTGGCTCAGGACACACAGGCTCGGGTCGTGTGTCCCAGGCCCTGGCCCCCGCCCATTACCATCTATAGTTATAAGACCACTTGTTTAGTTTCAGTAACTAGCTTTGGCAAATGTATAAAATATACAAGGTTGCCTAAAAAGAAGTTTAGAAGACCACTTGTTTAATTTCAATAACTAGTTTTGGCAACCAAACAACTTGGTGAATGGTTCGCAAAGAAATCAAAACTGAGTTTGTAAGCATCTGGTATGGTCTTTAAACCAAAACTCCAAAACCACCAATCTCAAAAGGTATAATTTGGAACATCATTGTTCTTACCTCATCTGATAAACAAAGGCTTGTCTGACAATTTGCTGGTTGCTACGTCACAATTTTGGAAATATATGCATAATTTCTCCTTTTCCTGCACAAACTCTCTAAGGATTATGGCAGAGAAAGCTAAAGGTTTCAACACTAAGAAATTTCCTTGTGGTTACAAAAGTAAAAGAAAAAGCTTAACTGGCAGTGGTTTTCTGATCCTTTCAGCGAATGATTTCTATAAGATAACAATAACAAGCAGTACATATAATCATTCAAAGCTCAGATTCAGCGTCTTGATGCTGAACTTCAACAATACATCTCTGCCCACTACATGAGCCAGAGTTTGACTTCAAAGTTCGTGAACTTGGAGATTAATCTATTAAAAAACCAGATGAATCATTGCATTCTTGAAGATTCTCAAGTACGAGTGGCAGACAAAAGCATACAGAATTGCACTTTTACTAAATTGTCAAATAGCACACGTCATCTGAACAATTGTGTATGCAAAATAAGCAGTCAAGAAAAGTTGTAAAGGAAGATCTCAGAATTGAAACAATCAATTTAATCATTGGACAGAGTCTTTCCCTTATCCGCTCCCTTCAGTCTTGAGTATATCCTGCTTCTCATGAACCAAATCATAAGTTGCATGAACACCAACAAGCAAATAATACAACAACATAGCTGCACTGCAGACAACGAATCTAAGGATTGCCTCACGACCAACAGATCCAATTAGAAATAGATTCATCGCGATTGACAATGATGGCAACCATGGAACAAGAGGAACACCCCATACCTTGGGAGCACGTTGCTTTGGCAGCAAACCCATCCCCAGAGTCCCAAGAAACCAAATAACTGAAGCCACCACACACCCAATCCAAATATCATTTCCTGAGCTCCAAAGTACACTGATTGCTATGGAAGATCCAATAACAACAAATAGGCAGAAGAGGAATTTAACTACATCTTTTTTGGAAGTAACATTTGTCACATAATATCGCCTCACAAGTAATGCAACGGCCATGAGCATAAAAGTGAGGAGCGTGCTAACAGAAAAAATACTGGATATAACATCCAAACTAGAGAAAAATGCCACAATTGCACTGAGTGTTGTTGTTAAAAGAGTGGCATAGATGGGTGTTCCGGTTTTTGGGTGAACCAGAGCAAACCAGGGAGGAATCATGTGAGATCTTGCAATCTGAGTTGTGTATCTACCTTGTCCAAGAGATCCGACTAATAAGCTTGTTGTCATTCCCTTAAGTGCACCTATACTCACTAAATACTTGGCCCATTTCATTCCAATTTGAATAAAAGCCACTGAATATGCAGCACCAGGATCAATATCGGTATATTTCACCATGCTGGTCAGTGACAAAGCCATCAAACAATATATCACAGTGATCATAGACATAGATCCAATCAAACCAATCGGTATGTCTCTTGATGGTTTTTTGGTCTCTTCAGCCATAGTTGCAACCATATCAAACCCTGTATAAGACCAATAAACTACTGCTGCAGCATTGAAAACACCCTTGGCACCATATGGAAAAAATGGTATCAAATTTGAGCTCTTGGCGTGGATGAAGCCAACGATGATAATGAAAACAATCACTATGGAACTAAGAATAGAACTGATTAAATTTAGTATGGAAGTCTTCTTTGTGCCAGTCATTGCTATAGTATTAGTTACCAGAAGGACAACGACAGCTATAGGGTCTAAAAGATTGAACCCTTCAGCAAGAAAACCAACTCTCATCCTCAAGAAATCAGGGTTATCAGAGTTGATCATACTTGCAAAATACGAGGTCCAAGATCTACCCAACCCAGCAGCCCCAATAACAGCCTCCAAAAGTATATTTCCAGCGGCAACAAAGGCAACAAAGTCACCCAATTCCACACGAAGAAACGAAAACGACCCCCCAGCTACAGGAATCTCAACAGCAAACTCAGTGTAACAGAACACTGAAAGCAACGCCGAGAGACCCGAAATAGCATAAGAGAGAACAATGGCTGGACCTGCGTGTTGACGAGCTTCTTGGCCTGTGACAACAAAGATGCCAGACCCAACAACGGAGCCAAAAGCCAACCACATAAGGTCCCACCAGGTGAGGCACTTCTTCATTGGGTTTTCGCTTTCTTTGCTTAGAGTGACCAGTTCAAAGTTGTCGCTGGAGCGAGAAAAAAGACGATCTTTGAGACGAGGGACTGCCTCAGACAGCGCAGTTCTATAAGTGAAGAAGTCCTGGAAAGAGCGTTCTGGGAAAAAATCTTGCTTGCTGAATCTCCAGTAACTCTTCCTCGGTAGATCTTGAGCTTCCATTATTGAGTTTGCTTTCGAGTATAATAGTGGGTGAAGTGTGTTCTCTTCGGGTGCTGATGATGAAATTTGAAACATAATAGAGGAAAAGGCTGGATCGGGGGCTTAGTTCGGAGTGCAAATCTGGGAAACAGGTCAAATTCATTCAAGTGAGGCGGTACTTGGTTGATAGGTTTTGGGATGAGTTAACGGGTATTACACGAGGAGTCAACTGTTGTTGATTATGATTATACGGATAAAGGTTTGACGTGAATCTTCCGTACCTTATTAATTAATTAAAATATAATTAATTTACAATATAATTAATTAAAATAATAATATTATTAATTAACATATAATTAGTTAAATTTTTCATTAATTAAAATATAGTAATTAATTATTTAATTAAAATAAAATTAATTAATTATTATTATTATTATTAATTAAAATATAATTCATTTATTAATTAAAATATTGTAATTAATTAATTAAAATATTATTATTTAAAATATAATTATTCATTAATTAAAATATTTTAATTAATTATTTAATTAAAATATAATTAATGACAATATAATAAATTAATATTATTCATTAATTAAAATATCGTTAATAATTAATTAAAATATTGTTATTAATTAATTAAAATTAAAATATTATAATTAATTAAAAATAAATAAATAAATAGTTATAATACAATTAATTGAAATTAATTCATTGATTAATTAAAATACTCTAATTAATTAATTACAATAATCTAATTGATTAATATATTGTAATTAATTAATTACATTATTTTTTACAAACCAACCACTATTAATGGTAATGGTAATCATTCCTTCCTCTTAACCAACCATCATAATTATAATGATAATATCCATTCTCATTCCTCACTATATTCATTCTCATTCTTATTACCATTCCCTCGTACAAACCAACCGCCCCCTGAATCTTGGAATTCAAAAGGACTTTGTGTTTTCGATTGCTTACGAAGGAAAGTTCCTCGCTTCTTCGCAAAAACTTCAACATTCCAACTCCGTCATCAAACCAAAAACCAATCAAACGCTCTTACTCTTAGACCAGGTCAATTGTTCCACTTTTAATCTCAAACGTGTGGATGAAATGAGTTAAACCCGAGTAAAAATAACAAAAATGAAACAGTTGATCTTATTCTTAAGATATGTTTGTGATGTTTTCCAGTTCTATTGATGTCCGAACATGGTCAGACTTTTGGCCCATGGTGTCTTGATTTATAAAAGCGTGTAAACTGCCCTACATTTCTTGGTTTTGGTGGCAACAAGAAGATTTACAAAGAAAAGATGATTTTGTATTACTCACCTGGTTTTCTCGTCCACGACTCTCTGTTTCCCCAATTAATTCCTCTTTCGATTTCTTTAAACCTTATATGCAAAGCTCTAGACGAGGCAGCTGAGGTCGTGATTCAGCCGAGTGATTTAAGCGACTAGCAGAGTAATGTTGCGCAATTGCGCAATAATAATGCCCTGTTAATTTAAATGGTATCATACAATTTTAAAATGAAAAATTGTATATGCTTTTATGATGTTTAAATTAATCAATTATATTTAATTAAAAATGTAAACATTTAATTTCATTTTAATTAATTAGTCAACTAATTATATTTTATTTAATCAACCTATTAATTATATTTAAATT
>JAOQMR010000005.1:22297740-22308208 GCA_027563865.1 Erythroxylum pelleterianum
CGAATTAGGAGTCAACAAATGCATAATTACTTAAGAAAGTAGGGCCAATTAATAGTACAAATCTGGTTCAATCAACTGCATCGTAGAGGGAGAATTTTTGACTTAGGGGCAGTGATTTTTCATAATGCCTTGCATTTTCAAATAAGCTATTCCAATTTAATTATTACTGCTATTTTCTCCAACAATCTAAGTCAAAAAATATTGTGTTGCTATCGTTATTCGGAAAAATTATTGAACTATTATTGTTTGCTAGAAATTGTTGCATTTTTTACTATTTGTCGACAATTCTTTCAGTTGTGTTACTATGTTTTTATTTTGGAATATTGTTATATTCTTACTGCTGCTTAAGTATTTTGTGTGAGACATCTCTATTACCGGATTCAATATGTCGTCTATGAATGAGACCAATATAGGTTCTGCTCTTACTAGTCCCCATATAGGTGTTGCCCCTATCATCGTAGCCTAGAGAATTGTACTTGACCTAACTAAATTAGAGCCTCTAGATGGGAGAAACATTAAACGATGGCTTGAGAAAATTCTTTTTTACTTTCAACAATAGGAAATCGATTATATACTGTTTCAAGAAATTCCTAGTGACAATAACCCTAAGACTTTTAAGGATAACCGAACCGTTAGAGGAGTGTTGCTCAACCATATGATAAACCCATTATTTGATATCTACTGTAAGTACAAAATTGCAAAGGAAATTTGGGATACTTTAGAATTAAAATATGGGATGGATGATGTCAGTACTAAGAAATATGAAGTTACTAAGTAGTTAAAATTTACCATTATTGATGATAAGCCCATTATGAACCAATTACATGAATATGAAAACCTAGTTGCTGAAATCTTTACTGAGGGTATGAAAATGTGTGAGCTATTTCAAGCTAATACCTTTATTGAGAAACTACTTGCCTCATGGAATGAGTATAAAAATCAGTTGAGACATAAAAAGAAAGACATGATGCTTCAGGAGTTGATAAGACATATAAAGATTGAGAATGCCAACCGTACACAAGATAAGACCAAATCACTCACCCCTGTCCCTATTGTTAAGGTTAAGGTGATAGAACATAGAAATGCAAGTAACTGCAGCACGAATGGTGGACAAAACAAGTCCGTTAACAACAATAAGCATGGCCAGTTTAAACGCAAAAGGATTGATGGTGACTGTTGGTGGTGCCATAAGCCAAGCCATCCTACTACTTTTTGCCAAACTAGAATCAACCATGAGAAGAAGGATCAAGGACAGAACCATGATAGTTTGTAAAAGGAAAATAGAAGGGGTACCAATAAGGTAAGTAGCAGAGATTTGATAAGCCACAAGCTAATATGGTGGAAGTTGGAGATCATTACTACTGCGGTGTCCGAAGTCAACCTTACTGAAAATTTAGTCGAGTGAATCATTGACACAGGAGCCACACACCACATATGTACCAACAAGGACCTATTTAAGGAGTTGAATGAAGCTGTTGATGGTGAATTTGTATACATGGGCAACTCCTACAGAGTTCTTGTCTAAGAAGTTGGGAAGGTCACTTTCAAACATACTTCTGGAAAATTTTTAGCATTAGAAAATGTTTTGTTTATTCCTAATGTTCGCAGAAACTTGATTTTTGGAGCATTATTTAATAAGACTAGTGTTAAACTTACTTTTAACTCTAATAAGCTAGTTTTTACTAAGAATGGGAACTTTGTTGGTAAAGGATTTTATAATAGGGGTTTATTTGTACTTGATGCTAAAATAAATGCATCTACTTCTTCTGCTTATATTGTTGAGTCTCTAGACCTATACCACTCTAGACTTGGGCATGAGAATGTGAAGTCAATTAAGAGAATGCAAAACTTAAACTTATTGCCTAACCAGATCATTAATGAAATGAAAAAAAATGTCAAATTTATGTTAAGGCTAAACGCTCTAAGAAATCTTTTAAATCAGTGACTGAGAGAGTCACAATTTTTGAATTTGGTGCATAAGAACTTGGGTGATTTTAAGAATAGTGTGAGTAAAGGAGGCATTACTTTTATTGAAGATTGTTCTAGATTTACTAAGGTTTATTTATTGAAAAATAAAAGTGATGCGGAGGAAATATTTATGAAATACAAGGCTGAGGTTGAGAACCAATTACAAAGAACAGTTAAGAGATTAAGGTCTGATCGAGGTGGTGAGTATAGTACTAATATCCTTGCTAATTTTTGTGAAAAAGTTATTATTATTCATGAGTTTTCAAGCCCTTATACACCTGAACAAAATGGAATAGCCGAGAGGAAAAATCAAACACTTAAGGATATGATGAATGCAATGTTGATTTCCTCAGGTTTACCAGATTTTATGGTGGGAGAAGCCATTCTTTCAGCTTGTTATTTTCTAAATAGGGTCCCTCACAAAAAATTAGATCACACCCCTTATGAAATTTGGAATATCCACCTAACTTGTGTTTTTTGAAAGTGTGGGGATATCTTGCTAAGGTTGCTCTATATGAGCATAAGAGGAAGAAAATTGGGCCTAAAACCACCATTGATTCAATTTTTGTGGGATATGCCTCTAATAATATTGCCTACAGAAGGAAGATGGACCTAACTCTTATGGATCAATTATGGAATCAAGAGATGCAATGTTCTTTAAGGATATAATTCCTATGAAAGTGAATGTGCAAGTTCCTAGAGAGTTTGTCCCTAGATCTTCTACTAATGATGACATAGAAGAAGAGGAAAATATTGAATTAAGGAGAAGCAAAAGAGCTAGAGTACCCATAAGTTTTGGTTGTAACTTTATTACTTCCTTTGTGGTGAAAAAATCTGAGGAGATAGATGACAATTTTTTGTGACTTATATTATTGAGGAAGATCCCAAAAATTATGAGGAAGCAATGAGATCTGTGGATGCTACCTTTTGGAAGGAAGCAATAGATAGTGGGTTAAATTCAATCATGTCTAATAAAACTTGGGTTTTATTTGATCTACCTAAAGGTAGTAAGCCTTTGGAGCATAAGTGGGTTTTTTAAAAAAATTGAGACCTGAAGGAATCATTGAGAGGTTCAAGGCAAGACTTGTGATTAAAGGCTTTAAACAAAAGGAAGGATTGGACTTTTTTTATATTTACTCTCTTGTTACTAGAATTGCATCTATAAGGATGTTATTTGTTATTACCTCGATATTTAAACTTCATGTGCACCAAATGGATGTTAAGAAAACTTTCTTGAATGGTGATCTTGATGAGGAAATTTATATAGTCTAGCCCGAGGGGTTTAGAGTGCCTGATTAGGAACTAAAGGTGTGTAAGTTGGTTAGGTCTCTATATGGACTTAAACAAGCTCCCAAATAGTGGCATGACAAATTTTAAAGTGAGATTTTCAAACATGGTTTTACCTCTTATGATGTTGATTCTTGCATTTATGTGAAATCTTACATCAATGATTGTGTGATAAAAACTCTTTAATATGAAAGATCTTGGACCTGTGAACTTGATTTTGGGAATCAAAGTTGATAGGATTGACTCTGGGTTTAGGTTGAATCAAACTCATTATGATGATAAAATTTGAAGAAGTTTGGTCACTATGATGTTGAACTAGTCAAATCTCCCTATGATGCTAGTGTTGCTTTAAAGAAAAATCTTGGTAATAGTGTAAACCAAATTGAGTATGCTAAAATTCTTGGTAGTGTGATATTCTTGATGAATTATTCTCGTCTTGATATTGCATTCTATGTGAGTAGACTTAGTAGGTATACTCATAATCCTAGTCAAGAGCATTGGAATGCATTGATTCATTTGTTGAGATATTTGAAAGGTACTATACAGTATGAATTATCTTTTGGTGGTTATCCTCCTATATTGGAGGGAAATTCTGATGCTAACTAAGTTATAAAGAGTGATGATATACACTCTACTAGTGGTTATGTTTGTACTTTGACAGGAGCTGCAGTGTCTTGGAAATTATCCAAGAAAACATGTATTGTGAGATCCACAATAGAGGTTGAGTTTTTGGCTTTGGAGCTGGCATCACAGGAAATTGAGTAGCTAAGGAATCTCTTAGCAGATATCCCGCTTTAGGAAAAACCAATTCTTTCTGTGTTCCTTTATTTTGATTTGCAGGCCGCCATTCATGTTGCCAAAAAGAAGGCATATAATGGAAAAAATAGACATATTAGATTGAGATATAAAATTGTCTATACTTTAATTAGACATAGTGTAATTTCTCTAGACTATGTCAAATCAGAGAGAAACTTATCGGATCCGTTTACAAAAGCTTTGAGTAGAAAACTAGCTTCAAAGGCTAAAGGAATAAGATTGAGTCGAATTGTGTGGTAACCTCGTGATGGACACCCGTCTTGAGAAACCAAGCTCAATAGGTCAAACGAAGTTATGTGGTGACTACTTATTTGTATTTTATTTGTGGAATAATACTTATATATATATATATATATATATATCAGTATATATATCAGTTGTTGAATTGTGTCCCTAGCATGACTTTATTGTGTTTGATGAGGTTGGATTGTTTAATCCTTAACGAGTTCCATAGCCCAAGTTTGGTTGGTGTGAGCAGTACACATTTAATGGACTCACTTACGTGATTGTGGGGGGGCTAGCCATCCTCCTATGAGAGTATTTGGGTTATCTCTCTAGAGCGATCATGAGACCAGGGCATTTTGAGGCTATTTATTTCTCTAGCTGTTTCTATCTCCAATTTTCTTGGACACCAAGTTCAAGATTTAGTTAACCTAGTCGTTTGCCTATTTTTCTCTTAAACTACCAAAACTTGAGAAACAAACTGTAACAGTTTCCAAAACTTGAACGTCCATCATCGTTGGCCACGATCGTTATTACTTAACTTTATTACATTATTATGCTCATAATATTCCCTTTTGCTTTAATATCTCTTAATTCCTATTGTCAATGTATGAAGTGGTTTCTGCTATATAAACTCCTCACGCATCTGCTTCTGCACCACACTCCACTGTTAAGCACCTTCTCTTTTCTCTAAACAAGACACTTCCAGAAAAGACATCTTTACTCACATAACTTCTTATCTTGTCTATTCTTTTTTGTCTAGTTTCTTGATTCTTGGAGATAGATCCTACTCTGCCCTTTGGAGTGCATCGAAGCTGGTGGAGGAGGCGTTAATGTTAGGATCGAATCTCGTTGCCCTATTGTATTGTAGTGGGGAAATTTTCGATTTAAGGCAGTAATTTTTCACGACACTTTGCATTTTCATACAAACTATTTTAATTTAATTATTACTTCTATTTTTGCTAACAAAGGGTACTCTCCTAATATTCCTATATCTATTTTGTAAAACTTTCTATATTTATTATTTAATTCCATTTACTTTTTCAAATGTTGCAAACAAATTATCATACTGCAACACGAAAAAAGGTTCATAAATAATTATCTGGTGGGTGTCACAAATATTCTTTCACTCGTATCAAATTCAATATTCAGCAACTTCTTGAGTTAAAAAAATGCCAAAAACAAAAATTAATAGTATAACGACTCTGCTGATTATAACCAAAATTCACTTTTTCAAGTGAGAAATAGGAACGACGTTCACTTGTTTATTGTAAAAATGTCATGATCAGAAATAGAAACTCCATTCATCCTTAGAATCTTGGAAGCAACAGTTACAGTTTTAATGAGGAGTAAAGCTCGTGAGAACCTGTCATCAACTGTTCTTTGTTTTGTCGGAATGTGCAGCGTATAGTTATATCTAGGAGGCAGAGTCATACTCAATTCTTTTTTTGTATAAAGGGAAAGATAATAAACTGATTACAAAACAAGTCTGGGGAAACAAATCCCCGACATATCCTCTAAAAGGATACGTTGACACCCTAAAGGTGGACAATCAAAATAAGTGACACCGAAGTCAGGTGAGCCAACCTGGGTGACGAGCCAGTTCGCGCATCTGTTACTCTCTTGGTACACGTGGCGATGAACGATAGACCAGTTCCGAGAGAACAGTTCTAAGATACCCTTGACTAGTGGGTTAAGCATCTGGGAATGGGTGTTCGAAGACGAGAGTAGCTGGTACACCGCGAGAGAGTCCACCTACAACTCAATCCAGCGGAAGCTCAATTGCCACGCGAGCTAAAGACCAGTGTAGACTCCCCAGAGTTCGGCTGATAGCACCAGGCACCATCCTATGTTCTAAGTGAAGCCTCCAAGCTAGTTGTCGGCACTGTCACGGATGAGGCCACCTGCTGAGGCTGGGCACGATCGCATGCTCCATCAGTATTCAGTTTAACCCATCCTGGCGACGGTCTACTCCAGCCGATGAGTTTTCCTTGTCAGGGACGGAATCCAACGGTGGCTCGGCTCTGCCCCTCTGTAGCCTTCTGAATCTGATCTGTAAAAGACAAAATGGGAAAAAGAGGTGAGGAAGGCCACACAAAATGCGGGTCAAAGATAAACTTATTTCTCCAGGTCCAGAGAAACCAGCAAGTGGTTCCAAAACTAAGCGCCCAGTCTCAACCCTGAACTAGTCGATTCGTCTGGAGGTTGATGAGAATCCAGTCTTTAAGAGGAAGAGAAAAGGAAGGCAAGGTGATGAGATCGGTCCTGAAGGCTACCCAAACTTGGCGAGCTACGCTGCAATCACACACAGCATGGAGAGAGGACTCTTCTAAAGAACAACGGAGACAGGAGCCGTCAGGAGTGAGGTGCCGGTGGGCCCGGTGTTGATTACTCAGCAAACGGTCTTTCGCAAGTAACTATAAGAAGGAGCGAATGCACTGTGGGCCCGGTCACTGCCAAATCGCCTGCCAAACCTGAGCGTCATCCTCGTGACCCATAATCATGGAGTAGGTGGAAGAGACAGTGAAGTGCCCATTGTCGGACGCTCCCCATATCAACCTATCCTGCTCCAGATACGATTGAGGGGAAAACGTGCCTGCTATGGCACGAAAAATAGTCCAGGGGAGATAAGGTTGGAATGCGCCCCAACTCCAAGTACCGGTGTCGTCCACGAAGTGGTTGACACTGACGCGTAGTTGAGAATCCGAAACTGGTTGCATAGTATGAGAGACGCGTGGTAGAACCATGATCCAAGTACCAGTGTCGTCCACGAAGTAGTTGAGAATCCGGAACTGGTTACGTAAAAGAGCTACCCGGACCCCCTCCTGAAAGAGAAGTAGAGTTGTCTATTGAAGTTATGCCTGGCACTGCTCCTATATCTAGAGCACTATATGGGTTGGCTCTTACTGAATTGAAGGAGTTAAAGGTGCAGCTGCAAGAGCTACTGGATAAGGGGTTCATTCGACCTAGTGTCTCATCCTGGGGAGCATCGGTTTTGTTTGTTAAGAAGAAGGATGATACTTTCCAAATGTGCATCAATTATAGGCAACTGAATAGAGTCACAGTGAAAAATAAGTTTCATTTGCCAAGGATAGAAGATAAGTTTGATCAATTGAAAGATGCAGAAGTTTTTTCAAAGATAGATCTATTATCAGGATACTATCAACTTCGGGTAAAGGATGTGGATGTTCTAAAGATTGCATTTAGGACCCGTTATGGACATTATGAATTTTTAGTAATTCCATTTAGGTTAACTAATGCTCTAGCTGCATTCATGGATTTGATGAATAGAGTATTTAGGCATTATTTAGACCAGTTTGTAGTGGTGTTTATAGTTGATATCCTGGTCTATTTCAAGAATGAGCATGATCATGTTGAGCATCTATGGGTTGTGTTACAAACCCTATGGGAAAAGCAGTTGTATGCTAAACTGAGTAAGTATGATTTCTGGCTTCAGGAGGTATCTTTTCCAGGACATATTGTTTCTTCTCAAGGAGCTAGGGTTGGTCCCAATAAGATTGAAGCAATGGTTAACTGGAACCCACCACGGAGTGTGACAGAAGTGAGAAGTTTTCTGGGTTTGGCTGGATACTATCGTCGATTTGTGAAGGGGTTTCGGTGATAGCATCCCCTGTGATTAAATTGCTAGGGAAAGGACTGAAGTATGAATGGTTTGATAAATGTCAAACTAGCTTTGATCAACTAAAAAGAATGCCTACTGAAGCTCCTATATTGGCTAAACTCACTTCTAGTAAGGAATATGTTATGTTTAGTGATGCATCTAGAAATTGATTGGGGTATGTTTTGATGCAGGACGGAAAGGTAGTTGCATATGCCTCTAGGAAACTAAAGCCTGATGAATAAAACTACCGTACATATAATCTTGAGCTTACAGCAGTAGTATTTGCTTTGAAAAATTTGGCGGCACTACTTATATGGTGAAAAGTGTAGGATTTTTATTGATCATAAAAGTCTGAAGTACCTGCTTACTCAGAAGGAACTTAATCTGAGACAACGACGCCGGTTTGAAGTATTTAAAGATTATGACTGCATTATGGATTATCATTTGGGTAAGGCTAAAGTCGTGGATGATGCCTTAAGTTGGAAGACTATTTTGACATTGTAAGTGCAGCAGAGTAAAAGGAGACTTGCATCTGATAGAGCTTTAATAGCTCAATCAAAAGCTAGGCCTACCCTGAGACAAGAAATTTGTGATGCCCGGAAAGTTAATGATAGGTTATACTTGTCTTGGAAACTCAAGAAGGAAAACAACCAGACTTTTCTTTGAAAGGAAATGGTGATCTGTATTATAAAGATCAGTTGTGTATGCCAGCTAATGATGAATTGAAGACAAAGCTATTGTTTGAAGCCCATAATACTATCTTTACAATGCATCCTGATGGAAATAAGATGATTGGACCTGATATTGTGAAAGATACTAAAGAGAAAATTCAAGTTATCCAACAAAGGTTGGAAGTTTCCAGTGATAGGCAGAAGTCCTATGCTGACTTAAAAAGGAAAGATATTGAGTATCAAGTAGGTGATAAGGTGTTTTTAAAAGTGTCACCATGGAAGAACATACATCAGTTTAGGAAGAAAGGTAAGCTCAGTACACGATATATCGGTCCTTATAAGATTCTTAATAGAGTCAGACCAGTAGCTTATCAATTAGCTCTTTCTGAAGAATTGGCCAAGTTGCATGATGTGTTACATATTTCTATGTTGAGAAGATATCAGTCTGATGATACACATAAGATTCCTAGGCAAGAAATTTAAGTATAACTGGATTATACTTATAAAGAAAGACTTGTATCTATTTTAGCCAGAGAAGTTCGACAACTCAGAAATAAGTAAATACCTCTAGTGAAAGTACTATGGAAACACCGTGGACTCGAGGAAACAACTTAGGAACTAGAATTGACCATGAAAACTCAATACCCTCAGCTACTCTCATTAAGTACAAATTTTAAGGATGAATTTTTTTTAAGGGGGAGAGAATTGTAAGGCCCTAAATTATACCCTACTTGAAATGTTACATGTTCATGAAGGTAATTATTATAGATGTTAAAATTATGACATGACTGTAAGTTGTATATGTTTTGAATTTTGGTTTAATGGATCATACTTAGTTATTTGGAATTAATTGGTATCATTAGGAAATTGAGGTATTAAAATGAATATTTGGACTAGGAAAATTTTCAAGTGGCAAGTCAAGTTGGTACATGAAAAATTAGAATGACTAAGCCTATGAGTTAGTTACATTTGGCATAGCTAATGCATTGACATTTGACGGCATTGATTGAGTGACAAGTGGCCTAATTTAGTTGTGGCATTTGGCAGTTTGATAAGAAGATAAGTGGCTCAGTGCTATGTTTTCCATGTAGGTCACCCTATGGAAGGACATATGTCCCATCAAAGTTACGACATCTTGCAAAGCAAGAGTTGAATCACTCCAGCTCATTTAGTGTTTCCGCTGCCTTTTCACTACTCTCACCACCAAAACCTCTTACTTCTTCTCAACTTTTAGAATTTTGCTTGATTTTGAATCATCTTCACTTAGAATCTTTGTAAGTTACTGCGTCAATAAGTAGGTTCTGCTATATTTGTGCTATGGTCTTGTTGGTGCTAAAATTTGCACCTTGATCTTAGATGTATGTTGATTTCTTGGAAAGGTTGGAATAGCTGGTTCTTTGGAGTTCAAATTTGAAGTTAAAAAGGTAAGGGAATTCTAAACTTGATTTCATTCTATAATATGAATTATTTGATGCTTGAATTGGATAAAATATGTATTGAATTGATGATGAATTGAGGTCTGGAACATAATACTTATTTCATAACTTTTGCTTTGGATGTTGATACCTAAAAGATCATGGATTGTGGGATGCTTTATAAATGATTTTTTAATTGTTTTGGACATGAATTTGATGAGGTATTGAAGCACGAATAAGGTAGAATTGAAGTGAAATTGCTGTACTTTGGTGAAGGTGTGTCGAATGGAAGTGAAGAAGTTAAGTTTTGGAAACAAACTGAAGTTTGTGGGTGAGTGAACCTTAAGTTTGTTGGAGTTATGTAAATATAGTGCCCTGGAAAGCAAGTGCATTTACATGTAACTTTATCTTCTTCAGTTACAGTTTTGTAATGAAAATATTTATTATTAATAAAACAAAAGAGTTTG
>JAOQMR010000005.1:22308308-22319412 GCA_027563865.1 Erythroxylum pelleterianum
TCGATTATACGTGATGTTTTTGTATGGTCTATTCCGCAGCGTATTGTGAATACTCGGACCGTACGCGATCCAACAATATGTAGAAGTCCTCCAGGTTAAGTTAATCAGTTATTGTGAGGACACATTTGATAGTGTGGTTACTTTGGCGAATGATGTTACTAAGCACATATGTACTACATTCGTGGATATGGTACAGGGAGTAATCTATGACATATTAAATGCTCTTAAGTCTTAGACCCCACAGGTACAATTCTAAGATGAATCAGAGTTGCGCATTGGAAGTATGCATTTATGTGAATATATGGAAATGGTGACTACTAAGGATAGGTAACTTTTGTATGGGCATAAAATACTTAAATGTTATCCATAATCAATTAAGGTCAAGGTATCATTAGCTTAAGATATTAGTTGGTTACTTTTAAAAACTAAATTTCTAGATAAGATGCAATGATCTTAATGGTACATACCAAGGCATAAGGGTAAATGTACATACCTATCATTTCACCAAGCTTTAATGTAACATTCTGATTATGTGAAATATGATGGTAATTGATCTTATTGAGATATTATAAATGCCCGAAAAGTAGCGATGAATATAGTTGACTGATAAGGATTTCATGAATAGTACAGATCATTGAGGAAAGACAATTTTCTTTTTATGAGAACTTTCACTGAATTGTATCATATAAATCAAATGTTCCATTTTTAGGAATGGATAAATATTGAACGAATCAGAAGTAAATATTGGAGTCAGATAATTATGATACTCAGGCACGAGAAGCTATATAGGAAACTGAAGAGAACATACGACAACATAGCCCCCATCTATTGAATCAATCAATTAAGAATTTCGAGGACAAAATGTCTCAAAGAGGGGAGAGAATTGTGATATCCCGTCTTTTAAATTGTTGAAGGATCTAAAGTGTTAAACTATTGAGTCATATGAGTAACATCATATAGAATTAATTTGGTACAATTATGATATGATTTTATTATTTTATTCATATGCATAATATTAGCATAGACATATGAATTGTGATTTAGACAAATTGTACTCAATTGACGTATTCTGAGGTATGAAATTAAAATGAACGTAACATGAATGTGTATTTCCAATGTCTTGTACTTTGGATTAACAATGACAAGAATTGATGGGAATTTATTGTTACAATTGAGAAATTGGTGAATTAAAATGTACATTTAGGCTAGATAAAATGCTAAGTGGCAAGACAAGTGGATACATGGAAAATTAGGATGAAAAAGCCTATAAAATGAGTGACATTTGGCATACATAATTGAGTGACATTTGATATAAAGATTAATTAACAATTGGCATTGTTCATTGAGTGAAAAACGGACTAGTAACTAGGTGACATTTGGCAGTTTATGGAGTGGATAAATGGCTAACATGCTTAGGGACATATGTCATGGTAATAAGGTGACACCTAGCACCTAATGTGTCAAGTATTTGTAGGAGTAGTTCAGCTTTGTTCATTCTTCTCTTTTCCATTACTCCCACCACCAAAACCCTTTAGCTTCTTCACCTTGCTTCCATTTCATTCATAGTCACTCAAGATCCACACAAAAATCTGCTTAAAGATAGCCATAATCTGCTCAAAGATAGTTATCATCATTTTGCCTTGCTGAAAACCAACCTATTGATACCTTGAATTGGTGATGATTTTGCATGGAGAGCTAGGTTAACTTGACGAATTGAGTTGGAATTTGAGCTAGACAATTAAGTAAAAGATTTTTCTTTATGGCATGTTATAATGGAGAGTTTATGACGATTGAATTGGGATGGATTGTATATGATATTGATGATGAAATGTGCTAGAAATTGATACATGAACTTGGATATTTTTCTGTCTTGTTCTTGATGCATGAAAATTGTGGATTATATAGATTGTTTTATGGATGAATTAGATTGGATTTTGAAGTATAATAAAGGTGAATTTATGCTAAAGTAAAAGTGCTAGTGTAGTGTTTTTGAAACGGGAAAGAACTAGGACTACATGAATAATAGTGAATGAAAGTTACTGTTTTGATTTTTGATGCATTAAAGACAATAGTTTATAAGCTATCAATTGAATGATTTTAAGTTGGAATTAGAGATAAATTTGATAAGGAAATTAAAGTATAATTAAGGTATAAATGAGGTATAATTAATGGACTATGATGAAGATGTATGAATTTGGTATGAAGATGTTAAATGCTGGAAAATTTTGAAGGAAAATGAAGGAGTACCTTCGATTTACCTATCCCATGGGCAATGCTTTGACGTGAAAAAAATGTGTTTTTTGTGATGGTTAAACCATATAAGGGTAAGTTGCTTTACTTTGGTGCATTAGGACATGATTGAGGCTTAAAATGAACCTAGAAAGTTGTTTGATTAAGTGTTTGATAAGTTTAAGTTGTTTGATATCAATGTATATGAATTTGGGAAGTATGAGTTGTTAATATTATAAAAATGTTCTTATGAATGTAAATGTAATCCAAAGGATATAAGTAAATAGATATGGTTGAATGAGAATTGGTAAATTGTGTGAATATATAATGCTAGGAAAGGACTGATGAATTGAGGGTAACCAAACTTACTTAAGGCATAAACCTAATTGTAAACTAGATGTTTTCGGGTCACCAAGGCAATAGCTTATCTAAAGCATATTGAGAGTTAACTTAGATGTTTTCTCACTATGATTGAATTATTTTGATTAATGTCAATTACTGAATTGTTACTGATATGATTGTGATAATTTTGGACATTGTTGGTCCGAGGAGTTTGCTATTCGAGATTGTATTGGAAGTACTTTCTAATTGTATGTGAATATGGAAAAGGTGTTCTCAATTGTATATTGAATGTCGAACTCAGATCTGATGAATATGCTAAATGACTGTGCACATTGAATGAAAGTTATTGATAGTATATTATGTAAAATGATGCATTCCATCACATAAATATGCATGATCAGATAAAGGAGTTATAATTTGAGTGACCAACGTAAAAAAAGAGCTTCAAGCTCAGGAAATGTGCATAAAGAGCCACAGACTCAAGGATTAATGAGCTCGGTATCCACAATGGATACGAGACATTATCTGAAATGAGCCCGGTATTCATAAGGGATACGAAATAGTTAAATAGGTGATCGGTCACAACAAAATAAAAACGAAAGTGGAGTCTCATGTACATTTGCATATTTATATCATTACATGTATCATGTAAGTGATTGCAAAGAATTACTAAATTGAGTTGATATAATGATATGCAATGTTTGTGTACATATTGATGACATGAATAATTGAAATGAATGATTGGATTATCTGAAATGATTATATGAAATATTTGTATTCATAATAGACTTGTTGAAATATGATGTATATTATGATCAGGTACTAAATTCTAAATGATGTGATTTATGGGATTTGATTCTTAATTATGTGAGATACTGATTGAACTATATTATGTACTTGTGATGTTTATGTTTTGTTTTGAATACGTACATCGATGATGATTCACTCACTGAGTTCGCAAAACTTATCGAAATTGTAACGTTAATTTTCAGGTTCAGAGGAAATCTAGCTAGTCCAGTTGAAGTAGTTTCTGCATTTAGACATGGGTTAGTGTCAAGATCAGTTGTACCTGCAAATGTCTTAGTTATGTTGTACCAAGAATCGTATCTCTCCACAGTTGTATAATGTACATATGAATTTTAGAAGTGTAATGACATTTGAAACTCTATATGTTTGTGAATAAAGATGGAACAAAATGATTACTAGAATGTGTTTATAATATATGTGATGGTTTAAAATGTGTAATGAATTGATTTAACCATCTTAGCGTGTCATTCTCGTAGAGTATGTTCTCAAATATCCTTCGGTATGTCGGGTATATGTTTTATGGGAGTGGTATGTTACAACATAAATGAAATATGAATTTTATAATTATGATTTCATCATAATTTTATTTACAATGTATATTTATCCCGTAGACTTTACTATACATATCTAAATATTTATAAAATAATTTAAATAATTTTGTCAATAAACTACAATTAACCAATTGGTTGTAAGGCGTAATGACAAAATCTTGTGTGAACAAAATATAGAAAACGTAGGAAGTTTATAAGTTAAACATATAATCATAAAAGTTCACTTTTTACGCAAAAAAAATATCCAAGTAATCCACTTCTATATTATTTATTTTCATCAATTTATCTATCTCCTAACCTGACAAATGCAGAACTTCATATGCTTCAAAAACTGCAATTATTTTGAAGAAAATTAACAAAAGAAAATTAAAATTAAAAATATCTTTATATGTTAATAGATGGTATCTTTAACTTAGGATACTACTCGTTTTACCATGTGTTATTAGAATATTTGGTACACCACCCTCGAAAACTTATTTCATTAATACAATTATTTACCTTTAAGAAAAGGTTTAGAATATCTTCACATTTTACTTCTAACGGGTTTCCGAAAAAGATTCTCAATTAGGCCATGAACTTAATGATGTTAATATTGACCAGTTCGACCCAATTTTGACCTGAGTTGACCGAATCATGAGTTAAAATTGGTCTGTCCGATCAGGTCACGGGTAGAGAGTAGGTCGACTACTGGCCGACTCGGCCCAACCTGTGACTCGACCGTTACTTAAAAAACGACATCATTTGATTAAAAATGATATCGTTTTGACATTTTTAAAAAAAATTTATAAAGTTGGTCGGGTTTGTTGAGCCATGAGCTCAGCCTGGCCCATTGACATTCTTACATGAACTCAAGAGGTAAATCTTTTGTAGGTCTATAATCAATAATGCTGCGAAATGAAACGATTTCATTTTCCTATATCTATCTGTTAAACAATCCATGTCGATTAACAATTGTAATTATTATCATTAAGTATGTACATCATTTCCCTTTCACGCTCACTTATAAGGTTGTTTGAACTCTGATTAATTTCGGAAGAGTATTTCAGGCGCGATTTTTTTCTTACTCTATGCTCTCGCCCGAAACTCGGGGAGAGCTAATACAGATTATATGACTGCTTTGTCTGAACATGACCTGATGGTCGTTTATTCTTTCGTGGCTGTTAAACTTACGGTGCTTTTGCTATTTTGCTGCTTATACTCTACAAGCCGTTGCAAAGTTAATCATTGAAAAACCGTAGAGTACATTATTGGTTGGCATTCTAATCCTCCTGTTCGACAAAAACGATCATTTAAATGTTAAAATTTGAGTAACATAATTATGTGTATTGATTTTAAAATTTTAATTCATTTTAATACATCATTTAGTGGCTAATTTATGTGTCATAAAATTCAAATTTATTAATGAACTTATATTAGAAAAATTTTCATTTAATTTTAAATTTTAAAATAAAATCCTAATTTATTTCATTTCCATAAACAACTAATTTCAATTCTAAATAAACTATGTTAATAATTTCTTATTCTTCAATAATTAATAATGATAACAATATTATTAATGATCTCGTTCAAGCAAGGTCTTGTTTCTCTGTAAACACCATCGCATTTAATCTGTGGGAAAATTTGGATAAGATCTGATTCCAACCACAACAGAAAAATTATAAAACTTTTTTGTATTTTGGTTTCTCTAAGATCAAGATCATTTTAATTCTATAAAATGATTAAACCAAAGCATGAATCTTAATTTGTATGTTATTTTGAAGCTTGATACTTTTCTTGTCTTATCCCACAAACTGTTTATGAAACTAATCCATCTTAGCCACTGTAGTTGCATAGTATCTGGCCTCTAACAGTATCCACGTAACAGGTTGAGAGAACTCGATAACTCTTATAGAAAGGATTAAGCAAGAAGTGCTAGCTTCATTAGAGTTTAAACCTATTTATAATATGTTTTGGATGTTTTCGTAATTTAATTGAAATTAAATTCTAATTTCAATTAAACTTTAATTAGAATTAATATCATTCTAATTAAATGTCATCTATACCCAAATAAGATTCAATATCTCATATTAATCCTATTAGAATTGAAATTTATAATCATTGTTAACATATTTGAGAACCTAATGAGTCACATATAAAGAACAAGTTGATACTTGATTGTAAAGTTTAAGAAACTTTATGATTAAATATAAGATATTTAATTAGAATTAGATAAATTAAAACTATTTTTAACTTATCTTTAATTCTTCAATTAAACAATTTATGATCATAAATCAAGAATGGTGTCTAGTAATATATCATGAACACTTAAATATTTAGGAATGTCAAAGTAGTTTTTATTAACTTTTTGGTTCATGATTTTTTCATATAATCTAGTCATTTGATCATACAATGTTCCAATTAGACAGAGCATAGAATTAATGTCTACTCTTTTTTAGTCTAATTACATTAGTTATCTGCCATTAGCTATTAATTAAATTAATGACATTTATAAACTATTTAAAAAACGTCATTCCACCTTGGTTGAGGATCTCCCGAATCAATAGTAATCTAAAACAAAATAAAATTCTCTTCACTTACTTTAGGGTGATGAATCTTATCTTGATCACATAACTACCTTTATATAGTTCATGTTATATCTAATGACTGCCAATTGAACAACCTATGATTAGAATAGGTCAGAATTAGTATCAAAACATAGCAATTTCTATACATGATAACTTTAGAGACCCTAAGTCAAAGGATATAATCATCATAATGAGAAATTTCATAGACATACAGAAATGTTTCACATGGATTTCTCATAATGGGTCATTTCAATGAACTTGTTCTTTAACAAGCACCCATTTATTTGTTTAAGTATCGATAGACTTTAGCCTAAGAGATCGAATATTTGCAACATAAAAAAAATAAAACGTGTGCTAGTGATTTTATGCTCTATTAATGTCCAGTCTTAAAAGAACAATGACTGGAAACAATTTAGAGATAATACATAAATGTAATATGAATCTTGTAATTAATCTCATTATAATTTCATTTTTAATGTATAATTATCCCATGGACTTTATCATATATATCTAAATAAGTACAAGATAAAGAATGCCTTTAAATTATTTTGTTACTAAACTACAACCAAAACAATTGGCTGCAATGAATAAACCAACATTATCAAGGAGCATTCACTACAATAAACTAGCCTATAGGCAATGACTAAAAACATAACCAATTTGTCTAAAAATGTCGCATAAAATTATTTGTGACATTTACATTTTGTCGAATGAAATGTTGCTAATTTCTCATATTAAAAAACTATAGGCAATGCTCCCTAGAATTGTAGATAAATATTATTACCTACAATCTTTTTATACCTAAAACACTATAATCACATATCCAAATATCGAGTATTAGTCAATGTTAAGCAAAAAAATTGGCGCCATATGTTAAAAAAACGAAAAAGAACATAGCCAACACTTTTTTGCTACATTGTATGCATTCATAGTGATATATCATTTGTTACGCTTTTCTAGTTTCATAAGTAAAGTCTTTTAACTACATTTTTGCAATTTTGTAAATAAAGTCTTTTAACTTAAAGTTTGTAAAAACATTGCCAAACATTTTTACAATTTTTTTCATAATCTATAATATTGAGCAGTTTTTGACATTTTGAATATAATTTATCAACATGTTTTTAATTATTTGGTTATTATTATCAAATTAAATCGTAAAGAAATATTATTAATTTAAAATATCGACCATGTCTTATATAAGTAAAATTATATAAGTATCATTAAATTGTACCATCAAAAGTAATATAACATTAATAGCTGATCTTTTATTCCTACATAAAATATTAATAATAGTTTAAGCATTCCTTATAATTTGTAAACAACATAATACGGAGAAAAAAACTTCACAAAGTGGAATATGTCTACACGTACTATAAAAAACTAGCCAAATGTGATGTCCAAGTTTATAAACCTCACTACAAGAAATTGCTCGTTTACCGATGGAAAGTACTGTCGGAAATAGAGTTATTTCCGTCGGCACTTTATAATACCGACGGAATTCAACGTTGCCCAATATCATCGTTAAAAAGGCTATCGGTATAATTTACCGACAGAAATTGGTAAACATTTCCGTCGGTGTAATAGCAACGGAGAACAGTAATATAGCAACAGATACTATTCTGTCGGTGAAATTTGCAGACGAAAAATTGTAAACATTTCGGTCGGTGCATTACAACGGGTAACTATACCTTACCGATGGCGTTATGTCCGTCAGTACATTTACGGACGGAATAGATTGCGAAAAATCGTCAGAGAAGAATTTAGTAAAATGCAGAAGTTGGCATTTGCAGCGACGGAAGTAAGAAGTCCGTCGGAAAAAATTGCATTCGTACACCGACGGAAAAAGGTATTCTGTCGGTAAATACCTGAACTATCACCGACGGTATGAAGGAATCCATTGGTAATAAGTTTGAAGACACTTTTAAACTTTACCCTCTTTCATTAGCTTGTGATAAATGCATATTTTCAAGAGTTTTCACTTATTTGTACATACAAAATAAATTTGTATATATATATAATTTGTTTAATCAGGAAATTAAATGATGATATAGAATTAAAAGAATTTAAATTAATACAAATTTGATAATAAACACATTAAAGTGTACATAAATTCTTATGTTTGTGATTGAAAAATAATGAGTTAGTCTATCTAAGGTCGTGGTGATCGCGGGGGGTCCTCTTTAGAACTTCCCTTCAACTTTACCATCTCCTATCTTAGCTGAACCATCTGCTCCATCTTTTCTCTCATCTTTGCCATTAGTTCCATCTGCTCTCTCATCTGTATAGCCATTTGCTCCATCCGACTCTCTTCCAAATGAGCTATCTTCTCCATCAATGTTTGCACTATGGCCCGAAGCTCGATGACTTCGTTGTTGTTCGGTGGCCTAATAGATGCAGTTGTACTGGACATGGAAGATTGTGAATAACATATGTTCGCATATGAACCTAGGCCGAATATTCTGCCACGTCGGTCCCTACCACCACAGCTTCAAGATACGTCTGAGTCTCATCGATAGGTTGTTCCTCCTGAGTCTGTCGATGAATAGTTTGTTGTAATTGGTCTTATAAGGAAACAATGTGTACATTATAAGTAAGGGATCATTATTAAGACATTGAAAAAATGGATTAAGTTGACATACATGTAGTTCTCTATAGCGGTTGTTGATGAAAGTCACACCGTCATGTTTCTTCGTGTGAGTGTGCAAAAACAACTGAATTGGTGTGGGCTTGATGTCCAATGACTTTTCCTACATGAATAACTAAACTGTTAGATGTGAATTACAAATTAAAAAAATTTCGGCAAAGTTTCCTCTATTTGTATGATATTTTCCCCCTGTTGAACAAAGAAAATAACTTAACATAGCCATAAATGGCACCAGACATTTATACCATTATCATTATCTATAATTACAACAAAGCAAAATAGTTACAAAATAAGTGTAAAGTTGAGATACTTACAAGTCTATGTGCATGCTCTTCGTGGGTTATGGATCCTCCCGTATGTACGGGAAGACTCTCTCTACCCGGACCTCCATGTCTGTTCGCCGAGTTACGCCCTGAGATGGACATAGTCGCAGGTGATGCCCAATACTCTAGCCAACGACTCCAAATTTCCTCCGAAATAAAATGGGGTCGTGCACCAGCCTTGTGTATCGCGTTAATGAACTCGCGATAACGTGTAAGAGCTCGCCTTTCCCTTATTTTATATATGCTCGCGTTCCAACAAGACTCCCAAAAAAATGCTTTCTAAATGGAAAAGAAAAAAAATACTATTATATATAATGTTATACTATTTATGTAATTAGCCTATAAAAATCAATATAAAGTGGAAATAAATATTTATTGCACCTTAAACTCCTGAAAGTAAAATTGTTTTGTAGCTTCAGATATATTCTTCCACGCATAACCCTCAGGATCAATCCTTTCCTTAAATGTGGAAGTCATATGTCTGGAACTCATTCCAGATGGAACGAACCTAAAATAAGGAGTCATTTGAGTCTAGAAAAGTTGCGAATCTCCTAAGGCTTGTAGTAAAGCAAATAGCGATTAAACATAGTTCACTTACTATTCATTGATAATTGTGATATACTTCCTCCCATCATCTCCCCCAGATCCAGGCTGTCGGATCTCTCTGTCATCATCTCCCAAAGAGGTATTGGATGATATATGAGTTGGTGAAGGGGATGGTGTAGCATGAGGAGTAGGAGGTGATGGCTCATCTAAACGAGTCGGCCGTGTAGGAGGTGTAGGTGAGTTAGTGTGAGTAGCAGACTGTGACGATCCACCTTCACAATAAGTTGCCCCGAACATCAGTCTAAACTGCGGCCGCATAACCTCGCGTTGTCTCTTTGGTCCCATATTGTTACCTGAAATTCAATGTTTATCAAATGCTCTACAATATAAGAATTTGAAGGTCAACAAATTGTTTACAACAGCAAATCCATGTGATTCACCAATCATATAAATATGCAGTGTATAACAAATTCATACGGATACAACCAAAAATCAACTTTTAAGCTTAGTCTAATAATGTATCGCATGATATAATTATTTTGCTTTATTCCATGTGACATGGGAGTCGGTAAAAGTAAATGAGTCCTCGATGTCTGGATTCCCTATTAGGGTCTGGGCACGTTCAAACGAAGCTTTGGAAACAGTCAGACTTCTTCCACCAGGTGTTGGCTTTGGCACACCTTCTTCCAATAACTTGTCGGCTATATCCATACTTAAAGAGGAAACAATGAATGAGTCTTCGCTCTTGGTATGGAAGACGAATTCTCCCGATAAACTACTACTAGGTGGAACAAATTTACCTAAAGCTGTCAGCAAAATGTTTATTAACTTTTGATATCCATCTATTAGTCATGTGATAAACAAATCAAAACTGAAGATGAATGCATACGTGATTGTCCAAACCTGGTATGAGGAATCGACGAATCTTCCACAATAACCGATCTACCCAAACGTTTAAATGTCGTTGTGTCATCGCTCTGGCCTCTATTGGCAGACATTTCTTCTTCGAGAATACAGGAAACTTAGAGCAACATGAAGTATAGACCATCAAATATTATTATGTATAATATTTGACAAAGGAAATGAGATGTACATAAG
>JAOQMR010000005.1:22326633-22337565 GCA_027563865.1 Erythroxylum pelleterianum
GAAGTCTAGAGGTAAGAAAGCGCTATCCGGACGGTCTAGTCCGATTCAAACTAGATCTCATACCTGGGCACATAACACCATGTGCCTGGTTTGGAAAATTTAGCCAAGCAGTAGAAATGTTTGGACTGAACAAGAGCATTTATGATCTCTCAGCCTTTTGTAAACAATCTAAATATGATATTATTTTCCTTGTTGTTTATGTGGATAATTATTATCGGAAGTGACTCTATAGGCATCTCATCATTAAAATCCTTTCTTCACATTCATTTTCACACAAACGATCTTGGAGGTCTAAAATGTTTTCTGAGAGTAGAAGTAACGAGAAGCAAGAAAGACATTTTTTTGTCCAAAAGAAAATATGTATTTGATCTTTTAACTAAGATGAGAAAGTTGGGAGCTAAGCATGTAGTACCTTAATGCCCCCTAATTTACAACTCACCAATGACGGAGACTAGCTTAAAGACATTGAAAAATATAGAATATTTGTTGAAAATTTAAACTATCTTATAGAAACATGTCCTAATATTGTGTATTCTGTCAATGTTATGTCAATTCATGTCTTTTCCAACGGTTCATCATTGAGCGGCCATAGAAAAAATCTTATATTACCTAAAGGGTGCTTATGGACGAGGGATATCATGTGAAAATCATGGACACACTCACATTGAATGTTTTTCAAATGTTTATTAGGCAGGTTCTAAGATTTATCAAAAATATATGACTGGCTATTGTGTCTTTGTTGTAGGAAACTTGATCTTATGGAGAAGTAATAAGCAAAATATTGTGTCTAGATTCAGTGTAGAATCTAAATGCACAGTTATGGCACAGGCATCGTGTGAGATAATGTGGATATATCAACTATTATTTGGAATTAGTCTTAAAGCCTCAATACTAGCAAAATTATGATGCAATAATTAAGCTGCTCTACATATCGTTTCTATTCCAACGTTTCACAAAAGAACTAAAACTATTGAAATTGATTTCTAATTCATTCGTGAAAAAGTACAACATAATTTGATCTTTATAGGATATATAGAAATTGAAGAATAACTTGGAGATATTTTCACAAAAGCCGTAAGTGGTACTCGAGTCCATTATATTTGTAACAAGTTGGGCATGATTAATATTTATGCTCCAACTTGAGGAGTGTTAAGCATTGATTTTAGGAATTGTGTATTGGTTATAGGGAACTATAATCCCTTGATCATGGGGACTACAGTCCTAATCAGTCTTATAAATTTGTATATTTATAACCCTAACTCTTCTGAAGTACATTCACAATCAAGAGAAAAACAGTACATTCTCTATTTTACAAGTGAATTGGAGGAAATTCTGTGCATTTTGATGTATGAAGTTAATGCCTCTCCGTGTGCAGAAAATGTCGCGGAATGTGACAAAATCCACGACGTTTAAAAATGTCGCGGATTGTTCTTCTAATTCAAATTTTAATTTCTTATACGGGAATTTTTGATTGTAGAAGCTTGATAAAGCAGGAATGATTTTCTTTTTGCTAAACTTGGATGCTTCTTGACTGTAATTGGATAGCTTCAAAACTTGTGTTCTGGGCAGTGATTTAGAGAGGTTATTGGACATGAATATGCTTGTTGGGACATGCTTGAACCAAGGGAAGCTGATTTACCTGTCCTGTTTCTGGTCTTGGTTGTACTTCCCGTGGTTGCTTACATATTACTTGGAAAATGGAGTGATACTGCAAGGAAAAGAGACAGGGTAAGTCTACTTGCTCAATTGGCTTGTGAAGAAACTCTTATAGCAGAAGTAAAGTCTAATCCCAGTGCTAGTCCTCTTGTGCCTGCTTCAAAGAGTAGAACTCATTCCTGTGCCAGATGCTGTAGTCCAGCTACAACTCGCTGCTCCAGATGCAAGACTGTTAGATATTGGTAATTTCTTTTCTAGCTTTCTTTATGTCATGTTCAAAGTCATATGGAGTAAATATGGTTCACAAAAGTGTATTTCTGTAGCTAAATTCAAATAAATTGCCTTTTAACTGTTTGAGATGCATGTAGCTGCCTAAATATCTTTTAATTGCACCATTAGGATTTTGTAACAAGCATGTGAAAATTCACTACATGATCCCGTAAGTGGGCACATGGGAGATTGACTGCTTCAGACTTATTAATGAAACGGCACTATCCCAAGGAATTACACCTCTTGATATATTGATTTTCTTTTTTTCTTATTATAAACCAAATATAAAAAAGAATGGTTTTCTTATGGTGCATCTATTTGCTTAAAGTTTCATTGGCTTTATAAGAACAACCATTTTTTATGGGTCCATAGCTGTGTGCTGGAAGTGAACATGCTGGCTTATGGTTCTTGAGCTGCACTTTGGACGATCGAAAAGTGAAAGTCTGTAATTGATACCTACAATGTTGATGTATAGCTTTATTGAAAAACTATGACAAGGCCTTTGCGTGAATTTGCATTGGTAGTGTGCAAGGGATCTTGTATTCACTTTATAATTGTAAATGGTTTTTTGCATTTGCTTTAAGATGCTTTCAGAGATGTGTCTATCACAAATGTTCTCATTCAATATGAGGTAATGATTAAGTAATGTGTGTGATACACATTTAACATTAGTTTGCATAAACCAGAAGTTATTTTAATTAATCTACTTTTAATTTGATAAACCTGAGTGCAGTTCTGGTAAGTGCCAGATAATTCATTGGAGACAAGTTCACAGGCATGAGTGCCAACAATTAGAGACAACCAATTATTCGTCAACTCCTTCAATTGGCTCAGTTGAGGACTTCATTCCTGAGAGGGTGCCAATTAGTGACGGCTTGAAGTCATTTTACTTTGGTTGCTATAATCATGATGCCTCTATTGTGACGACTAGCTCCTCAGTTGACAAACTTGGAGCTATGCTACGGAAAAGAAGCACAGACAAGGGGGTTTCTTGTAATTCGAGCAAAGAAATGTTAAGAAGAGAAGATATGGCTATAATTAATCCTCGAGAAGAAAGTTCTGAAATTAGGTTTAACAATTCAATCTTGGTTAATAACATCTCCAGCATATCTTTAAGTGGACAAGAAACTGTAAGTTCTGTGCCTGAGACTTGCTATAAAAGACAACAGTTTGGCATGCTTGAGTCAAGAAACAAGTACGAATTGTCAAGCATCTTGCATTCTGGAAATGAAGAGACAAATGAACATGAGTTTGAAATGAATTATGTCACACATGGAGGAAATTTACCTACCATGGAACAAACAATTAATGGTGAAGTAGAAGTGCAGCATTTTCGTGAAATGACAGCTAAGAAGGGTAATGAAAAGGCTAAAAGTGCAGTGGAATCAACCAGGAATTCTAACTTTTCAAGGTCACTACCCAAACAATCATCTCAAAGAGAAGAGAGGAAGAGGCAAATTGCAGATACTTCAAGTGGGTTTGGTGCATCACTTTTAATAACCTGTAACTTGCCTTTAGAAATCGTCAAAGTTACTCCTTTGATGCAGAGGTTGATAGGAAAGATGGTGTTTCTTTACCAGGGAGCAATGGAGTTGCAAGCCTGGGTATTAACAAGATGATGGGCTTAAGGAAGTCAACAAAACTTGTCAAACAGCCTTCCTGTGCACCTGATGATGTACACAAAAAAATAGAGGTTGGTATCCAGTACGTGCAAGCTTCTGTATTTTCTTTGATCTTTTTGGTTGGGCTGTTCAATGTTTATATGACTAGGTTTTAAGGTCATAGTGGAGCTTTCTGCTGACTTGTCATTTCATCTCAGATGTTTCCTTATGAAGAATTTATGAAGATTTTTGATTGTGAGGTTATTAGCTTATCACCTAGAGGACTTCTAAATTGTGGGAACAGGTACTGCAATCATTACCTTTATCTGTATATATTACTTTATTTGATAAAATCAAATCAGAGGAATAGAAAGTATGACAATAACTCAACAACCACACCAATGAGTTTATTCTTTGTAAACTTTTGGATAAATACGAATAGAGCCTTGCAAGTGGATCGATTTGTTGAATCTATTCCTTAAATCGTGTAATGTGGATTTAGCCCCTCAGCTTTGAGAGGGCTGAAATAAACCCTACAATTTAGACATCAACAAAAACACTTTTTATTCTTCTGACCCTTGCGATATGGACTTTCTAGTGTGAGGTCCATCTTATGGAAGGTATCTTTGAAAGGAAAAGGATTAATTACTAGAAAGTTTATCATGGAGTGACACTTAAAAACATTTGCAATTAAAAGCTTAATTTTAATGTTGACAGTTAATATTGGAAAATGCCTACATTCACTAGTCCAAGAAGTGTTTCCGGACTAAAAGTTGGATATAAAGAAAATGGAAGCCAGAAAACTGCCAAAGCTACACTTGATTCAAAATGAATAGTTGAATGTCAAAATTCAATACTAAAATAGTTTAAGGTTTGACTTGAACAAAATCAAGATTCTTTGCTTTGTAGGTATGTTGGCCTAGGCCTAATCTTTTTTAAAGCAAGCCGCAAGTAGAATAGCATTGTAGCTACTGTTGTCCTCTATTGAATTTATCATTCTGTGATTTGATTCTCTTTCTTTTAATTCTAGGCATTGAAATTTAATTCAAATATTATTATAGTTAAATTGGGTAGAAACTTGATGTAGGACACAAAAGAGTATGCTAACTATTTGTTAAGGTTCATATAATTAAAAAGTCTGGGCTCCTGAATTTTTTCTTTTTTTTTTCTTTTTGTGTTTGCTGGAACTTAGAATTTGGAGCTGGAATTTTTAAATAGGGGAATGGAAAAAAAAATTATAGGTTTTTTGTAAAAACAACTCGGAATAACTCTTAGGGTTTGAAGCAAACAAAATGATTGTTATCATACCGATAGGATATGGGATCACTCTTAACTCTAAGAGTCAGTTTTAGAGAAAGAAACCTTCACATTTTCAGATGAAAATATTGGACTTTGTTAATAATCAACAACTTCCCGTAAAATAAACTATAGTTCTACTTCAACTATCCTAGTTGAAACTAAACTTTAACTCACCCTAATAGGTATTAAATTTCTAACTTTAAAGACTGAATAAATCTATTCTAATTAACTTTTTTATGAAAACCAAGAAGGAATCTACTAAGACTTCCTAGTAAAAAAAAAACATCTAACTAGCACTCACTCTCCATAAAAGCTGCTTTTTATGCATTAATTAATCATTTAAAAATGGAATTTCAGTTTATGAAACAAGTTTGCCTATTTTCAATTTTAAGATTTTGGCGTTGTGTTTCCAGATGTAAAAGAAATCATTCATTTTCACATACTATCTTATACCATCTTCATTGATCAAAATTTTCTTTCTTGCAGTTGCTATGCTAATGCTGTCCTTCAATGTTTGACATGCACAAAGCCTCTGCTCATCTTCTTGCTTCGTAGATCACATTCGCAGAACTGTATTTACATTTATTGGCACTTTTTTAACTATTACAGTTTGTCGTATGCATATCTAAACTCCTTTCTGTTACATGAATTCTAGGTTTAAGAAAGGAATGGTGTCTTGTGTGTGAACTGGAGCAACATGCTATGATGCTTAGAGAATGTGGGGGACCTCTATCTCCTAGTAGGATCCTACTGCATATGCAAAATAGTAATTGCCAAATAGGTGATGGCAGTCAGGAAGATGCACATGAATTCTTGAGGTTTGTAGAGATGAGGGGTCCATGTTTCCTCTCTACTGTTCATGCATTTCTTTGTAGGGACTATCCCAACTACTTAAAATTTTCTTCGTCATTTCCTAAGCTGTTTCTGTCCAGGCTTTTTGTTGCATCACTACAATCTATCTGCTTGGAGGGTCTGGTTGTTGAAAATAAGGTGGATCTGAGATTACAAGAAACAACTTTTGTACAACACACTTTTGGTGGGCGTCTTAGATCAAAGGTTGTACTTCCTAGTGTCAATTGAACATTTTATCATTGGTTAACTTCAAATTCATTAAGCATTGTTCTATTAACTACGATAATCATGGCCTTCTCTATCTTCTTTCTCTTTGGCAACTAGGTAAAATGCATGAGATGCCATCATGAGTCGGAACGATATGAAAATATTATGGACCTTACACTTGAAATATTTGGTTTGGTTGAGTCACTAGAGGATGCACTAAGTCAGTTTACAAGAGCTGAAGAGTTGGATGGTGAGAATATGTACAGATGTGGAAGGTCTGATAACTTATCTCATCATATAGATGTTGGTATACTGCATTTAAAATTTCATGCTGGAGACTGAAGTAAAAGCAACTAATTTTAAAATTTTCCTTTTTAAAAGGTGTTCTGCATATGTCCGGGCCAGGAAGCAGTTGAGCATACATGAGGCTCCAAATATTCTGACAATTGTTTTGAAGAGGTTTCAGGTACAACTTGCGTGCTTTCCTAGGATTGCATCCTTCATCTGACTTGCTTTTTGGCTACTTATAACTTTGGATATAATTCTACTATATACTGTTGAATAAAAGGAAACAAACTTGGCTTTGTGATGCAGATAAACTAAGTAGACGCTAGAATGCAACTTTTAGTTCCTGATGCCTTCAGCTCCACCTATATATTATAATAGTTTGGGGATTTCTACACTATTGTCGTGTATCCATTTTTGTTTGACATTTTCCTTTTTGATTGTGAGTTTTCACGTTGCTGTTCTTCTTTCTTTACCAGGAAGGAAAATATGGGAAAATAAATAAATGTATTTCCTTTCCTGAAAATTTGGATATGGTCCCATTTATGACTGGAACAGGAGACGTTCCTCCCCCATACATGCTCTACGGTGTAGTGGTTCATTTGGATACACTGAATGCATCATTTTCTGGGCATTATGTAGCATATGTGAAAGATTTACAAGGCAGCTGGTTCAGAATAGATGACTCTGAGGTGTGTCTATATCAGCAGGTCCTTTCTGATAGTTTGTTCTGAATGTAACTGCTGATTAAATTCATTTTCTTTTGCTTAATAATCTTAATAGAGGTAAAAGCCAACATTAAGTGGAATATGCTTTTGATAGTTTATATTAAACATATTTCATTATAGTGCTCTGTGCTTTTGACTTTAGCTTAGATAATCATATTTGATTCTGAATTGTTTGTTACTTTTCCCGTCTGCTGTGCCCTTTGCAACCGTGTTTTCTATTTAAATGATTTGAGCTTTGAAAAATGTTTCTCTTTTTAGATATTGGGTCTCTTACCTAATAGTCTTATGCAATCAATAAAACCATATACTACTGCTCCTTTCTGATCAAGTGATTTTCACTGCTTGCTGTCAACCAGCTTTTTATCCTAATGAAGAACTCTTTTAGTTAACTGGACTAGAGATGAGATGGCTTATAGGGTAGTAGAACTAGTCATGTAGAGCCTAATGTTTCGTCCTTAGGAATTAAACGTACCTATCTGTACATTTTGGCCGATCACCAAATGAGAAAATATAAAGAAAAATGGCATATTTCTTAAATGGATTAATCCCGCGGGTTCATGATGGTTGAATATATACGAAATGCTTTCTGTGGGTATCAAGTACAATGTTTTGCGATGGGATATTGCTTGTGTAGTTATCTTGCTTTACCAACTTATTTCAATCCTATTTAATCTTTCAGTTTTGATCATCTTACTATTTTAAAGTTGTATATCAATGAAGTAATCAATCTTAACTTCTTCAAAAAAGTCTCATCTATGGTACCAATCACATAACTTTTGGTATATTTGTAAGTGGAAGGACTTAAAGAAGTTAATAATGTTATGAGACTGAATATACAAATATGACATTCGAGGTTGATTAATAAAAACTTTTTTTCTTTATAATGGAGGTGAAGGCCTTTAACGATTTTTTTCTTCACACTACAAGGGATAAATTAAAAAAAATAGTAGAATAATTGAAATATGAAGTCAGCATAAGTAGGAAGACTGTAAAATCAGTTATCCTACTCAAAATGCTTCTTTTGGAATAGTCGCAAGATGTGATAACAAAGCTGACCACAACTGTAATATTGTAGCATAAATTTGGTTTGTATTCCATAGTTTAAAACTTTGACCCTGACTCTATTCTTAAATTTTTTATGCCATAGGGCAAATTTAAAACTTTTATGAGGATGCAGATATGCTCAGCAGTTTGATATCCCATTCAGAATCTACGCATCTGTTTTATGCATGAAGAGAATGTGCCAATCCCTACATGCCCTTTTTCTATTGCGTTTTGACATGGCATTCAACTTATTGTTAATGGCATGTCAGTGCATTGAGTTTGCTTAACAAGGCTTGCTGCTACATTATAAATTTTGAAACCTGTTTGTTGAATAGGTTTATCCTGTCCCAGTAAACCACGTGCTGTTAGAAGGAGCATATATATTATTCTACAAGAGGTAAGTTTTTAGGCTGAAATCTTCTTATGATTACTTCATAGCCTTAAATCCTTCAAAAATAAATTCCTTATAGAATTTTGCTTCCATTCCTGGAGATCTATTTGCTCATGACTAGGTGTTCTACTTGACACCTATGCTTACGTTAATGCTTCTGGATTAGGTCTAGTCCTCGCCCTCCAGGAACTTTTTGTGAGAGAGTTTCCTGCCAACAACTTCAATTATTTGCAAGAAATTTTTCATCAAGAACTCAGAAGCTTTCTGGACAAGGACAAACAAAATATCAGAGCCACTTTGTTGGCCCACAGCAAATGGTGAATATCAAACCACAAAACAGAGCAGGCATGACAAGCCATTCCCATGATTTCAGCTTCAGAGCAGCTAACAGGAATACTGTGGAGATGGAGTTCTCTGATGCTACTAGTGATTGGTCACTTTTTACCAGTTCTGATGAGGCTTCTTTCACGACCGAGAGCACCAGAGACTCATTCAGTACTTTGGATTATGCTGATACACTTTCCTCTATCTTCAATAATCTATATACACCAGAATCCTCATCTCCTGATGCTGTTTGCCTTAGAAACTTCTCAAACAGTATGCCAGAGACTAACTTCTTCTTGGAGGAGAGGCTATGTTTTTGACTCCAGCCTCTCGAAGCAATGTCAAAATAATATATGTAGGAAGGTTACTAATTCTTTAAGTGAATATCCTTGTCAAACTTACGGGTCTGTCAAATGTGGGAGTAATGTGGCATGCAATCTTGATCGGAGCTCAAGCCACTGTAAACTCATCCCATGATAGACTAAATGAATCATGTAGTTAGAAGCTGTGGCCCACTGCCATTTTTGTTTAAAATAATTTACAAATTGGGGTATGAGGATCGTAACTCCAGAACTATTGTTAACATTTGTAATTATTTACCATAAGTGTAAAGTTCCTGCATTCAATTGAGGTGCATGTCTTTCTTGCCAGTATTGGTAGTGGAAAGCTCAACGCTTGACTTGCTGAGGTGACATTCAAGAAGATAGCTGTTGTTTGTTAGCCGTTTTTTCAATATCTTTTCTGTTTGAATTAGTTTCAGTAAATGGTAGTATGAGTTGAGCTCCGATGGGACAAGTTTATTCATTTGTTCGTCAAGGTGTACTGTGTTCCAGCAACATTCTGCTAATCAATTCTTATGAAGTGCAGGTATTATTCTCATTACTAACTAAAGGAGAAGAAACACAGGGAAGTTGCATTGACCTTGTTATGATTTAGTAGAAAAATGTTGGGGCCTTGTAAGATTTTCCATCAGAACAAAACATGGTAAGTGGAGTCTGAAATGCTAACACAGCAGACCACCATAGTGTATTTCCTGATATTATGATTTCATCATTGTCCTGAAAATGGCACCCTTTTGTCAAATGTAGAAAGTGGTGTCATTTCCACGGTTTTTGCCGATTGCAGCGGCGTTCATCGCTTTCAAAATCGTGTAATCTCTATCTTTCGATTAGTACTGTTCTCCCCTTGAATTTAGGGAATTGACCTAAAAGGAAGGCTCAAAGCGGTTTATGTAAAGTTAATGCACAAGATATGGAAGAAAACAAGATCCATTCACTCAGATAATCAAATCAATCAAGGTAGATATGCTTTATAGATGAGGCGTCAATCTGCAGTTGTTTGTGGAAGGACTAAGATGATATCACAACTAGCAGTAGCAAATGAGAAACAGAAATTCCATAAAATCCATCATGCAGATCCAGGAAGTTCGTGATGGTTACAAGTATACAGTAATTCCAGGCAAGCGCTCCCATTAAAAACATCGATCAAGAACCAAAAGGTGTGTGCAACTTGGCAGGGGATCCTCTGTCCCCCTTGCCCTGGCCCTGCTCTGGGCCCTGGCCATGGCGGCCAAAGGATCTGGCCCCGTGCAACTTTGTCTGCTTCGGTAAACTCAAAAGTGTTCTCTACCATCATGATGAGATACATTGTTTTGAGTGATTACTGTTTCCTTGACTACAAGACTATTAATATTAAGTAAGTATTTGTTATTGTTTTGTAGTAATGTAGTGATAAATATATGTTGTTGATTATTTAGTAAATATTATGTCCAGCTCTCCCAATAAGTCAATATTAAATCAAGATACCACTAGAAATAACACAAACAAATAATTAATGATAAGAAATTTTATATGATATAACATCTAGATAACATTCTTCTTAACATTACTTTGTACTCATAATTCATTTATTTTTGAAAATCTATGATGGCCTATGAAATGTCATAAGTTAATGAATTGCTAGCTTTTCTTGTACAATCATTAATATTTCTATTTTAATAAAACAACTAAGAATGCACTAAGATATATGAATTTACTAAAAGGTTTATGCTAATATTAGAAGAATCATGAGAGTTTATTTCTAAGACACCATTCAATTTTCAATATCGCTATCTAAATAAATGTATAAAGAAGTTCAAACTTTTGCATGGAAATTTAGATTTGATTTAAGCTTTGGCTTTTATCTAACTAGTAATAAGTTTGATAACTCTTCGAGTTATTACATATTTTCACGTAATCCTGAGTCGTTTTGTGATTATTTATTTTGTTTATTGTCT
>JAOQMR010000005.1:22355596-22370003 GCA_027563865.1 Erythroxylum pelleterianum
AAAAGAAAATTATCAACTAAACCTCAACATAAAATATACAAGCTTATTTACTAAGAAAAGAAATCGGGGTCCAACAGTTAGACATTATAGAAGAAGAGTTGAAATCTATGAATTACAATAAAATCTGGGATCTTATTAAATTTTTATAAGGTTGTAAGACAATTAGATGTAAATGTGTCTTTAAGACCAAACATGACCCTAATGACAATATTGAATGATATAAAGCTAGACTTTTTACCAAAGGTTACACTCAAAAGTATGGTATTGATTATAATGAGACCTTTTCTTATATTTTGAAAAAGGACTTGCTTATAATTATTATGGTGATGGTATCTTTTATGATTTAGAACTCTATCAAATACATGCAAAAACCACATTTCTAAATGAAAACTTAAGGGAAGACATCTATATGGATCAACTTGAGGGTTCCTAAAAAGAGAGTGAAATTTAGTTTTAAACAATTCCCTAAAAATGAATTGGAATGCATATGAATGAAAAAGATTCCTTATGCATTTATTATTAGGACTTTAATGTATGCTTAGATCTACAATAGAATAAACATTAGTTTTGCTATTTGAATGTTAGACAAATTTCAACGTAATATTATATTGAAACATTGGAAAGTTGCAAAGAAAGTATTAAGGTATTTACAAGGAAAAAAATATTATATACTCACCTTTAGGAAATTTGATTGTCCTGAGGTAATTAGATACTCAAACTAAGACTATATTAGAAGTGTTGACATAAGAAATTCCACATTTGGCTATCCATTTCCTTTAGTTTGAGGAGTAATTTCATGGAAGAGTGTGAAGCAGTATGTCATTTTTTGGAAGATAAATAAATATTTCATTAACTCAAGCAAAGCTTGAAAACATTTTAATGATAAGGAAATCAATCCTAACCCCTAAAGAAAAATACAGATTTTAATATTTCAGCATTAACCTATAGCTAAAACACTCAATCCTACAAATTCCATAATATCTTCATTCTTTGTTTGACTTTGGACTAAATATCTTATGTCATTAGTAACTCTCTAATCCAATTAACAATTTTGCCGCTACGATTTAGTTTTCCAACTCTATTCCTCTGTATAATTTTATGTCTACCCATTCTATTAATGGACAATATACCTACATTGTGTGTTGAACTTGATTCCAATTTTATTGGGATACTTTAAATCGAAAAAAGAGTTTCTAGATTATTTTTGCACACTAAGCGTATAGGGTCAAAGTTCCAAAGCTTCCAAACCATCTATTCTTTGTCCTCAACTTGTTTTTGATAGCCAACCAGTTGATAATTGAAGCATTAGGGGAGAGAGTATTGCTGTAGATAAGCTCATAGTAAGGAACTTTGGGATTGTAGGATCTAAAGATCTTGTAGCAAATTCTAGAGAGTTATTACTCAACCGTATAGGCTTGTCTTTTCTAGCTGAAGGTATATACTATGAAGTAAGCAGTTCAAGAAACTAGTAGCTCCTTTAAAATTATAGCTCCAAGCTCTACCTTGGATAATGCTACTTATTTTAGCTCTTAAGGAGATTTTTTTAGTCAAGTGCAACATCTCATTTCTACTATACAGAGAGCTTAAGTCATTCTAATTATCAAATTAGAATCACGTTTGCTCACCATTTCCAAATTTGATCCCTCATACTGAGTCGTTGTCTATAACTCATGAATTTTTCCCATTATGTTTCGACTATTACAAACTTGATTCCTTTAGGTGCACTCATTTATCCAGTTGGACCATATAGTTTCCTTGTTCTTGAAAAATCTCAAAATTCTCTTGGATAAAAGGAATTTTTGTATAGTCGTCAGGGGTACCAGGCCTAGTCCACCCTTCTCTTCAGTGAGACAGCTTTTCCCACTTGAATTTTTCTCCTTTCAAGTTGCCTATTTTCCTAGACTAGAGAAATTGTTTAATACATCTTTCTAGCCCCTTTATGATTTTTTAGGCAATACCAAACGAGCACTCTAATGTGTGTGAACATTCATCAAGACTGATGAGATCAATTATAGTCTGCCAGTTATATATAACCATCTATTTTGTCAGGTATTAATCTTAGATCTATAGCTTTCAAGTAGGGAAAAACATTTAGCATATTTTGGCTTATTTATTGTGATGGGTACTCTTAGGCATTTGAAGGGATGAGATTGAACATTTAGCCCAGTTGATCTACTTATGTCTTCATGATTCTAGATGTCAGAGGAGATGTAGATACAACATTTGGAGAAATTGGCTTTCAAACCTAACAACCTAGTGAACTATTTTAAGATTCTTATGATGAGAGTTAGAGTGTATGCATAAACTCCACAAAAAACGTAAGGTCATCAGCAAATGCAAAGCGGTTTCTCTTTATATCCTTAAAATTTTAATTGTATATGAATTTGGGGTTTTCATAAGTAAGAGCTTATAGCAACCTGGATAGAACTTCAATAACTAGAGTAAATAGGTAGGGCAAAGAGGGTCCCTTGCCTAATTTCTTTAAAATTTTTGAAGTAATTTATTAGATTCCCACCGATTAAAATGCTAAATGTGACTGAAGTGATGTATTCCTTTTTCCAATTAAAAAAATGATCAGGAAAATTAAAGTCTTGAAGGCAAAATGGTGATGAAATCCCATTTAATAGTGTTAAAAGCTTCGCAAAATCAATATTGAGTGCACAACATTTGATAGATCTTTTTGTAGTGTAATCCTTCATCAATTCCTGAACTAGTAGTATATTATCACCACTGGATCTACCTTGAATAGAGGCCCTTTGAGATAGGTTTATTAGAGGCTTTAGTGAACTCTTGAGTCTATTATCTAGTATTTTAGAGATTAGCTTATAAACAATATTACAGCAGGAAGTGGGACGAAAGTCTTTCATCTTAAAAATTAGGCAAATATGTGTTTTTATTAATCTCCTTTAGCATTTTGGAGGAGGAAAATAATTCTTGCACTGCTTCCATAATCAATTCACTAGTTATACTCTAGGATGCTGAAAGAAATGAGCATTAAATCTATTAGGACTAAGAGCTTTGGATGGATTTAGGACTAAGAGCTTTTGATGGATTTAGGTTGAGTAAGACTTTTTTTCATTTCCTAAGTTATGATTGGACTAACCAAGAACTCCTTTGATTGTTAACTAAATTTCTCCTTAATTGCCCAAGTAAAGTCTCTATTTATATTCTCCTTTTGCCTTGTGCTACCCATCAGTTCCTTAAAATAACTCATGGCAATGCCCTCTAGCTTCTCTTGATCTATATTCCTTTGACCTCTCTCATCAAATAATATAGTAATTTTGTTTTTACTCCTGCGAGCCAAAATTGAGTTATGAAAGAATTTGGTATTTACATCTCCCTCTCTCAACTAATTCACTCTAGCCTTCTGTCTAAGGATAAAGTTATGCAAATTTAAAGTAGAATTGTATTCTTTTAACTATGAGACTTCTTAGATCTTTTCAACATCTAATCATGAAGGAACTTATATCATTCTTGTTATGCCTTCCTTAATTTTTCTTTAGCTTGACCTAGGTTTACTATTGAATCCATCTTATTTTGTTTGGTGAAGCTTTTAATGCCTTGCTTAACTCTTTATAATTTTCTCGTGAGGAGGTAGGAGTTGTCCCTTTCTACCTCTATTTGCCAATTTCTCCTTACCACCTATTCAAAGCCTTATTTGCTTGTCAAATAGTTAAAAAACTTGAATGGAACCCAGGAAGCTCTACTATTTGTCATACCTTGGACTTTCATCAATAAGTGATCAGAACATAATGGTTCCCCAAAATGAACACAAGAAATATGGAATTGGGGAAGCCATTATTTATTAACCATAACCCTGTCTAACTTCTTTCTTATGATGTATTCACCTTGTTACTTGTTATTCCTAGTGTAAAAATAACCTACATATCTTAAGTCCACTATATTTGTTACTTGTGTTACTTCAGCTTACTCTTTCTCCATCCCTTTGGTCTTAATTTTGCTACCCTCTACCTTCAACGGGGATAGTTCACAATTATAGTCTCCTGCTATGGCCCAAGGTCTTATGATGGAAAAATGTATTCCCTTAACGTCCTCCTATAGCTTAGATCTTTGGAATCCATAATAGCATATATCATAGATAGATCAAAATATCCAGGAGCACCTTAAAGGTCATGTAACATGTACTATTTGATCAGATGTAAATAAAGTCTGTATTGTCACCTTGTCTGAGTAGCTAGGGGCTGTTTGTTTATGTTTCTATTTTTTATTTTTTTCAAATTTAGTACAAAAAAACATGTTTTTTGAGTTTTTGGTTTTGGTTTTCAATTTTGGTTTCTTGTTTTCAAAATTTATGAAAATCACAAAAAGTGATTTTTTTTCATAGTTTGATTTAGTATCAACTAAATGTATATTATTTAATTATTTGATATATTAATTATTAATAGGAAGTATGAACAATTTAATTTAATATTATATATTCAATTAATTTAAATTATTTATTAACAAAAATTATGAATCATTTTATTTTATTTAATAATTTTATTAATTTTTATAATTAAATAAAATAAACTAATTAAATAATTATTAATTAAATATAATTAAATTTAAAATATCTTCAAAATATATAAATTTCAAATAAAATTTGATTAAATAATCCAAATATATTTAAAATAAAATTTAATTTTTAAATAATTTATTTTAATAAAATAAATTAATTTATTAATAAATATTATATAAGAGATTAATATAAAATTAATTAATATTAATTATTATCAATAATAAAAATATAACTACATTAATATTAATAATCAAATATATGTTTACAAAAACTAAAAACTACACTAAAAAAAAAGTGGAAACGACCTCCAAGATGATCCAACCAATATAATGGTAGGTGTGATATGAGTTATTCTCCATTCAGTACCCAAAAAATCAATCAATGAATTATATTAGTTAGTTGATTCTATCAACAATTAACCAACAATCAATTATATTAGCTAATTTAACCAGCGAATATTAGCTGATTATTAAAAATGTTTGATAAAACTAGTTGTTTAGTACTTACTGTTTATATGTAAAATGATTTGTGAGCGTATGATTTAAAAAAAGATTTTCATAAGAAATTAGAATTTAAATATTTAATTTTTCAAAAATTAAGTTTATAACTAATAAAAATATAGAATATATAATAATAATAATAATAATAATAATAATAATAATAATAATAATAATAATCCTAGAACCTAGTTTTATATCCCATCGCTTGACCAAGAAATGACCTGAAATTAGATCTTGATCTATTTGAGATTGTTCCTTTTGATCTCGGGTTGGGCTTTGGTCATCGGAGAAATATTTTTTAAAAAATAATGTTTCGTCTTATGGGATTTAAGGGATTAGGGTATGTTGCTATGAATGATGTTTAAGATGATATTGAACGTTATATAAAACAAACAGAGATCAATGAGATCGGGATAAGGGAGTAGGAATGTTAATTTTAATTCGGCTTAATTTAACTTGATTTTGGCTTGAGTTAATTGGGTTATGAGTTCTTCGGTCTTCCTCGGTTTTGGCTGAACTCTGGAACGTATACTCGGAGCTCCAACTGACCTGGACCCTTAGTTTTCGGCACATGGTTCTCAAACTAGATTCTCTAGTAGTTAAAGAGCTCCTCTCTTATGCCTCACATCACTCTATGTCGCTTAATTCTTTAGTTTTGAGCATCAACAAACTCCTCATCCGAAACTGGGTTGTTCTTCCTCGACATATCTACAGGGAAAGGAACCAGTGTACTGACTGGCTTGCCAACTATGCCTTTATATTGGAGCTTGGCCTCGCCACTTTTGATAAAGCACCCTCTAAGTGTGTCACTACTCTTGTAGAGAATTTGGCAGAGGTTTACCTCATGGGAAGATCGCATATCTTGTTTTATTTTCCTGGTAAGAAAAAAAAAAGCATCCAAACGCTTTTATCTACTAACTTTTTCAAAATCAGCTTGGCAAGCATCCAAACGCTCTTATCTACTAGCTTTTTCAAAATCAGCTGAGGCCAAGTTAATCTAATGATTATTAAACATATATATCTACCTTTCAAAAAAAAATTAAACACATACATCTGCTGTTCGACATAATCAAACAGCTGTATCAGCAAAAAAACTGGTTGATAACCATTTACCATACAAGACTGAGCTGCAGTGGAGGAAGCTTTGTTTTTGTTTCTAGTAAGTTAAAACTACAAGCTTTTTCTCCAAAACAAATCCCTAATATGTTATGTTTATAGAGGGTCATCCATCCCTAACAATCACATCTTCCGGTCGTCCGTAGCCGTCCAATTCGAATCTTCCGTCACCATCCCTAGCTACTTTCTCCAAAGAGGAGGTTTTGGGAAGTCTCCGTCACTTTGATCCTATCGACGTCGCTTCGTTTTGGAAAAAAGAACTGTCGGCGTCGAGGGGTATAGGTATCTCTGCCGTACACGGCTGTCTGATACTGTTAGGCCAGATAGGAATCGCATCAGGCAACACCTCCTTGTTGTTTTTGTTTTTTTGTTAGTCGATATCGACGAGGAGAGTAAATAGCATGATTTGCCTTCTTGCCAGTGTTCTTTATTCTGTTTGATTGTTTACTGTATTAGTCCTTAGTACCAGTGATAATTACAATCACTTTGTTGAATCATCTAAAAGTTTGCTTGTTCATGAATTTTTGATGTAGATATGTGGATCCTATAGTGCCCCATAACAAATAATTGGAATTTTACGATGTGCCTCCTTTTGAATTGTCTATATATTGTGTTTCCTGTTTGTTTTCAGTAGGTATAATGGAGGCAGCTGTTTCGAATCATCACGAGGATGAAGAAGAATATTTACTACTTGATCTTGATGCTGTTACTGGACACATTGATATTCCTCCAAATGCCCCATATCTTTTGTCTGTATGATTTTGACCTTGAAGGGAATGTTCTCTGTGCTTATATTTTATCTATGAATCTTTTGGCACCAAGATTCAAATCTTGTCTTGAGATTTTGAAACTTTCAATTTTAGTTTATATATCTTTTTTAGGTCAGGATAGAGTGGTGTGTAATATTTTTTTTCCTTTCTCATTTGCGAGGAGATGACCTTTTCATGCTTATGCTTTATTTTTCAATTTATCTTTTTGAATAATTTCAAATATATATTGTTGCTGGAGTGGGTTCGTTAATGTGGCTGCAACAGAGCGATGCATGATTCAGTAGACCATCTTTTGGTGCTTATATATGGTTGTTTTAGATAATAGAGCCATAACCCTTATATCTCTCAAAGATGCCCATTAGGGAGAGCATTATTATTATTTTTTTTCATTTTTCCAGATGGAGTCTCCATTTCTGTATTCTGTCAAAAGACTGATGGCCTGTGCATTCGATTTAGTACACGTAATTTCTTATGGCTTACAATGTAATTTAATTGTAGGGCCTGGATACTTTGAATCCTATATTGATTATAGATGACAAATTAAAGCTAGTAAGTTGCTGTCTTTCATGATCCATTATTTTTCTTGTGCTTTGAAGCTTCATCTTCTTTCTTTGAAGAAAGGCCACAATAATGCTCTTTTTTCTTTTACATCTATCAATTTTGTTGTTGGGCATTGCAATCAATAGATTTCTGATTCACTTGAATGTGCTTGGTGATGCTTTCCTATTCAACAGATTGGAGAATACGAAGAAACAATAGGGACATGCCTTGTGTTCTCAGAAGAGGGTAATCTGTTGCCTATTCTTTCTTGTACATTATAAAAAGAATTGAGGGCAAAGTTACTGAGAAATTATACCAAACTATCAAACCTGGAAGGACATTATAGTCGACCTACACACCATGCTACTGTTTTTGGATCATTGACTGTAAATAGTGCTATGTCTATTAGTTCCTACATATAGCTTCCTCTAATCTTTGCTGGTGGGTCATTAATTGTTTGATTGTATGATTGCAGAAGCTCTCCCTGTTGTTCATGAGGAGAGAGGACCATCAGAAGCAGACCTTTTTTCAGGTGCATGCATCATAGATCCAAATCAATGTCAGACTAAGCAAGTAAAACCAATTGCTTGTCTTCATAAGGTCCTAAAGTTTAAGTTGTTAGGAGATAGTGATGATCAAAATCCTTTACTCGAAGGAAGCAATTCTGGTTTGTGAAGGGAGAGACCTTCTGGCATAAGTTGGTGTAGTAAGTTTTTGTACTAAAAGAAGTTATTTCGCTTTATTTATTTACTGATGCTATGGGAGTATTTATGCGGTGGACTTAAAAAGGCAGCTTATTTACTGGATTTTTGCCATTGCTTTTGTTTCAGTGGATGGCCCTTGGGATGGGGTATGGAAAAAAATTGTGTGAGAGATATTTCGTAGGCAGCATATCCGCTACAAATTCTTTAGGTCCAGGATTTTAAAGAGGATATTAAGATCTGTAAATATTTAATCATTGTGCTAAGAGGTTGGGGCCAAACTTCCACATTCTGATTTTGATATAAGAACTGTCTGGTAGGGCAATGCTGTTTTGATATTTCTGCTTTTTGTGTGCTTCCGATCTTTGGTATTTTAATCCAAGTTTAGTTGAATCTTAGCATGAAAAATTTGAGATTTCATGAACCAATGACTTCTAAAGCACATATCTTCTTTCTATGTAAGTATTAATGATGCACTATTTAGGCTTACCTTTGCGATTATTCAAAGTACTTCAAGTAAAACTTCGGTGGAAGCAGCATCAAGTTGGCAAGAATAATATTATAGACAGTTGGCAGTAAAGTGCAAGAGTCTTTCTATGTTAATATAGCAAATGATCTGAAGTAGAAAGGAGTGGAGAAAAGACTTCATATATCAGTATGAAAACATGAAAATGGAGTGTAATTAAGGTTGGCTACAAGTTGGGCTAGGCTTGGGCTTTTATGGCCCTAATTTTTTTATCAGCTTGAAGTCGATCATACAGTTCGAGTATGATTTGATTGCATTTGGACATTCAAAGTTTGAGGTTCAAAATGCGTCATTTTGGCTATATTTAACAAAATGATATCATTTTGTGAAGTTTGTAAAAATATTTTTTTTGCCTTAACTAGTTCGGCAATTTGGGTTAGGCCTCCTTGGCCTGAAGGTTAGATTACAATTTTTTTAATGAACTCTAGGTTGGGCTAAAATTATCATAAATTATGCACACTTAAACTAACCTTGAAAGAAAAATGTTGCTTTTTAGTATAATTTATACATAACATAAACTAGAATTAGAAAATACCTTAGAAGATAGAATAGTTTTTTTTCTTTGAAAAAGGAAAAATTTTATTAATAAGAATAAAGTTATAGCACAAAATGAGATTCAAGGGTATACTCTTCGGTATACCCTATTACAAATGGGAAAGCTACCAACAATTAGATTTTAAGAATAGATATACATTGGTTAGACATTAGAGAAAGTATTATGCTTGATGTGCACTCTGGTGCTAAGTTGTTCAAATGCTCTTTGATCCCATTAATAACTTTAGTGATAAGTGTTCCTATTGATTTACTCTAAGCCTCAAATCTCAAGTTTCTTTCCTTCCAAAGGGACTACACAATTAGACCCATAGCTAGAATGAAAATCTCTTTCTTGGATTTAGGAAGGGAAGATTGAGCTGTTAGCCAGTGAATGATGCTAGATAAAGAGTTATCTGTATAGTCCAGCATCATATAAGTTTCACTTGTTCCTAAATCATGTTTGCTGCTGGGCATAAGAAAAAAAAAAGATCTCTGGATTCATCTTGTGCTAAACATAGTGGGCAACATTTGTTGATGTCAAGGTAAGTGATTCTATTAGCAATGTTGAGCTTACTCTTTATTGAGAAGGAAACCTTGGGAGGAAGTGCTTTTATGCCAGATGATTCTATGCCAATTAACCATAGGAGTCTTCATTCTAAGCAATTTCATAGTGAGCTTATTCAAAAGTTGCTGAATTGGTTGATCCTTCCAGAAAAAGATATTAGGACTGAGTGGATTGGGAGGATAATGAGGTTGTAGATACCTAAGGTTGTTGGGAAAATGCCAGGAGTTACCTTTGATGAAGGAGCTAATTTGGTGTGGAGGGTAAATGAGAGAGGACTGTTAATAGTATCGTGGACTTGAAAAAGCGAACCTTGGCTAGACCAATTGTTGAACCATAGCAAAATTGTTTCTCCATTCCTAATTTTACAGAAAACATCATGCTGAACTATATTCTTCAGATGAAGTAGCTAGTTCAGAAAATAAGAATGTGAAGGACTCTTATTTATCTCCCAAATGCATCTTCCTTTAAGAAAATAAGAACGAAGCCACTTGATTCATACAGATTGCTTATCCTCTAGAATCCACCATAGTCGTTTAAGTATGAAAGCTTGGTTAGTTAGTTTCACTAAAGAAATGTTTAATCCCCCCTTCTATTTAGGAAAACACGGGTCAGACCATTTAACTTTTGCATTCTCTCTAGCACCACTTGAGTAATTCCATAAAAAGTTCCTAAGTAATCTTTCAATTGATCTGATAATAGTTTTGGAAAGAAAGACGTCTGAGCTCTAGTAGATGTGAAGAGAATTAAGCATAGTTTTGATAAGTTGGAGCTTCCTCGCATAGGATAGGAATTTGTTCTCCTAGGAGTTAATCCTTTTCTAGATTTTTTGATAAGTGGAATGCAATCAAGAAATTAGAGCATCTTTATTGAGATCGGAAGTCCCAAATACAACAATCGTGGAGCCTTCATCATCATTCCAGCGGCAATTGCTATTTAGGATTCTAGGATGAAGCACCTCTGGAGATGAGGAATTGGCTTTTGTGTAGATTAATCTATAAGCCTGAAAGACTCTTAAATCTTTCCAATGACCTCATAAAGGTTTAACGGACTCCAATTTGGCATTATAAAGTCAAAGAAGATCATCAGAAAAAGATAAGTTAGTTAGTCTGACCTTCTTGCATCTAAAATGGTATCTAAATTTGGAGTTAGCATCCACTTCTTGCTTGATGATAGAGTTCAAAGTTTCTATGTATAGAAGAGAGGGTCCCTGTACTTGAGTCCTTTAGTATCCCTGAAATAATTTGAGGGACTTCCATTGATTAGCATCGAAAATCTAGTAGTTGATATGCATTCCTCTTGTCAATTAATAAAGATTCTAGGAAACTCGTGATCCTTTAGCATCTTCCAAAGAAAGCTCCAACTAACACTGTTAAAGGCCTTGCGAAAGTTAACTTTGAATGTACAATTTCCGGTGGAATTAGATCAAAAGTAATTCTTTAATAGCTTTTGAACTATTAAAATATTGTCCCTCAATCTGCCTGTTACAAATGAAAACACATTAGTTGTTACTGATAAGGGAAGTGAGAACCTTCTTTAATCTAGTTGAAAGAATCTTAGAGATGATTCCATAGAGAACATTGGAGCAAGCAATGGCCTGAAATTACATAAACATGAAGGGTTAGAGCCTTTAGGAATCAAGCACAAGAAGGTTTTATTAATTTCCTTAAGTAACCTTCCACTGGAAAAAAATTCATGAGCTGCTTCCTTGATGAAAGGTCCTGTGATTCTCCAAGACTTCTGATAAAAGCAACCATTCAGTCCATCAAGTCCAGGAGTATTCATACCATCCATCATAAAGGCAATATCCTCGATCTCCTTATCCTCTATATGTTTAGATAATAGTGCAGCCTTCTCAAGAGTAATCCTTTTCGAAATAATCCCTGAGAGTTCAAAAAAGGACGCTTGAGTTGAGCTAGGAGTTCCTAGTAATGAAGTGAAGTACCTGATAGCCTTATTTTGGATATCATTGAGTTTGTACAATTGAATTCCTTCAGTATTGGTGATTGTATTTATCCTATTCTTGTTTTTCCTGGCTAGGATGGTATTGAAGAAGAATTTCGAGCTTTTATCACCATATTTGAGCCAATTTGTCCTTGGTTTTTGTTAGAGTAATGAGGAGTGATTGTTGACAACAGTTATGTATTTTGAAAGAGTTTGCTTTTCTCTAATACGAATGAGGGGATCTTAAGGAGAGGAATCACAAAGTTTTTGGATATTAACTAATTCCTTCCTAGTTTTCTTTAAAGCAATATCAGTGCTGGAGCCCCCTTAGAGAATTGAGGACCTTGAGCCCTTTCTTTATTTACTTAAGCTTTTTAATATAGCTTAACTGTTTGGTAACTCTAACCATACATTCGGCCCCTACTCTGCAAGCTTTAATGCAACCAAGAGCATTGGTCAAGAAGTTATTAAAGTGAAAGGGAGAAGACCTACCAGACTACTGGAATAATTCCTTAACCTTAATGGGAGTGTGGTCTGAGGAGAGGAGTTCTTTAAAATTAACTAAGCTATTTGGAAACTTAGCTAGTTAATTGGCATTACAAGAGCTCTATCTAGTTTTTTCTTGATGAATCAGTTAGAGCTTTGTTTTTTGGTTCAGGTGAACTTGTATCCCATATGTTTGAAGTCATTAACTCTAAGGTGTTCCACACATTCCTTGAAATCATCTAAAAAATTCCTTATACTACAATGGCCCTAAGCTTCTGATCTATATAATGTTCAGTTAAAATCACCACAAATCAACTATGGTGTATTAATATTAAAGTTGAGATTGATCAAGTCATTCCATGAAACCTTCCTTTAAAATTTGAAATTAGTGGCATATATGAAGGAAATGATTATATCAGTCTGCCCTTGAAGGAAGTGAATTCTAAAGTGCATAACTTGGTTTGTTGTGTTGATTATAGCCACCCGAATAACATCAACCTTAAAGCATATAATGATTATGCCAAAAGCATGTTGAGAGTGGTTAGAGAGCATTTCCTATTGAGGTCCAAACATATTCAATTTACACACATTCTTAGACTTTATTTTAGTTTTTAATAACCTTACTATTAGAGGCTTTTCCCTCAAAACAAAATCCCTTAAAGCAACTTGCTTGTTGGGCAATTTAATCCTCTAACATTCCAGATAACTATTGACATATCAATGTTTGTTTTTGGATCCTTTTCCCTTGCTCCTTTAGGATCTTCTTCTCTCCACTATTTAGAAGTGATCAACAGTTGCTACATTATTGTTTTCAACTACATTTGTGTCTATAGAGGTTGGAGGAGTGGCTTCAAATGTGGATAATACAATTGCATTTGGAGTACTAGTGACTTACAGCTAAAGGATTAGTAACTTATGTTTCAACTGCAACATTGTCAGGACCCGATGGGGTACTAGGAGGAATGTCAAACTTCACTATAGTTCACTATAGTTTCATCGTACTTAGAATCAGATTTAGAGTCAGTAACAGATAGTTTCGAAGGGATCCATCTAGTCTCTATAGTTTGAACCTCACTATCAACCAAACACTCAGAATTGTGGTTCTCCACTAATATGGAATGTTACTCCTCAGTTTCAGACAGCTTAGTGCATATTAACACTTGGTAGGTACCTGTTTTAAATGTTCTCCCAGTAGCTTTCCATACTTTCCCTTGGATCTTGGAGGGAGGCTTACAGCCATAGGAAATCATAATACTATCCTTCCATAATTTATTTCCTTCACCTAGCCTCATTATAAGGATCTCACTTTGGAGTTCTTTAGTCATTTCGTCACTTATACAAATACAGGCATAACCTATTCTTCTTTTTTTTTTGCATTATTCTCATCAAAACTAGCAAGGGAACTCAGTCCTTGAGTAGTCCAATACTCAAAGAGAACATTATGAAAGTTGATTCAAAGAGGGACACTTCATATTTTAATGGATTACAAGTTTAGACTAGGCTACGAAGTTCGAAAAAAGGGGTTGTTCCCCAAAATGTCAAGGCCCCTCTTCTAGGATTTTTATAGCTTCAGAGGTGGTTGAAAATATGAAGAGGATAAGGTTATCCTCAGACAGGAACATCCTTCATTCTTCCAATTTTTGTGTGCCCATTGATGAATGAGAGAAAAAGGGCGTCTTTGTTTGAAAAAGAACCCAACTAGTGTGGCTTCCTAGCTCTTAAATCCTCCTCTAGGATTTCAAGCTCAGGATATACAATAAGTATCCTTTTAATCTCTTTAGGAGGTTTTTAAATGAGGTTAGAAGCATGGTGGTCTCCAACTACCTACTTCCGACTTTTTTGTGAGTTAAGAGGCAAGGGATGGGTAGGGGGAGTGGTTTCTAAAGATGAAGGTGGAGATAAGGATGCTGAAGAGGTGGGTGATGGGTGAAGTGGTAAAGGGGGAAATTCATCTTTGTCAATGATAGGTGAAGTCAACATCTCTAAGAGGACAAAACTAAAAGAGGCAAGTAACAAACTTTGGCAGTTGGTCGGTCTGAAAAGGCATGTTCCAAAAAAAAAAGATGCTGGTGGGAGAAGTATGTAAACGATATAGAAGGGAGGTTAAATAGATCTCTAAAATTTTCTTTAACAATTCTACAATAAAATCAAAAGTTAATTCACACAAAACCAATTTAACTAAAATCAAATGCAAAGAGTAGGGAAGAAG
>JAOQMR010000005.1:22394060-22414079 GCA_027563865.1 Erythroxylum pelleterianum
AGATGTAACCTCTACATCAACCCTAATGAAAGCTCTAAAGATCTTTCATAAATTAACCTGCTCTAAAAGTAGCATCTATCTTTCTAGAAGTGCTGCTAACAAATACCAATTCTTTCTACCATTACAGGTTTCAATCAACAAGATCTCCCAATGAAATATCTTGGCATCCCAATTTCTTTCCATAGGGTGAGCACAAGATATTTCACTTGCCTCTTTGACAAAATCAATTCCAAAATTTCCTCTTAGAGCTTCAAGCATCTTTCAACAGCTGGAAGAGCACAACTCATTACCTCAACTTTGAATTCAATTAGCATATACTGGGCTGCCCATCTAGCTAGTGTTGAGAGATCCTATAGAAGCAAGATGAAATGGAGTGAGGTCTACACTCTTAGAAATCAAGGAGGCTTTGGCATTTGCTCCCTCAAAGTCATGAATATTAATCCTACTCACAAAGAGGCTTTGGAGACTCATGACTAATAAACAATCCTTTTGGTGTAAGTGGATTCACACCTATTTCATCAAAAACAGAAGCATCTGGGCCTTCATCCACTATCCCTCATCCACTTTAAAAGTTATTATGAAATTGAGAGATAGATGGAAGGCTAATTTCATTGCTCTAGTAGGGAATGTGGAATCCATCAACTTTTGGTATGACAATTGGTTATCTTTGGGTCACTTCATTTATGTGAATGAAGTTCAACCTTTAAGACTATTATTCATTCAAACAAGGATATCTTCCATCAGTCATCACTTTCCAGATCCCTTATAAATGATATATCTCAGACTTTCGTACATTTGGAAATGTTCCAATGATGGCAAGTTCACCTTCTTGTCCTGCAGAAAGCTTATTTTCAGTAATCTTCCTCCTTTGCCTAGGACCAAAGTAGTGTGATATAGCTATCTTACCCCTTGATCCTCCATCACTTTTTGGCTTGCAATGGAGGACAAGTTGCCAACTGTTGACAAAATTGCTAAATTCTTTAACCTTTATCAATTGGTGTTCACTTTGCCGAGAGGCTGAAGAAAATGTTAAACCTAAGAAGATGCTTGATTGCTGAGGAATTAATCAACTTGAGTAGCATTAAAGCTTGGTACTCAACTAACAAATGTTCTAACAAATCTGCACAAAGGTGCTTGTGGTTGGTTCTCTCATTTATAGTCACAACAACTTGGGATAAGAGAAATATGTAAATATTTCATGACAAGAGGCTTTCTAATGAACAGTTCTACAGTCAACTCATACAATACATTAGACTCCAAATCAACATGCACAAGCAAAGATTCCAGGATGAGCAATATCTCCTTTCCTTTTGAAATGTCCAGTTTCCTGTTATTTTAAGTCTGTATTTTTACTTGTACATCTGCTATGCCTTTTAAGGCTTAATGCAATTCTTCTTTTTCAAGGAAAAAAAAAACAGATGTTATCTCCTATACAAACTACTAAGAAATCAACCACATATCTAAAAATAACATATCTAAGAAACCACAATCATAATTTCATTTTCTTCGCATTCCCCACGCCTATATGAATAGATATACCTTAGGCTACTTTTCAAAAGTTAAAAACCACAAAATTTCAGTTAATTCATTCTCCAGTAAACCACAACTTCATAGACCGTGTTGGTGAAATAACTTCCTTTTATGCCCTAGAAGAATAAAACAAAATATACGTGTTGGCCAAGCTTTTGAGTTACTTTAGACCTTGATATAATATGCAAATATACATAGTAATTCCTATAATCTTCTATATCCATCAATTTGATTAATAAAACTTCATTTAGACATTATGCGACCCTTTCTATAATTATTATTTTATAACTGGTTGGTTTAATAGAAAATTGATGAAATCAAAAGAATTTCTATTAAATTTAAAAACACACAAACACAAAAACTTGAGCCTCTTAAGTTGTTGTCTTAGTAACCTATGTAATTAGAACCTGGAATTGCAATTCGAACTATGAAATTTTGGTTTCATTAGTTATCGCACGAAATCAAAATTTCAATTGCTCGCTCAATTCCACACAATTATTTATTTATAGAATTCTGATCCTCAAGATATGACGAAAATTTGACGTTATAATTGCGAATTAGAAATGAAAGTAGGATTACAATTTTATAATGCAAACACAACCATGGAACGAGCAGAACCTGATTGGCAACGAGCTTGTTTCATAAAGAAAACAGAAATTCATATATATGTCTACACCATATAAATGCATGACTTAATATAAGGTCGTAGTGATCATCTATAGCAGACTCCCGAGAGGATTGTGAAAAACAAAACAAGAAACAAGAAACATATCACGTTCATCTATTTGTCAATTAAAAGAACTTACAGATGTAGAAAACCAATCCGATAACATAAACCACAGTACAATGAAGAAGTTGTGGAAACCAGCACTCAAAACACATTTATGTTACAAAATGACAACTCAAGCCACCAAACCATCCAATAAATCAATCTTCTAAAGCATAAAACATTCAGAATTAGCTGCATACTTGTGATTGTAGAAAGAAAAGCAGCCTAGTTCTCTGGAATTTTATCCTTTAAATACTTTAAAACTGCTTTAGTTCCTTTGTCTAAAATTGTCCTCCGGATGCTGTGGAAAAAATAAAAGCAATTACTGTTAAGCAAATTAAATTCTCAAGAGACATTGCAGGCAGAGGGGACTTATTGTCCTTGTCTTTTAGAGTGTCTGTTCAGAATTTAACTCAATAAAATAATGTCTCAACCAAGAGCATGCTGTAGATTTACTTTACAAGACAAACTCAATCAAGACATGAATTACAAAAATCAGAGACTTATGAAGTCCGAATACAAAGTAAAAATAAAGGGGTTCCAGCATGGATACCTTCTTAAAGGGTTTCCGTCAAGCTTTAAAGCCTGCAGACTGGGTTCAAGCATACCCTGAAAAGTACGTCTTATAATACTATCGAATCAAGTGGAAAGAACTTATTTCTCAAAAAATTGGATAACAGATCAGAAGACATGGTCAATAATGAGAAAGGTGTGCCAAGTGACAATGAAAAGGGACGAAGTGCTAAGGACATAAGCTGCAATAAGAAAATCCCAGAAAATAAACTGTTCATACAAGGTTTTAATAGAGCCTTATTTTTGCAATGTGATAAAACATTGTGTTATTTTCTTGATCAGATTTCCGCTCTTTAGTTCTGATCCCTTTTCTTTTGTGCTCTGCCTTTTTTCTTGTGGGTGGGTTTGGAGAGATGCATGGTGCAAGGCAGCAGAATATTCCACAGGTAACAAAACCAATGAATTAGACAAAGAGAAAACAAAGATGAGACTGTCACCAGTTCTACGGGAAGTGCTGAAATATTATTGTCAGACAGGTCAAGCTCTGTTAGAGAAGTAAGATTCTTCAGTCCCTGGTAAAAGAAATAAATTGCATATTCAAGGACTTGGCTGCAATGAAATACCATAAATTGAATTTTCTTTCTTTTTTTTCCCAATATGCATCAATTGAAACTTTACCCATTAAGAATGTAAGTGAGGCAGATTAACACCTAATCTACAGAAATAAGGCCAGTCTTAAGGCCTTTCAAGTTTTTATAATAAATGTTAAAACTATAAACTTTAACAACTTAGCATTAAGTCTCATTTAAACCAAACATAACAGTAAATATTCAAACCATAGTGTGATGTGGCATAGATTGGAAGTTATTAGTCATCTAATGTGACATGCAAACTTTAATACTCAAATCACTAAATTAACAAGATTTAGCACTGATTTGTAGAAATTCAATAAGCTTTACGACACCATATGCATATAAGGAGATGAATAACAATAAAGCCATTTTGTATATTACTGAGCAAAATAAAATATTTATCTCTGCACCAATTTAGCAGTTAGTGCATTTAATCTTGTTTACGAATATCAAACAAATAGTTTACCCCTGGTATTGACTGAAGGGAATTTTGACTCAAGTCAAGGATCTGCAATTGTTGTAAATCAAATATATCAGTTGGAACTTCATGCAGTTGATTGCGTCTGCAAGTTAACCGACAAAAAGAAACAATCATTAAATTGGAACATGCAAATGGCATACCGAAAGCATGTTTTTTACCATTATATATTCCATTACAACAGACCTAAGATAAAGCTCCAGCAAGTGTGATAGGCTGGAAAATGCCAGATATTGAGATAATGAAGCTGGATTCCCACTAAGATCGAGAATCTGAAGCATAGGAACTGTTTGAAATCCATCGTGCGGAATCTACAGGACAAACAACAGGCAGCCAATGATGACAGCAAGCACAATTAGGTAAAACACAGGAGCAGATACCATGAATTCATCTCAAGGCATTTAACAATTTAAGCTCCATCACTATGTAACCAATTTAGTCCTGTTTGATGCATGAAAAAGTACTAAGGGGTTGCTTGCTTAGTTGGTACAATGAAAAAGTACCAAGAGGAGCAAATTGTGGTACAATGTTTCTTAGCAGGGTTGAGTTCCGAATATGACGTGGCACACACACAGTTGTTAACTTGTGAGATGCTACCTTCTTTTATGGAAGTATATGCCCATTTGCTTCAAGTTTGTAAAGACAGAGATGTGACTTCTGATATGGTGACCAATAACTCAGCAGCATTAATGACCAATGTTTCAATTAATAATCGCGGTGGCAACGATGGGAACAATAATGGCTCTGTTACTGGGACAGTAGCACCCCTCACACCTGTAATTATTGTGGAGTCGAAGGACATATCAAGAAGAATTGTTGGAAACTACACGGTAAGCCTCCCAAATACTCGGGTAAGAATAATAACAGAAAATTTGCAAATGTTACTTAGGATGGCATCCTACCCCTTCCTCAGTCATCCTTGCCTTCTATCACGATTTCAGCGGATGAGTATGCCCATTTAACCAATGCCTATCAACAAATTTCGGCCACTCATGATTTGCAAAAGCCATCCCATGCGACATTAGCTTTGGCTAATACAAGTAACCCTACTGCCTGTCTCTTCACTTCATCTCATAGTTGGGTTATTGACTCAGGTGCTACTAATCATATGATTGACAACACAAGTATTCTCTCTTATTTCAAATCTACTACTAATTTACCTCGTGTTACTTTAGCCAATGGATCTACCGCTTCTGTAACTGGGCGTGGGACAGCAAACCCAACAAATTATCCCCTATTATCCTCTATTTTATGTTTATCACAATTCCCTTTTAAGCTATTATCTGTCAGCCAACTCACCAAAAGTCTCAACTGTTGTGTTGATTTCTATCCCAATTATTGCCTTTTTCAAGATCTTGGGATGAAGCCAGTTATTGGTAGGGGCGTCTAGTGAATGGCCTGTATGTTCTTGATTCAACTTCTGAGATAGTACCTTGATCGATTGCTTGCACAAGCTCATCTTCCCATTTGCAACTTCACTGTCATTTTGGTCATCCGTCTATCACAGTTTTACAAAAGTTATGTCCTAGTCTTAAACAAGAATCTGTTTTGGAGTGTGAAGCTTGCTAATTTGCTAAACATCATAGGGTCTCTTATTCTCCTAGACTATATAAACGAGTTGAGTCTTCCTTTTTCTTGGTGCATACTAATCTAAGAAGCACGGACACGAAAAAATGGAGCCGTGTCCGCATGTGTCTGTGTCGGACACGTGTCTAACACGGACACACACACAGAGTGCATATATATGCTCCATGTTTTTTTAGAGGGGCTTATAAAGTACAAAATATGTATGAACTATCAAGATATTGGAAGTCTTGAAACACATCAATCAATATATATCATATTATGAATTCTGAATTTTTTTTCTTAATTCCAAATTTTATAATATATATGTCTTGTCCGGGTCCACCAAATTTTAGAAGTTGGTGTGTCCCCGTGTCCGTGTCTGTGTCCCGTGTCCATGTCGCGTGTCCATGCTTCTTAGATACTAATGTATGGGGTCCTTGTCCTATTCCATCCAAATCTGGTTTTCATTATTTTGTGACATTTATTGACGATTATTCTCGGGTTACTTGGCTTTATCCTATGAAATCTCTATCAGAATTGTTTACTATATTTTGTGCCTTTCATGCTGAAATTAAGACTCAATTCAACAAATACATTTGTGTTTTGAGAAGTGATAATGCTAAAGAATATGTTTCCTACACTTTTCAATCTTCTCTCTCTCAGCATGGTATTATTCATCAGTCATTATGTATTGTTACCCCTCAACAAAATGATGTAGCAGAGCTAAAGAACCGTCACTTGTTAGAAGTTGCCAAGGCACTAATGTTCCATATGCAAGTCCCAAAAGTTTTCTAGGCCGATGCAATTTCTACTACTTGTTTCCTAATTAACCGAACACCTTCTTCTGTTCTTGACGATCAGATTCCATATTCCCTTCTCTTTCCCTCATATACATTGTTCCCTCTTGCTCCTCGAATTTTTGGGTATACTTGCCTTGTTCAAGATATGCGACCTCAGGTCTCGAAATTGGATCCCAAATCACTCAAGTGTGTCTTTCTGGGATATTCTCGTGCTCAAAAAGGATATCGTTGTTACTACCCTTCGTTGGGCCGTTACTTGGTCTCTGCTGATGTTACCTTTTTCGAGAATACCCCCTTCTTTGGTTCTCCTGTGCCTACTTCGCAATCTAGCGATTCAAGGGGCGATTTTCTTATTTATACTGTCACTAAATAGGTAGTTTCTCCTCCCTCTTGACCTGTTATTCGTCAGGTTTATTCTCGACGTGAACAACAGTCTATTGGGGCACCTCCCATCGGTCAGGACATGGACCCGACCCATTCTGCTTCATCTCCAGATTCCTCACCACTACCTGATGCTAGCCTTTATCTTCCTATTGCTCTTCGTAAAGGTAAACACGCATGTACTTACCCTGTTTCTTCTTTTGTATCGTATCATGCTCTATCTCCCTCCTCCAAGTCTTTTGTAGCCTCCTTAGACTCTGTTGCTATCCTAATGTCCCTTGCTGAAGCACTGGCTCATGATGGTTGGCAAGTTACAATGAAAGAAGAAATGATGGCCTTAGAGCAGAATCATACTTGGGATCTTGTGCCTCTTCCTTCAGAGAAACGGACTACTGGCAATAAGTGGGTGTTCACTGTTAAAATGAATACTGATGGTTTTGTTGCTCGATTAAAAGCTCAGTTGGTTGCTAAAGGACATGCTCAGACTAATGGGGTGGATTATTCTGAGACTTTTTCTCCAATTGCAAAACTTTCTTCTGTCCGCCTGTTTATCTCCTTAGCTGCCACTTACAATTGGGCACTTCACCAACTTGATGTGAAAAATGCTTTCTTACATGGGGATTTATCTAAAGAGGTTTACATGGAGCAACCACCTCGATTTGTTGCTTAGGGGGTCGAGGAAAGTGTGCAAATTACGGAAGTCTATGTATGGCTTGAAGCAATCTCCTCGTGCCTGGTTTTGAAGATTCAATACTATAATGATTAAGTTTGACTTGCGAAGAAGTCCATATGATCACTCAGTGTTCTTTGCATCATCTAGTTCTGGGTGCATTTTATTGGTTGTATATGTGGACGATATAGTGATCACCGGAAGTGATGAAGTAAGGATCAACAGGTTGAAAGCATTCCTTGGGACTCATTTTCAGACAAAGGATTTAGGACCATTGAAGTACTTAGGAATTAAAGTTTCTCGCAATCATAAAGGGATCTATCTATCTCAAAGAAAATATTGTCTATGATGCTGGTTTTACTGAGGCAAAGACATATGATGCGCCTATGATACCAAATGTGAAGTTAAAAGTTTGAAGACGAAGACTTGCTTGGGAATCCTAAAAAATATGGGAAAATTGTGGAAAAATTGAACTATCTTACTATCACTCATCTTGATATTGCCTTTCCAGTAAGTTTTGTAAGTCAGTTCATGTCATCTCCTAGAACCTCACATTGAGATGTTGTTATTCATATTTTGGGATATCTAAAAGGTGCCCCAGGACGTGGCATCTTATATCGAAATTATGGTTACCACACTATAGAAGGATTAACAGATTTTGACTATGCAGGAACCTATGTTTTTGTTGGAGGCAATCTTGTTTCTTGGAAGAGTAAGAAACAAAGTGTTGTATCCCGATCAAGTGCAAAATCCGAATATAGGGCTATGGCGCAAACTATCTATAAACTCATATGGTTACGTCATTTACTTGGTGAGATTGGGTTTGCTCATTCTAAACCAATGAACTTATAATGTAACAATGAAGCAGCAATCTATATTGCACATAATCCTGTGTTTCATGAGAGAACCCAACATATAGAAGTCGATTGTCATTTTACCAGGGAAAAGCTAGAAGATGAATCAATCTCAACTCAACACAACATGTCAGAACAGGAAGCCAATTAGTTGATGTGTTCACCAAAGCATTACCGGGGAATCAGGTTAATTATATTTATAACAAGCTGGGCATGATCAATATCTATGCTCCAACTTGAGGCGGAGTGTTACAGAATATAGCAGTTACGTAATTATAGGGATTATATAGTTAATGTAAATATCATAGTTATAGGGATTTAGCATGATTATAGGGATTATTTTCCAAGTTTAAACCTATGTATTATTGTATAAATACCTGTAGTATTATTCTAAGTTTAATATAGAAAACTTATTCTTCTCAGTAAGTAATAGAAGTCATATCCATTTCGATTTCTCACTATATTTATGATAATTCCTATTATTGTTCCCCCAAGTGAACCAAACACACCCTAAAAGTCACACAAACACAGACTTAACATTCAACTAATAGAAATGGTCCCAAACTTTTCGCTGCATAAATAACTTACAAATATTTATAGACCAAACTCATGTTCCAATACATAAAAGTTCTAGATAAATGGCATCATTGCTATGTGCAGCCAGTATCTTCAAATGGGGTAATGACTAATTTAGTCCTAAAACTTCCAAAATATTTCAATAAAAACCTAAAATTTTAGTTCACATCACTTTCAAGATTTTTCATATCCATATTAAAACAAGCCCCAGAAAGTTTGCAAAGATAAAAAAATCTAAAAAAAAAGTTTCCAATTTATTCATTTAAGCTAAAATTGATTATAAAAGTAGACATTAATAGATTAAATTAGTAAGAGATTAAATTAGTAAGATATTTATTCAATATGTGTAATCTAATCAAGAAAATGGCTTATAAGATAAAACTGTCTTTGAATCTCAATTGTGACCTTTTGTGAAGGTTTAGAACTTAACTAGAAAAGGAAGAAAAAAACAAGTATAGAAGTCAGTTGAAAATGTGTAAAATTTTAGAGTGTGTACTATAGTTATCCTTTAAATACAAAACAGATCACTTTTTTTACCTGACTAAGTGCATTATTGTCCAGCTTTAAGCACAAAAGATTAGGTAATGACTTCAGAACTGCACCAGGCCATTCTCTAATTTTGTTCCTTGATAAATTCAGAGTCTGCACATTTGGATTGGTATTCATATCCACATCAGTTACTAAGTTTTCATGCTATTTAAATCAATATCAAGCTAGTCCCCATATAGAAACAAATTTAAAAAGAAAAGGTTTGCCTCTCAGGTGTTAGCAGAGTAAGCACTCATATGGTAAAATGAATCACAAAAATAAATCTCATAATACCATATATCACATGCATCGACCATCAGATGATCCAATAGTGACAAGCAACTCAATCCAAAATTTGTGAGGATTCCAATTACAGATTTTAGAATGATATTACAACCATTTTTCAACCTCACCAACAGCTTAAACTTTTGGGTTGAATAGTTTCTTAACATGGTATCAGAACTTTATAAGACTATATAGGAATGCAATCATAATCAACATATTAGTAAGATGAGCTGGCGTGGAGGGAAAACTAGCCAAAGGAGTTGAGGAGCTGTTGTAATTAGTTACAAGTCTGTTATGATTCTAACAGAATAGATTCTAATGTAACAGATTAGATTCTAGTACTTCCCAGCTCATTCATCAGGAGCTACTTGTATAAATACATTGTACCACTTTTCACCATCAAATACACATTTCAATAGATTCTTCTTCTTTCTTCTATAGACTAAGGGCCCCTAATTCAAGCCACGTTCCTACATGTTATGATAGGTGTGATTTATTGTAATTGCCCAAACTATAAGTGAGGGGGTTATGTTATCATTTCCTAAACATTGCCCAGTAGATTAAAACTTTTGGGTTGAATGGTTTCTTTACACAAGACAGTTTTAATTGACATATGTTTTATTACATAGTGTAAAAATGGAAAACGTATTCCCAGATAATCATTCAAATTTTTAGGGCAAGACAAAATGCTTCCAATTTCAATTTAATTTGATGAGAAGACGTTCACATGAAACTTGCGTTAGAAAAACAAAGTGCTATATTCACATAAATACCTATCAAAACCTTGCTTTTACCTGGAGAGAAGCACAAAAGGAAAGTTTTTCTGGCAGCTCTTGGATGGAATTGCCAGAAAGATCAACTTTGATGATTTCACCTGATTCCCATACTTCTGATGGGACCGCATCCATACCCAAGCCTTCCAAAGAAAGTACCTGAAAGAAAAAGTTGTGTTGGTTATGAGGGGTTAGGGTATGATCAAACAACATCACAATAATCTAAAACTTAAGTATGAATAGATTGCACATTAAAATATCTTAGTCATGGCCCAAGACATAGAATCACATTTTCATTTGTTCATGCAAGGATTAAGGCTTGCCTAGTCAGCAAAGAGGAATACTTCCATGTTATTACCCAAAGGCAGAGCGGTGGGATGGTGATGTTCAGGTTGGTTCTAGGGATAAGGGAGGGGGAGAGCTACCCCGCATTAAGCACTAAAACGTCGGACTAGTGGATCCAATATAGAAACAAGAAAGAAAATTTAATGTCAAGGAAAGGGCTATCCTTCATAAACAATGGAATACATGCACTTGTAAGCATTTTCTTGCAAGTACTTCTATAGAAGTTCGTGAAAACTTCACTTTTGAAAACTGTCATAATCAACCTAATTTCAGCCTATCAAATTGAACATTAGATAATGTATATGGATTAAAATTCAAGTACAGAATTAGACAATATTTCTACCAAATGCTTTTCATGCTTTCACCTAAGTTTCAATTTTTGTTCCACCTTAGGTGTTGCCACCTACTTTGCTTAAAGTTCATCAAATATGTAGTGAAAACGTTAACAGCTTGCTGATTATATTTAAAATGACAATAATAAGGGATAAAACCATTTATGCAAGTTCAGATGGCTTATGATGCACAACAGTTTAGCCAAGTTCAATGTCATTACTATGCTCCTCAAACTAGATAGAACTCTAAAAGAGAGAAGGAATTAGGTGATAGGATTAATTGGTCAACTAAGACCATTACTATTTATTTTGGATATAAATTACAAATAGTTCAGAAGAATCTTAAATTTGATTCATATCGGAGATACCTTAGAACCAATAGACATTCGGCTTGCCTTTGAAATTACTTCCTCCTTTGCAGGAGTTACAGCTTCAGTATCTATTTCAGAAATATGGTTTCTGTTACTAAGGTTTTCATAAGTAAAGAAAATTAATCATGAGTATTTGGAGCCTAGAAACAATAAACAAATTAAGCAAGAATAAAGCAAAATAAAATCAACCGATAATGAAAATAACAGTTGTTGTGTAGGCTAGAAATACTTAATTACCTTCACCTTCACCTTCAGGTAGCCTACTTCGAAGATACTTTAGTAAAGCAGGTGTAGGACCAGAAACCAATGAACTGTTAGAGGAAAACCACCGTTACTTAGTTTAAGTTACAAAAAGATAAAGACTTCACAAAATATCAATAACATGCTCCCACCTTCTAAGAGTTCGCAATGGGTTTCCCATAAGCAAAACTTTTCGTAAAGTAGTCATCTTACCTGCAAAATGGATACTGATGATCTGAATATCATAATGAAGCTAAACATTCCACAACTTTTGTTCTTTTGAGTGTCTGAACAAGTGACAAGAAAGCAAAGATTAAAAAACATGATATTGAATGTCTGAGTTTCATGTATATGTACTTGAATTGCAAACAAAGAGGAAAAAGACTTTGATCATATTTATCTTATGAAGAAAACTGAACATGACAATGTGCTGAGAAGTTAAAAGAAAAAGACTGAAACAATATAAAGCCACTGGTTTGTTATCGCGGAACAATTATTAATTTCAAATGGCACCTAAGAAGATGCAGATGATAATGAATCTGCACCTCCTTTTCAGATATTGACTAACAAGAAATATAGACTGAACTGGTTTGAAATCCAGATTGATCAACATTATTCATGTTTACCTGAAAGCTATGAGCAACAAGAAATTTTGAGGAATTGTATCACATCCATAAATCTAGATTCAACTAGTCCATATTGAACATTACCAGCCTACGGCCTACCAACTCACCAATCTCAGAAGGCAATCCGGTCAATGAATTATTTGAAAGGTCAAGGACAGAAAGATGTAATTTGCATGCATCCACAGGAAAGTCCTTCAGCTGCAGGTTTATGAAGTTGTATAATAATAACTTGAAAGTGTAAGATGATGGATAACATGAAATTTTCATCAACTGAATTTAGTCGCATGAAACTCCTGTACTAAAGCTTCAAGAGAGAATTAGATGAGAGCAAACTGGTTCTTAATTTTGAAGAGATTATTTTGTGATTTCAACCTGTAAATTTGGACTAAATTACAATTTATCCAATGTGGTAATCCTTATCATCCTACAATATCAATTCATGTTACAGCGCATACTTCAAGTAAGTAATAATGACAAGCCACTTCGGTTTTAAAGTTGGAATGCATCTATTTTTTCAAGATCTCTACCAATGTAAACAAAATGTAGCATGTACTTCCAATTAAGCTCTTCAATTGACTATTTCAACCAATCTTTAAGTAATTGCACAATAAAACAGATCACAAGTCTGCCATTTTAAGTTAAAGAAGCTGACAAACTCAGTATATGGGAGACTTCCTATAAAAGTGAAGTTGACTTCAAGCTTTGGTATTAGAAAGAATACAATAGAATTTCTCAACAGCTAAACTCAGAAAGAATGCTTTTTTCATGGCAAGCTAATCATGAACATAAGATAGGATAACTAGCAACCTGGTTAGAGTGCAGATCTAATGTCCTTAAGGAAGAAAGGACGCCAATTTCAATAGGTAAAGAAGACAACATATTATTCCTGAAAAGTTTTGGTCACCAAAGGCAAATGAATGTCAAAACAGAAAAGTAGCAACAGTTAATTTTATAGTTTATGATGTAAATAAGGAAGTGCATATTACCCCATGTAAAATTCAACAAGAGCACAACAATCCTTTATCGATGATGGCAAAGACGAGATTCCTGCAAATCCAAAATGACAGTTTGTTAGGAGATTTATAGAAAACAGGTCTCTATTACATATGAATAGCAATGTTGAGTGTCCCATCAGTGAATGTTCTCACTATTCTGATGAAGGTCAAAACGGATGAGTTGTGAAAGGTCTCCAATGTTATCTGGAATACCAGTCATCAAGTTCTTTGCTGTTCAGATTACAACAATATAGAATCTAAGTTTTCTATGCACGTAAATTCTTTGGAATTAGATAACAGAGCTATCCAAGAATGAACTCAATGGCTATTGAATAAAATTACATGCATTAAGTTCTCTAAGCATTCTCCATGATGCCGCTAGCTTTCCGGATAGACATGTTAGCTTGTTTCCCTGGCATAGATCACAAAAGTCATTAACATTAGGCCTTAAAGGCGTAGAGTTCCAAACAAATCAAAGAAGTGGAAAGACAAAATACTTCCTGTACCTCCACATCCACTTTTGTCAGCTTTGAACATTGTGATAGATCTTCAGGCAAGTAAGAGATAGAGTTGTTTGATGCCTGCGGGGGAAGTAACACAAGGAACATATTATGCCTGTGGGAGAAGTAACACAAGGAACGTATTGAAGTTTATGGCAAGAAGACAGAGTAAACAAACTTTAGGATGTTAAGAAAAGTGCCATTAAGAAATGAATTTGACACTGATATTCCCTTAGCAAAATGATGTTGAAAACATAGTTCAAAAACAAGACCAGAATTTCAATTATGGAATTTGAAGATGAAGCAGACTAACTATCTACTCAGTTATCATGCATATATTAGCTATCTAAATTTTCTAGTAGTTGGTTTACATGGTATACAAGGAGCAAAAACCTTCTTTTCATTTTCCCTGGTACTTTTTTTATGGGTAAGGGGAAGATGGCACTAAACTCTGTATACTCTCTAGATGTTCCATTTCCATTCAATGTACAAAGCATGCTCCAATTCTGAGTTATCTGCATTAAGTTGATGAAATATGCCTGATGCAAAATAAAAAAGTAGATTTTATTAACTGGACAGAATCTTGATTAAGGACATTGATGTAATCATTCAAGGTGCACAAAATTGACTGTAAAAATGTAGTTTATAATAGTAGGGAGATCACATTGTACATACACCACTTGGGCCAAAAATTTACAGTTATTTCCCAAGGTAAGCCATTACCTTCAATTCAGACAAATCCAAACATTTCCCTAGTGAACTTGGAAGTTCCTTGAGCTGATTACTTGAGCAATCAAGCCTAATATTAATAAGGAAAATTCATGACCCAAGTCAATTAAAGCTGAAGATAAAAGAAAATTTCGACCCTAATAGATTGATAGCTGAAATAGTACAAAAGAAGTTGAGTTAGTTAAATTCACTAAAGTGAAATACTCAGGGCACCATCAAGGCTAAAAGGAAAGTAAAACAACTACATTGAGATAAATGAATCAGTGTTATAGAGTAGCTATGATCAGAATAACGAATTGAACTGATTAATATTTCGTGTTTGTATAACAAATTACGGAATAACCAATTGAAACTCATTTACAAGGATTTTTAAAAGTTTAAGGTATCCCATTGAAGTGTTGCCTTGGTTAAACATAGCATTGCAAATTGCAAATGTATTCAGTTCACAGAATTAGTAAATGACGGAGCCTACTTGACAAGAGAAGCTGCTGATCCAATCTCCTCAGGTATTTCTTCTATCAAGTTAAACGACACATCCAACGATTTCAGAATTGAAAGCCTGTCAAGTAGGAAAAAGAAGAAGAAGAAGAAGAAGAAGAAGAAAGAGAGTCCATAATCAAATAAAAACAAAAGACTTATTTCCAGGAAAACCGAAATTTACAGGCAGATGTAAAAGAATCGATATAATCTCACTCTCCAATCGCGGCGGGGATGTTAGAGAGTCGATTGTTACTAAGATTCAGAACAGTGAGCTGAGATAAATTCCTGATCTCTTCCTTCAAAACTTGAATGTTATTATGAGCCAAAATCAACTTTTGAAGCTCCACAGCCTACACAACACAAAAACGCTAAGCACAAAAAAGGACAAACAAACATACAAAAACTGGCGAAGAGAGTTAGTTACCTCCCACCAATTCTCACCCTCTCCGACAGCATCCAAGCTCCGGTAAACCTCATCCGGAACCTCTCTGAAATTGAGAAAACGAAAACATATTCCAAATGAGAAAGCAAATGTGAATGCGACGCAGAGACGGTGAACAGCGAAGAGAACCTGAGAGAGCGGTTAGAGAGATTTAGCGAACCGGAGGCTCTCGCAGCTTTTAGCAACCGATCCATGCTCTACTTTATATCCTTCTTCTCCGACATGTAAATCTCCGACATGAATCACTTTTCTTCTGCTTAGATCTAAAACAACTTCAACTCTTATCACTCGAGTTCCTTGCGGAGAAAAATAGTGTAACTAAAAACTCAATTTGTTAATTCACCTTTTAATTAAATTTTAATTTAATAATTTTATTTTAAAAAATATAATTAAATTAAGTCATAAAAGTTAACTAGAAGTATGATTATCAGGACATCTTGTAAATTACAAGAGAAACAAACTAAACACGAGTTGACAATTCAATCATAGTTGAGAAATTAAAGTTTACAAATAAAGCTACGCTCTCCGATATGAGCAGAAGCAATCCCTTGGGTGTATGAATACTAAAGTCCTTATACTCTGCATTAGAAGAGACTAAACTACTGAGAAGAGAGGAAGTTGTCATGGAAAATTTGACTGTTCCTCTCATCCCACACACTAATAACAAGAAAGGATAAAGAGATGCCGAAACATCATTTAGCAGTCTTATTGTGAAATCTCATATGAGTGGACAAGCCCTTTGGTTCAGCCGGATTCTGCCGATCCGGAACGTCATTGTTTTGATCCATGTCCTTGAGTATTTTTGGTTGATGATCTCCTGCAAAACAGACAAAGACAATCCGGGGGTTGGTTCCCGGATGGCCCCTCCGACGCTCAAGTCAGTACTTTTAGGAGATTTAGGCTTTTGGAACGGAGAGACTGCTAGGGTTGTGAGTTCTCATACCTGAATCTTAGCAGAATAGTACATTATATACCTGTGAATGCCCTTAGGTTTAGGTTTACGTGAATCATCATGTCTGCATGGGAGTCTAACGCTCACTGGGCCGAACAGGCCATGGATGGCCGAACAGGCCGTGGATGTCGGGCTGTCATCAGCTGGGCTCGGTGCTGGGCCTAGGAGAACCAATATAGCCGACCCGACCACCCTTAAATTGGTTTAATTTCTCCACAACTTCAATAATCAAGCATCTTTGCAACAAAGCTTTCCAAATGTTGATCACATAGTTGTTAGTTTATGCCCTTACAACCAATAAATTTGATGTAAATTAATGTATGACATTATATTTTAATTAATAAAATACGTTATTTATCTTTGTGTATTAATTTCATTAATATTTTATGTTTTAATACTAAAGATAAAATCCTTGGAATAATTACTGTGTAATTAAAATTATGATTAGATCATAATTATAATATTCAATTTACACTTATATGTTATTCCTAAATATTCATAGTTGTAGTTTCATTAAGATTGGATATTGTTGAAAAGATAAAACTAGCACACGTTATGTTTCTTTCTTATAAAGAAAGCAATTGATCTTATAAATTAAAGTATAGAGATACTTAAACTAATATGTAGGTGATTATTAGAGAATAAGTCACTGAACTGACCCGATTATGAGAATTCCAAATAGAATATTATTTATGTGTCTATGGATTATCTCATAATGATGGTTGTATAATTAATCCTTAGATTTGATATTACCAATGTATCTAGTATGGGAATTACTGTGTTTTGATGCTACTTATAAATCGACCTAGGATAGTTTAGTCTGTAGTAATTGAATACAGTATGAACCATATATAGATAGTTGAGAATGTCAATATAGGATTCGTCACTCTAAAGTAATTAGAGAGAATATTCTTTTGTCCTTGATTAGTAATGATTTATAGAATTCTCTAGCTAGAGTAAATTGATATTTGAAAAGGAGTTTTCAAATTTCAATTAGAAATCAATTATTAATTAGCAAGAACGAACATAATTGGATGACAAGAGCAGACATTATATCCATACTCTTTCCAATTAGAATATTGAATGACAAAATGATTAAATTATACATTACGGGCATACATGGACATGTTAAGTTAATCATTTTGACATTACTGATATTTAGGTAATCATAACATGTTGCTAAACGTCAACCATGATTTATGATTATGAATTATTTAATTGGAGAATTAAAGATAAATTAAAAGGACTTTTAATTTATCTAATTCTAATTATGATTTAGAATTATAATTTATAATCATTGTCAATTTATTAGGAATCTAATGGGCCGCACATCAAAGAGCAATTTGTGAAAGAAAAATCAATTTAATTAAGTTGGATTTAATTATAAAGTTTGAGAAACTTTGGGAATCAAATATGAGATATTTGATTTTATTAAAATTAAATTAAATTAATTTGAATTTGAATTTGAATTTGATTCTAATTATAATTAAATAGATTTATTTTTAATGAAAGATTGTCATGATTTTTCTATTTAAAGGAAAGAGCTTTCTAGAAGCTAGCACTTTTGTCTTCTTCCTCTCAAAAGCAGTTTAGGAATTACTCTGTGGATACCAATAGAGGCTGGACAATTGGACAATTCTTGATTGATCACCTAGAGAAAAGATGCAAAGTTTTTCTTCGGAAAGCGAACAAGGTATGATTTCTAAATCGAATTTTATTTAATTCAAATTTAATCAATTATCGAGATCCGCTCGGAATTCGTCAAAAACAATTATTTTCCACTATGCCTGTGATTTGATCACGGTTGGATCTATCAGAGCCTCCTTTAATTGTTAATCTTGGATTATTGGCTTGATTGTTACTGTTGATTTTTTTTAATGCATTGGAAAAGACAAAAGTTTTCACAACTGTTCCCGTTTTGGAAATTGTTTCCCCGACTATATGTGATTTCTAATCCCTATCTTAATTGTTTATGCATGATTTGGAATTCTATTCTCTGAACATATACGATGCATGCCTTGCGGTGATTCTGGAATTTTCTTCTCCGTGGTTATGCAATGAAAATACAATGGATTTAGGGTTTTCTAAACTCCTTACATTGCTTGTGGTTTTGTTTGAAATTCCCAATTTCTTAAAACCCTAATTTATACTTCACTCAATTTGCTTGCATCTATTATGCGATGTTTTTTAAAATTGTTTCTAGAATATGTGTGTTTTTCTTCTGGGTTTCGGCCTTCTGAAAACCTATTTTCGAAACTCCTTTTTGCATATATCTGGGTTCGGGTTTCTGGGTTTTGTGCATGTTTGATTGATGAAAGCCCTACCTTTTCTGGATTATTGTTTGTGATGTTAGGTTCCTGTGTTTTCTCCTTGCGTTTACTGCTGCTGTGTTTGTTGAACAAGATGGGCGATTATCGCCCATTTGTTGAGATCACCATCGAAACCGATGGAGTTGTTGGGTGATTGTTGCCAATGGAGAAGACAATGGGCATTAATCGCCCATCGTAAGGCGACGCCATGGATGGCATTGCTTGAGCTGTTCGTGGTTACATAGCAGAGAGGACATGCCGGTGATTTCACTAGCATGACAGTTTTGAGACTCAATGTGTGTGATGGATTGAAAATCGTGGAACAAGGTCGTGTTTCGTGGAACATGATTGTGGTTGATGGGTTAGTGGAAATGTGGGAGGAGAAGTTTCAGATGGAAGAAGATGACGTGGGATTTTTCCAAAAGAGGGAGAGGTTTCGTGGAGAAGACGAAGGGTGCGTGTGGGACACACGCCCATCGTCTTCGTAGGACTTCTCCTGCAGACGCGACTGGCGCATGCACTACACACGCCAGTCAACTCCTTTGACTGTACTGCACGCGCCACATGCTCCACACATGTTATCATTAGTGCATGCGCCAAACACCTTCCCACCCAATTTTTATGTGTTTTAAAAATGTTTTAAAACCCTAAATTGTCTTTAATTAATTTAATAGAGATTAAATTAATTTCCACTCCTAATAAAATTGAAAAGTGTTTTATTAAATTTTGAAAATTGTTTTCAAAGGAATATTTATTAGGAAAGGTTTTGTAATTTAATTTAATTTTTCAAGAGTTGAATTATTAAATTAAATTTATTATCAAATCAGAATCAAGCCAAAGTTTTAAATAATTTCTTTTTGTAATTGGATTATGTTTGAAATTATAATTATAGTGAGATTATATTTTTGATGAGATCGGACATTTTTTGAAATTTAAAATCCCTCAATAAAATATTAAGTATATGTTATGAACGTGATAGCTGTCTTCGATTATTTGAGAATAAAACCAGAATTCTATTTATTGTTTGACTTGTTGAGTAAACTCAAGGTCACTTTAACCCCGAATATGTTTTAATCTTAAATTAATGGGTTCTACTTAACTAAAATTGTATAATTTGGAAGAGTAAACTTATGATCATATAAATTTAGAGACAGAGTTAGGAATAATATATTTGATATATTTTGACAAAAGTTGTCACCTAACTGTACTAGGAGTCACATAAAATGTGATTGAAAAGTTGTTTTTTTACCTAATTTAATTTTAGTAGGTTTGTTGAGCAAATTCAAGATCAATTAATTTTAAATAGGATCCTAGCCCATTAAGAAACTATTTGATAATTTTTT
>JAOQMR010000005.1:22484491-22495103 GCA_027563865.1 Erythroxylum pelleterianum
ATTTCTAATAGGATGTTGATGTTGTTTTTAAAAAATAAATCCCTCTTGAGTTATGTCACTTATCCTTAAGTTAATTAATCAATATATTTATTTGATTGAAACATCTAATGATATATTAAGATTTGTGAAATTTAATAAAAGATTTGACTTTAATACCATCCATCCCCTTGATGACTAGATCAATATCATTAATTGGAGTAGTCAATTTGGTCTTTAAAATCTATCTAAGTTTTATGAAACTTTAGTTTTCAAAACCTACCTAAGTTATCTTATGTATGGAATTTAGATTAAATGTAACAATAGGATTTTGCAAAACAAAAGAAAAGTAAGGAGGTCTTTTTATTAAAACTTGTAACAACTATTAGGATGCAATTATTTCATATGGAGTCAATCACAGTTATATTCTCCTCATCAACTACAACGGGAACTTACCTTAATCAATTGATAGCAGTTTAGCCACAAGAGATGAGGATAAATGATAAGTGATATTTATTATAGGATCATCTAATTCATTTTATATGATAATGTGTATGTTTAGTATACATACTAGGATGTTTAGCCTAGGCTTTGTGTTATTTTCATATAACTTGCATGTGTATGTGATTGTATATGATAAATTGCGGTGTGAGGCTATAAATGAAGGTTTTTAAGCTTAGGTTTTGTATGCTTTTCATGTGTTTTGATGTACATACATTTTGCATGATTATATGTCAATGTTTGGCAGGATTTGGACCTTATTTGTGTTGATGATCAACTTACTTACAAGTGGACTTGTTGTAGGTATCAAAGGAGAAAGCTAGAATTTCCTAGGTAGAAGTTGGAATTTTTCCAGTTTTCTAATTGGCAATTCCAACTTTCTCTATATCCATCCTAAGTTTTAAACACCTAAAGGGGTATTAAAAATCCCATTTTAAACCCTAAAAATACAAGAGGGTAGTACAGTACACAAAAAGGAGGAAGATAGACACATTTTAAGGCATATTTTTAAGAAGAATCAAGTGAGCTCAAGATATCTCAAAACTGCCACACCAAGTTCTAACTTTGTTCTTCATCTCATAAGCCTTTTATTCTCACTTCTCTCATTTGTTTTTGTTTAGTTATTACATGGAGAAGATGTATGGACTTGTTGTGAGGATGTTGTTGATGATTGTAATGGATTTCTATGTAGATTTTAGGGTTGTTCTTACCATAACTATGTAAGACTCACTTTAACTTAATGCATGGTTTGCTTGAATGCTTATGATGTGTAGACTTTATATGCCTAGCTTACATTGAGAAATGAAGTTAGGAAATCAGTTTGGATGTACCATAAGAGCGGGCAATCATGAGAACACTTCACACATCCAGCTAATATGACATTTAGAGAGAGATCTTGGATGTTTTAATGGTTATCCAATAGGTCACTTCATATCTACTTAAAGGTTAAGTAAAGTGTGTAGGTTGAGAGATCACATACCAAACTTTAATCATTATTTTGGGCTTAATTGGTTTCGGTATTGAGAGAGAAAGGGTCAATACATTAGAATGCCTAGGACTAAGCATGATTATATTACCAAAGTGAGAGATTACATGGTATGGAGAGAATGAACCTAGACTTTACAATTTGATTCTCTAAACCAAAAATGTGTTCTTATTTTTGTGACAATTTGAAATGTGTTTGCAAGTCCTTAAATTGTGAATTTTTACAATTTCAATATTTCATTATTTGTTTTACTTAAACAGAAGTCAATTTGAATTACAAGGTGACTAATAAATCCTTGAGGGAATGATACCTTTCTATACTATTTTATACAAGTCGTATACTTATGGTATAACAACTTCAATTAATTTTAAATTTTGAGCTAAACAAGAAGTAGCTATCAAGTTTTTGGCATTATTGCTAGGGATTATGCCTATCATCGAGTGTGATTTGAATTATTTTGATTTGATCTTTCTTTTTATTTGTATTTAATACTCTTTTCTTAAGTGTAACAGGTATATGCACACGAGAAGTTCCAAAAGTGAGAGTAGATTAAACGAACCTGACAACACCAAACTTGAAAGGGAATTAAGAAAAGTAAGACGTCAAGATAAAATCGAAAAGAAATGACAAATCAAGGAGATTAAGGCGGTGACCAAAGAACATTAATAGATTTTATGCAACCTGGGTTTAATTCGAACCAACAAGGGATCTTCAGGCCACTTGTTAATAAGAAAAATTTTGAAATTAAGCTTGCTTTATTGGATATTTTGAAAACCAAGTGAACCTAACTTTGTCTAAGGTATTGGAATATGAATTGAAAGAGAATAAATAACAAAAATTGAAGCAATCAAATAAATTAAGCAAATAACCAAATAACAATTGATCCGCCCAAATTATGTAAAGATGATCAAGGGTAAAGCTTAGGATTCATTCTTTCATTATTTTGCTTCCCTAATGATTACTAATTCAATTATGTGCTGATCCTAGATTTTTGAAAAGTTTGATTACTCTCTCTCAAGACCTAATTGATTAACCCTAATTGAATAGAAAAATTTCATAATTGTTATCTCTCCATTCACAACTCTTTCCTTAACGTTTTCAATTAGTTTTGAAACTATCTATTGAATAACCTAGTTCTTACACAAGATCTCTCTTCAAAAATAGTTGATTTGTTAATCATGTGACTTATTAATTCGCCAACTCTTATTGTGCAAATTAATCATATTCCTTTTGACTCACTCTCTCGATTTATTCCCAAAGTATGAACATGCACCATTAACACAACACATAAATTGTATTGAGTAAAAAAATTAACGTCATAAAACAACTTAAGAACAAATCCTAATTTGGAAGTTTAGAACATTATAAACATATAAGAAATTTGGAAATTCAGTTTACACATCAAGTTTAATAAAAATAACAAAAGGAAAGAAAGAAAAACTTGATATGTAAATCTAGAAATCTTGATGTCTCTCTCGATCTTCCTTGTTTAATCCACTTTTGCAAGATGACAGTTATTTTTTTTGGAGTATTTTTTGTTTTTAATTTCTGAGGGTCTTGTGGGTGTAACTAGGGTTTTTCCCCTTTAATTGGTTCCAAAATTGTCCCCAAAACTCAAAACAAATGGAAAAAGTTACGACTGAGGAGCTTCTGTCACGATCATGCATCTAGTGTCATGATCGTGACTATGTGAAATTGCTCTCTATCAAAATCATGCATTTGGAGTCACGATTGTGACCTTGCCCATGCAGCTCTATTCACCTCCAAATCTCTTATTCTGTACCTATTTGAGTTCCAAAACTAACAAACACATCAAACACTTCAAGAAATATATAATTATGAATGAAAACATGATCTAAACCATACAAACACTTAGAATACAAATAAACACACACATTAACATAATTTTAAGCATGTACATGTAATAATCATCTAAAAACCATCTATCAGCACACTCAAACACCTAAACATAGTCTAAACTACACCTATCAGTCTTAATACAAGGTTTTGATGAGGTCTAGGTTAGGGTATGGTAGGGATAATAAAAAGAGTGATAATATTGAAGGAAATTTACAAAAACAAAGTTACAAGAAATTAGTTCTTCATAATATAGGCTCTTCACACCACAAGTCCATTATTACGATAACTTTAAAACTTTTTTATAATCACTTATTATGTTTGCAACACTTTGTTTTTTTAAGCATCCATCATGTACCGATAATTAAAGAAATATTGGACCTTTTCAAATTTTAAGTTTCAAGCAATCAACTAAAATTAAATAACCTTCAGGGTTTAAAAATAATAAAAAGGCTTCAAGAAAGATAAGGTAAAAGCTAATAATGTGTTTGTAATCAATGAGAGGCTAGGTCCCAAAATTGGTTACTCCTAAAGGATAAATTATGGTGGGATAATTATAAAAAAATATATTAAAAAATGTTCAATCTAAACGCCTTTATCATTTCAATGCTTCTAATTCAAAATATATGGTCTTAATATAAATAACAAAAGCAAGTTCTAGAATTATTCAACTATACATGATAACACATATGAACGAATAAAAGAGCTTAAAATAATGATGTCTTTACTATTAGGCTCAAAAGTTCAAAAAAATAATATTGTGTGAAAATAATATGCAATTTTCATTTAAATGAATTATCCCAATAATAACTAAAAATAAACTTTGAAATTTCTTCCCCACATTTAAAATTTTACATTATCCTTAATGTACACAATTGAATCACATCAAAATGAAGTAACAATAAAATGCACAAAGTAAGAAAGGGCTTAGAATTGGTACCGCCTAAATAATAAGAATTACAAAGTTTTGAATTTGATGAAGGCTACATCTAATATTAGATACATCCATCCTTAAACAAGACAAATATGCATAATTAACTTAGGATGCTTTATATCCTAAAATAAAACACATAAAAAATCAATAAGTTTTATGCTAACATAAAAATGGAAACAAAATGAAATAAAACAAAATATATCCTAATACCTGGGTAGCCTCCCAAGCAGCACTTGTTTAATGTCATTAACTCGATGTATCTTTCATATTTACCATCAACCTAGGTTTATAATTAGTGGCTTGGTTCCACTCTTTTCTCCACATAGCGATTTAGTAGCCTATGAATAAACCATATGTTGAAAGATAGTAATAAGGACATAATTTATCAAATTAAAAAATCAAATTAACTCCATTAATGCCCTTTTTTATAACAAATTGTCAATAAAATAAGGTATAATAAAACTCCTTGAATCTTTGGTTGACTAAAAAAGTTAGTCTTTTAGGATGTGGGATTCATTTGTACTCAAGGTGACTGCTAATAATTCATCAATAGTTTCCCTTATTTGGCTCCTCCTCATGTTCTTTCTCAATCAACTTTGTCCACTCTTCTACTTTCTCTTCCTAGATAGAGGCTTCCACCTTTTCTTCTTCCTCAATAATCTTTTGCGTGGCAGTTAGCTTTAATTGTGGCAAGACCTTCTATTATTATGTTTATAAGACATTCTTCTTATTACTGTTTTGTAAAGATTTCGCTGAAGCGTAATCATTCCATCCATCAGCATAAGATTTGTTCCACTTTGAATTATAAGTAACCTCGTATGGTGTACTCCAAGGCTAGTTTCATATGCAATATGGGACACTCCCATATATAGTTTGTTGCTCAACATTTATGATTGTAATGGTTATCCCTGCAAATGTCATAACACAGTATAGATATCAATTGAGCTTCTAAATACATGTCACATACCTTTCATTCCAAGTTTGTGATGTTGCCATATATGATGGCATATTATAATTCCTATGAGGATACTGCCCTCTTCATCCTTCCATTATAGGTTGTAGCTATAACGATGAACCTTAAATCCTAACATTATGCTACAAACATAAAGTCAAAATAGATAAGATCAAAAGATAAATAGATGAATAAGGAAATAAAAATAAAAATAATGGTTAGATTAATGAAAGCTAGGGTTTCCTAATATTAAACTCCTCGACAATGGTGTAAAAAAATTGATTGAAAATTATTTTACTTATAAAGATTTATAAGTTTTAATATTAAGTGCATAGTGTAGTTGTAGCTACTATTGGCAAGTATAGGTCGATCCCACAAGGATTGTAAGTACTAGCTAGTATTAACCCTTTTTTATTACCTAACTGCCAAATTAGATAGTAAATTTACTTGAAAATCAAAGAAACAAACTAAACTAAAGTTGACACAAGAATAAACTCAAATAAAAAAAACACTAAGAAAATTCAATATCAAATAAATAGTATATAAGTGATGAATCCACCTAAGAATTCATAAACACTAACCCTTTTATCATGCAATTAAACTATTGATTATTAAATGATAGTAATTCCTATCTTATGTTAATATTTTTCTCAAAACTATTAACAACTAACCCTCAATTGATTAACTAAAATCTCTTTTTAGTTAAAACCCCTAAGATTGCATTATTGATTTATGAGTTTCGTTGTTAGGTTTGATCTAATCCAAAAGATTTATGTCAACCTATCTCTAGAATTGCTATGGTAGATTTATTCACAAAAAAGGATTTACCAATCTTAATCTCAGACATATGAAATCAAATAATGGACTAACATTTTGGATATATCAGTTCAAGACTATAATGCATAATTGAATCACAATAAATCAATCAATAAAGTTGTATTGAATAAAAGATTAAATCATATTATCATCTCAACTTAGGGTTCATCACACCTAGGCATTAAACAATTAAGTTTCTACACATAGAAGAAAAAGCCAATAACAAATATTCAGAAAAACAAATAGAAATCAAAGAATTTATATTCTAAATCTTAGAAATCAAAGAATTTATATTCTAAATCTCTTTTTTCTCTAATGAATCTTCATGCAATTTGGATTGAATAATGCTCTCTACCAAATCTTGTAACATAATCTTTATGTTTTCTTTGTCCTCTGTTCAAAATTGCCTCTTCTTTGTGTTTCTTAACATTAAAAAATGCTTTTAATCTCACCCCTTCTTGATATACCTTTGATAATATCCTTTTATAATAAAAACTAGGGTTTTTAGGATATACACTTACACAGTCATATAGGTGATATTGTATCTCCAAAAACACCTAAATTTGCAATTTCACATGGGCATAGTGACTTACATAAGCAACATACATGATCGTATATGTCAACATATATATGGGCGTGTAACTCCACACAAGTAGGAATTGTGTTGTTAAAGCTCCATATGTTTACAGAGACTTACATAATCAAGATACATGTTCATGTAAGTCAGCAATTGCTTCAAATCTTCGTTCGATGCCATAATTTCATCTTAATTCTTCTCCTTTTAGTTCATGAAGGTAATTATCACCTACAAATAAAATTGAAGCAAAATAAATGCCAAAAAATATTATCAAAACATTAAATAACAAGCAACACACACTAAATATGGGTATATAAATATAGTCGAATAATTGTTTATCAACATTTTTGTATTATCCCTAAATTATTCATAGTTATTATTCTATTAAAACTAAGCATTAATATTATGAAAAAGGACGAGCAGACGTTATTTTTTTCCCTTATAAAGGAAGTAGTCAATCTCATAGACTAAAGTATGGAGATACTTAAACAAATGTGTAGATGCTTATTAGAGAACAAGTTCACTGAGCTGACACATATGAGAAATCCATTTATAACATTACTTGTATGTATGTGGAAATTCTCATTGTGATGATTGTATAAGTGATTCTCTCACTTGAGATCTCCAAATTGTTATGTTTTCATACTACTTATGGCATGTTCTAGTTAAGGATAACTTAGTTGGTAGTCATTGGATGTAGCATAAACTATATGGTAGTAGTTGAGTGATCAATATAAGATTCATCACCCTAAAGTAATTAAGGAGAATGTTTCATTGTTCTCGATTAGTATTGATTCAAGAAATCCTTGGACAAGGTAGAATGACACCTTTCAAAATACTTTATAAATTTCATTAATTAAATTAGTAACTAATGGTGGAGAACTAGCATCTAAATATCGTATACATTAATTTCATTCTCTATGCCTAATTAGAACATTGTATGATTAAAGGATTAAATTATACGAAAAATCTTTCACGAAAAGACTAGTCAAAACTACTTTGACATTTTTAAATATTTGGGTGATCCTAAATTGTTGCTAGACACAAAGCTTGATCAACGGATATAAATTGTTTAAATAGAAAATTATAGTTTAATTTATCTAAATATTGTTTGGGGATATAATTTATATACATTGCCAATATTTAGGAACCTAATTATTCACACACAAAGAATAGGTTGAAGAGGAAAAGATATTTTTATTAATTTGGACTTAATTGTAAAGTTTGAGAAATTTTATAATCAAATATTTAATAAATAAGGATCAGTATGAGATATTAGTTCTTATTTGGGCATAATTGGTATTTAATTAGAATTATTTGTAATTACAATTAAAGCTTAATTGAAATTAGAATTTAATTACAATTAAATTACTAAAATATTTAAATCCCACTATAAATAAGCTTAAGTTCTAAGAGAGCTAGCACTCTTTGCCCACCCTCTCTATAATAGTTACAGAGTTCTCTCAACATATTCTGTGAATAACATTAGAGGTCAGATATTTGTCCGACAACGGTAGTTGAAATGAGCCAATTTCAAAAACAGTTTGAGGGATATTACAAAAAAGAATCAAGCTTTGAAATAAGGAACAAACTATGATTCATGCTTTATTATTATCTATATGTTAATCACTTTATAGAATTTAAAGTGATCTTGGCTTTTGGGAAATCAAAATGAAAATGTTTTATTATCACTCTACTACGTTCAGGATCATATCTCACCCTTGATTTCCCAATAATGGTATCAAAGTTGACTTAAATTCTATAACTTAATTAAAATATGTTTGAATGTTATTGATTATAATTATTTAATAGCAAAAGGTTTGCAGCTTAAATTTGAAAAAGTTTTGGATTAATATTGATGAACCTCAAATCAACAAATTGGAAATTTAGGATTGTAAATCATGAAAATTTCAATAACACATGAAAAATCTAGAAACTCATAGCCACCTAATGTAAATGCTATGAAATTTCCTTGAAAATGAACTGTTTGATGATGGAAACAATAGAAAATAGAAAATCCCAAATTTTAAGGTCCGTTCGTTATTAAAAATTCATTTTATGCACCACACAAAAAAAACGATCACCATTAGAGAAATCAGAGCATGGATCCATATATGCAAATCACATAATCATCTAAAACATAACTGAAAAACCAGAAATGAACATAAAATAGATCAATTTGATCAGGTTTGACTTAAAAAACTAGATCAGTCATAGATCAATAAGATTTTATGTCTAAACAACAACAAAACAACTAAATAATAATAAGAATAAGAACAAGAATAAGAATAAGAACACTAACAAGGTAATGGATCATAGACAGAGGAGATAGGCTAACGCCCCTATTTGGTAGAAGAGTATAAGACTCACCAATTCACTACAGTGATATAGTAGGTAAATCAACGAAAGAAGAGGAGAGAATATAAGTAGAGAGAGGGAAAGGTCACCAAAACTGTGACTACATAAATATTTAAGAATGTCAAAATAGTTTTGACTACTCTTTCTATATATGATTTTTCTATATAATTCAATCTCTTTATCATATAATATTACGATTAGACATAGAGTATATAGTTGATTTCTACTCTATTTTAGTTCAATCGTATTAGTTCTCTATTATTAGCAATTGATTCCATTTTGAAATTTGTAGATTATTTTGCAAAGTGTAATTCCACCTTAGCCAAGGAGTTTTTGAATCAATACTAATCGAGAACAATGGAGCATTCTCTCTAGTCACTTTAGAATGATGAGTCTTATATTGATCACTCAACTATCACTATATAATTGATGTTATATCAAATGACTACTGATTAAGCTACCATTGATTATAATAGGTCATAAGTAGTATCAAAAGATACCAAACCCTATATTAGATACTTTAGAGACATACAAATAATGTTCTAAATGAAATTTTCGTATGCGGTCAGTTCGATGAACTTGTTCTTTAACAATAACTTACACATTTGTTTAACTATCTACATACTTCAGTCGTAAGATTGAATACTTCCTTCAGATGGAAGATACATAATGTGTATTAGTTTTTTACACTCTATTACTATCCAATTTTACTAGAAAAATGACCAAAAACAATATAAGGATAATATATAAATATAATATGAATCTTATAATTATAATCTCATCATAGTTTTATTTATAGTGTAAATTTATCCCATAAACTTTCATTATGTCACTAAACTACAACCAATTCATTGGTTGTGGAGTATAAACTAACACAAAGTAAACTAAAGGATAATCTCCTTGCTAATAGCATTAATATATTTAATTAAAACTAGGATAATCTCCTTACTTCTGATCTCTAGATCGCCTCCCACTAATACATCTTTGAGAGAAGAAACTTTTGAGGAGAATACTAGAATTATCTACTAATTTATTAAGATACATATATTCCAAAATAAAATACAATTATGCCTCTTTTCCATTATTATTTCTATTAAACTTCTTGTTCGATAGAACCAACCTAGTATAAATCAACTTCATCTTTCCTAGTAGAAACTAAATCATAAGTTTCTTAACTAATATTATTATATTGTCTTATTAAATGCTTTCATATTACTAAATCCAAAAACAACCCCCTTCTTTCTCTCAATTCTAAGTAGACTCTATTTGACCTTTCTATACTGTGCATCCTAAAATTTCGTTTTAGCACTACATCAAATCCTCTGTTCCACTTACTCTGTTTCATTAAATCTCATCCATACATTTATGTAAGGTCTACATAAATATGTGGATAAGATTTAATGGAACATGATAGGAACATCATAACCAAAAACAGGAGATCTTATCCCTTTTAGCACACCGACCTGCTCCTTTCTAAGTTTCTTCACCAGTTTGTCTTTTGGTATTTATAATCAGTTTTTTTTTTGTAGACATGTATTGAGCAGTAAGTACCATATCAATCAGTAAATGGTATAAAAAGTAATGTCCAGTACTAGCCTTATGTACCGGCCTGTTTCAGGTAGCACCGACCGGTCGATAAACTATATAAAAAGTAAT
>JAOQMR010000005.1:22518617-22534039 GCA_027563865.1 Erythroxylum pelleterianum
GCGGAAATTGTAACAAGCAAAGCCTAACTACACACTAACGAGCAATCCGGCGAAAACGTGTCCTCTCCCTGCACAAGCACAAGATTACATTACATGTACACGCGAACGAACACACACCCCTGAAACTCTCACAAACCCCCTCCTCCTTGAACTACGTATTAGGTACTTTTGATTTGTATTCTCTCTCCCATCTCCCAACCTTATATACACCCAAAACGCAGCATCTCTGTTTTTTTGAAATATATATTATATTTAGATATTCATTTTGCGTTTCGAAACGGATTTGTGCATCTTCCATTTCCCATTTTTTTGGTGCACTCACTCACCCAAGATGGAAATGAAATGCTCTTCTCCTCTTTTTCATCCACATCGCCATCACCATGTCTCGCCACTATGACTCCAAGAAGAAGATGAGCAAAAACGGCAACAAAAACAAAAGAAACGGCAGCGGCCATAGACAAGACCATGAACAACAGCAGCAAGAAGAAGAGGAAATGGAAGAGGAAGAAGAATGTTTCTATGAGTCACTCGATCGCATTGCGTCCTCTTCTTGCTCTTGTTCCACTTCCAATTCTGACTCTGACTCTGATCACGACCGCAACCCCACCACCTGTTCCAATTCCGGGTCTGCTTCTCCTACTCAACACCATCATCACGTCTTCAAGTACGATGTTTGGATCTCCGAGCCCGCTTCCGTGTCCGAGCGCCGCCAACGGCTTCTCCGCCAAATGGGTCTCAGCTCTGACCCCTCTCCCTCTCGGGGACGGACGGCTGGCGATGTTGGCTCCGCGTCGTTGCGCCGTTTGACTGGTTCCGGTGGGGTGCACCGAGCTTATTGGAATGAGGGTGGTGATCCATATAGTGATAAGTTCAATCCATGTTCTTCTTCTTCTTCTTCTTCTTCTTCTTCTTCGTTGTTGTCGGCTGTTTATTCCTCTCCAATTCTTTCTCACGATTTAATGGATGTAAATACAGATAAGAGTAACCATAAAAAAACCACGGCAAATGATGGCAATGCTTGTTTTCATGTCGGCTGCAAAAGAATCAACAGCACTTGTTCGTTCTCTTCTTCGCAGAATGTCACTGCTGTTTCGCCGAGTAAGCCCCCGTCTGGTAAATATGGCAAGAGGGTTGATGTGAATCGATCTGATTCCAGCAATTCTAGTGGAAACTTTAATCGGAATTGGTCAAGAACCAGTTTAGGGGAGCTTGTTGATGAGTTGGCTTGTAATGGCGTTGAAACAGCCGCGGAAGTCTGTACAATCAAGAATCTTGATAATGGGAAGGAGTTTGTAGTTAATGAGATAAGGGAAGATGGGATGTGGAATAAGTTGAAGGAAGTGGGAACGGGGAGACAGTTGACGATGGAGGAATTTGAAATGACAGTGGGTCATTCACCGATTGTACAAGAGTTGATGAGGAGGCAAAATGTGGAGGATGGCAATACAGAGAATGTGGATTCTAGTGCTAATGGAGGTAGTGGAGGTGGGGTTTCGAAGTTGAAGAAAAAGGGTGGCTGGTTTAAGAGTATAAAGGGTGTGGCAAGTAGCGTAAAAGGACATAAAGAGAGGAGAAGTAGTGATGAGAAGGATACTGGATCAGAGAAGGGGGAAAGGAGGTCGAGTTCTGCTACTGATGATAGTCAGGACGTGTCATTCCATGGGCCAGAGCGAGTTAGGGTAAGGCAGTATGGGAAATCATTTAAAGAATTGAGTGCTGTTTATAAGTGTCAGGAGATACAAGCGCACAATGGCTCCATATGGACTATTAAGTTTAGTTTGGATGGCAAATATTTGGCAAGTGCTGGTGAGGATTGTGTGATTCATATTTGGCAGGTTATGGAGGCCGAGAGGAAAGGAGAGTTGTTAATGGAGAATCATAACCTACTGTTAATGACAAATGGATCACCTGAGCCTACATTGTTATCGCCATCTGTTGATGGTCATGTAGAGAAGAAGAGGAGAGGTAGGCCTTCCATAAGCCGAAAATCATTGAGCTTGGACCACTTAGTCGTGCCAGAGACTGTTTTTGCACTCACAGATAAACCTATTTGCTCATTCCATGGACATTTTGATGATGTCCTTGACCTTTCTTGGTCCAAGTCACAGGTTAGTTAGTGCTTATTTGTTTTCTCTTGTATCTTCTAAAGAGTGATCCTCTTACTTTTATACTCAAAGATTCCTATTTCTCTGCCAATTTTTCCTTGGCCTACAAGAATGAAAACCGAAAGATGAATATACATATCTAAAAAGGAAAGCTTCCTTAGCTAGAATTGCATTTAACAGCCGTAATATAACAATTGTTTTATATTTGAGCAGTTTTTCACATTGACCGAATATCCTGATCAAATGCATAGTCTAGACTGGCTTATAGTTTCCAAAGTTATCATGCGGCAATAGTTAGTTAAGTGTAGGATTGGATATTGGAAGGTGGTAAGGGCTTTTCTAGTTCTTTCCAAGTAAAGAGTTTTCGGGGTAGGAGAAAGCAGCATCAATGAGCCTCTGTGATTGTTAACCATATCTTATGAGTATACATTCAGTGACCTAAAGTGGGAAGGATTTTACTGTGTATGAAAACAGAAGGTTTTTGGTATGATCAAGTCCCCTAGATCTGGTTATAGGTCTAGTAAGACTGAAGTGTGGTTGTAGTTCACCAAATTTCTGAGTGTTTCTTCCTTTATGACCTATTTTTATAGTATGACAACTTGGGCTTGTTAGAGAGATCCCAACGATCTCCAAGAGTAAAAGTACTGAAGAACTTTTCTGAAATACACCTTAACTTCTTATTGGTGTCTCAAACTATCTTTAAGGTTTACAGATAGAACTGCCAAGAGCTAACCCTCCTAAAAGGTAGCAGTTTCAGATTTAAATGCACAATAATTGGAACATAATAACTACCCTGCTACACATGGCAGCAACTAATAGTATTTCAAATATATAAACTGAAGACAACCATAAATTATTCCTTCTTCTGTTTTTGTTGCCTTCGTTGGTAAACTTTCAAAGGTAGTAGTTTAGCAGCCAAGTCTGATTCTGGTTATTTCATGACTATAACAGTTTTGTAATTTCTTTTCTTTGGTTGGATGCTGCTTTAGAAATGGTTGTATTTATAGGGTTTAACAACTATGATTATAAGAATGTTTTGTTCTCTGATTCTCTTGGGCGTCTTTTTTACCGAGGGAGTAGTATCTGCATATTTAGAGCAATGAGGCTTCGTAGGTGTGTTGTTTGATGTGAAATTTGGACATCTGAAGAGCAGCTGTATGCTTTTAGGAGCTGAGAACTCACACCACACTTCTGGCTTCCATTTGTGCAACCACTAGTTATCTAGATGTTGGCTCCTCCCTGTGCCTGCTTCAGTTGTTTTGTGAGTGTAACTTTCAAAATTCAGTTTAGTTTAATTGTACACCTTCACAGCATGGTATCATTGTGAATCTTGTCATATGGAGGCACCTTGATTTGCAATAAACTATGGGGAAGATCTTTCTTATGCAAACTCTGGTTTGTGCAAAACATTGAACAGACTTGAACCTTTAAATTTAGTAATTCCATTAGATTATGTTTTACTGTCAGTTATGGTAGAGTTACCTCCGCATTATGGCAAACAATTCTTAAAGACAAGACAAGGTCTTCTGATTAAATTTGGTGATTTTCCCCGTGTTTGTTTATGTCATTAGATATATATGTATGTATGTATGTATGTATGTATATGTTTGTGTGTCTTAAAGTTAAGTAGTGACAGAAAGGTCAAGGATTCCAGAGGTGGCTAATTTTATTCAGAGTGATTTCACATGAGAAACATTTGGATCCATTTCTGTTGTTTGGAGAAGGAAACTAATAAAATGTCAGTTTTTGGCTGGTACATATTTGAGAAGTGAAGCTGTATTTGTCCTGTTGAAATTATTTTGGGTTTCATATCCAAGTGAATGACATAGGGTTTTATAGGCCTAACTTGTAGATAATTTCTTATATTACATAATTGTAGTTTAAGGATATATCAGAAGTGTTACTTATTTGAAGAAATGAAACACATAATACTTGTGTAATTCTAAATAAACAGTTTTTGGTTTTTCCTAGTGTATGCTATCTTCTTTGATGGATAAAACTGTGCGCCTGCGGGGTGTAGATAATTTCTTATATTACATAATTGTAGTTTAAGGATAAATCAGACGTGTTACTTATTTGAAGAAATGAAACACATAATACTTGTGTAATTCTAAATAAACAATTTTTGGTTTTTCCTAGTGTTTGCTATCTTCTTCGATGGATAAAACTGTGCGCCTGTGGCACTTCTCGAGCCAGACTTGCTTGAAGATATTTTCACACAGTGATTATGGTATGTACTAATGGCTATGATGACCTTTTATATTAAGGAGAACTGATGTCAATCTTGACGGCCGAAAAAACCTTATTCACGTTATTGACATGAAAAAATTTAAAGTAACAGTGAATTAAGGGGGTGTTTGTTTCCATTTTTATTTTTGGTTTTCTTTTTTTGTTTTCAAATTTAGTAAAAAACATGTTTGTTTGAATTTTTAGTTTTTGTTTTTGGTTTTGTTTTCTTCCAGTTTTCAAAAATTATGAAAACTGTAAAAAGTGGTTTTTGTTTCCTGTTTCTGTTCTTTTTCATAATATGATTTACTATCATTTAAATATATATTATTTAATTTTTAATTTTTAATAAAAATTATGAATAATTTAATTCACCATTATATATTTAATAAATTAAAATTAATTATCAATAAAAATTATTAATAATTTAATTTTTATAATTAAATTATATTTAATTAAAATTTAATAATTATTAATAAATATAATTAAATTTAAAATATATTAATATTCAAATAAAATTTGATTTAATAATTAAAATATATTTCAAATAAATATTAATTTATAAATAAAATTTTGATTTTAAAATTATTTAATTTATTAAAATAACACAATTTTATTAATAATTTGTTAATAAATATTATATAAGAGATTAAATAAATTTATTTAATTAAAAATAATTTATCTTTAAGTTTTATCTACTATGTAATAATTATCAGTGATAAAAATATAACTAATAACTAAACAAGTTTTTGTTTTTATTTGAAAGAAAAACATAAATAAAAACTGAAAACGAAAACTGAAAACTATAACAGAAAAAACAAAGGTAGAACTAAACGGTCCCCAAGTATTGTTGTTCTCTCTTATTGGGTTGCAAATTCCTTTAGTATGGGTTGTTCAAATTAATAAAGCAATCTAGAGGATTTCTATCTTCCTTTACATATTGCTAGTAAGTTTTACTAATTTCCCACCGCTTCTGGGTGTTTTTCTTGACCAGTAACTTGCATCCAGTTCAACCCTGTTGATGATGCTTACTTCATTAGTGGTTCCTTAGACCAAAAGGTTCGTATATGGAGTATTCATGATCGACAAGTTGTCGATTGGGATGATCTGCATGAGATGGTCACTGCTGCTTGCTATACTCCCGATGGTCAGGTAGGGAATATTTAAGAACGTGATTAGTTTCTGTATAAAGTGGCATGGAAATTATGTGGTTAATTTCTATTTTTTTTATTTAAAAGGGTGCACTTGTTGGTACTTACAAAGGAAGCTGTCATTTATATAATACATCTGGTACCATCTGAGACTCTTTTTTGTTCAATTTCAATTTCCAACTGAGTGCTAACTATCCTTTCATGAGTCTTTTCCACTTTACAGGGAATAAGTTAAAACAAAAATGTCAAATTAATCTCCAAGATAGGAAGAAGAAAGCTCATCTCAAGAAAATCAATGGTTTCCAGGTAAATTTTTAACTTAGCAGATAGAGTGTGTTGATACATTTGAAGGAAAAATGTGGTAAGTTCTACTATATTTCTTAAAGTGCTCCCGTGATCATATCTTACCTTGATGAGTTTCATGTAATAGTTTGTTCCAGGAAGTTCATCTGAAGTGCTCATTACATCAGCAGATTCTCGAATTCGAGTTGTTGATGGCATTGATCTGGTCCACAAGTTGAAGGGTAAGAATGCACATGTTTATTTTCTTACTATGGATCAGAGAACAAAAGGCATAAATAAAAATATCTAGGAATCCAATGCAGTTTATGAAGTTAAATGTATTAGATGAATAGGTATATGGAAGTGTTTCAGGCTGGGAATTTACAATTGTAAGGAGTCCTTGAATCATAGAACTGAAAGCAGCATTATCACATATTGCATAAGGTGTGAAAAAGTATTTTCTGACTTCAAATAAGTTTTGGACTATGCCCCACTTCTGGCTGAAAAGAAAAAAAGAATCTTTAATTAGACTATGAGCAATATAAGCATCTTCTCTACGAAGCTTTCTTATTCCTTTAGGAACATGGTTATGCTAGCATGGGTCCAAAAGCACAAGGGTTAAATAAAGTGTTCCAGGTCCCAGGATTTTATACCCTAGATTTGGTGAATCTTGGGAATTCTTAGCATCCTATGTGGGCTAGGATATTGGATCCAAGTAATGTGGCATTTTAACTTTTGTGTTAAGAAGTCATTTCTATCAAATATTAGGTGGTGAAGCATACGGTTGAAGATAGAATTTTGTGCTTCATATGCTTGCAGGAAGTACCTTCTAATTTACTACTTCACCTTCTGTTGATCAGAAGGTAGCCTCTCTCTCCTAGACTTATAGTGATAATATCTTTCTGGCCTTCAAAACTTTCCTTTAGAATATTTGGATGACAATCAATTTCCTTTATCTCTCCTTGGTGCAAACATTATGATAGTGGTATATGTACTTCCAGTTATAGCATATTGATTTTTTTTCAAAGGTAAAAGAATTCATTAAGCCATAAAAGGCAATCTATGTCTTTACAAAGCTTAATCAAGCAATAGAAATACAATGCTCATACATACAACCTTCGGGAAAAACTAGGAAGTTAGAGATTCTATTGTCTTCTTGAGAGAGCTCAGATGTTTTTTAACATAATGGGCTGCTGGGGTTTCCCTTATCCAACTATGAAGCTTGTGAATTGTGACAACTTATTTGTTATAACCTTGTTAAACAATCTCTGGTTCGTTTATCTCCAAATGGCATATATTGCACAATTGAGGCTTAGACTAAAGTTGAAATCTCTCAGTGTTGGTAACATCTAATGAGAAATATATTCCACTCTTGCAATGATTGACTTTTAATCTTGATATCCTGCAGAAGCTCATGATAGATTGATGTAGGATAGAATGGATTCCTGATGAGCTCTAGAAAGCAAGATAAGATCATTTGCAAAACAAAGATGAGAAAGAGACAATTCCTTGCATTTATGATGAAATTTAAAATCAGCTGTGCTGGCTAGGTTGAAACAAATGATTTTGATCAAGATTTCCATGGTAATGACATAGAGATAAGGGGATAGAGGATCCTTTTGTCTAATGCCATTAGAACCTTTGAATTGATTAGTTGGAGCACCATTGATGAGGATGCTATAGGCAAGGGGTTGAGATGCAAGCTTGTATCCATTTAATAAAGAAAATTGGAAATCCAAACCATTCCAAAAAAGTAAGGATAAAGCTCCATTGTAGTCTGTGAAAGGCTTTGGAGAGATCAATTTTGTTAGAGCAACTTTTAAGGGATTTGCTTGAGCTATAATCTCTCATCAACTCTTGCACCAAGAGAATATTGTCAAAATAGATTTTCCAGGGATAAAAGCTCCTTGTGCATCATGAGTGATCTGATTCAAATTCTCCTTAGGCGTATTAGCAAGAAGCTTTGAAATCACCTTGTATATGGTATTACAGCAAAAGATTGGACAAAAATCCTTAAGGCAACTTGCCCCGGCCCAAATGTACGTACTCGTCGGCGTATATCAGCTCTCTACCCACTCGTGAAGTACCCCATAAATTGCTCCTCTGGTAGTCTACCCACTTGCGAGGAGATGAACTCGAAGGCCTCAATGTATTCCTCCACTGAGTCAATTTGTCGCAAATCCGATAGCTCTTCGAATGGGTTGTCAAATCATCTCCCTCCATAACGCTCGATGAGAGCTCTCTTAAATTTCTCCCAATCCAAATCCTCTTCTGTCTCCCTCAATAGGTTAAACCAATGTATGGTTGAACCTTCTATGCTCAGAAGAGCTAGCTTCATTTTTATTGGTTCTGAGGTATTGTGGACCTTAAAATACACTTCCGCCCTAGTAATCCACCCTATAGTATCAGACCTATCGAACATGGGTAATTCCACTTTACGGACCGACATTCTATATTCCTCCATAGTGTCATAGGAGTGCTCCATCGGAGTTGGTTGCCGCCTTTCACCAGTCATAGTTTGCCCCCTCCTTGAAGCATCGCCACTCCCCTGTCCTTCCTCTGGTCTTTTTCCCATCATTTTGCTCATTTCCAATAAGGCTCGCTGCATCTCCCCCATAGCCATCCGCATAGGTGATTGAATATCCTCAACTCTGGCCTCCAGATTCGCCATACGGGATTCCAACAATTCTACCCTATCGGACATCTAAGGTGGCATCAAGGTTGGTTGCTCTAAATTCTCAAGTCTCTGAAAATGAACTGATCCTCCCCTCCGCTATTGAATCCGGCAGGTCGGACCAATGTTAGGACTCTAGCTTAAGATGCTAGAGTTGTAGTATTTTATTGATTGATAATAGAGGATCCTTACTGCTATTACAAGGTGATTCTATTGAACACCTTCTTCCCAGAGCTGAATACAGCTCCTCAAAGAGAATACTTTCTCTTTGTCCACAACAATATTCTTTTTTCTAACAGAATGAATACTCATCTCTCTCTCTGCCCCCTACTTAGCTACCCCTCCGTACATTCAGTTATTTTCCCCACCTTGTACCCATTCAGCCCCCCACACCACTAACTAACTTTAGCATCATTCCTCTCAGCCCCCTCTTTCTTTCTCCTCGAGTACACTCTCCATATCTTAGGCTTATTGTTATTGGTCCTAACAAATGAATAGAGAATAGATCCTCCCATAGCTTGGTTTTCTGAAATTCGAAGTTAACTGCAAAGATGGTTGTGATTTCCATCTCATTTCCTGTTTCATAGAGTTTGCACCAGAGATGAATAAACTAATCTGAAGTTACTGCTCACTGAAACCTGCAATTTTTGAGTGTTATAAGCAGTCAAGATTCTACCATTGTAATGATGCTTGTGGTTTGATTCATATTTTCAGCTTTCCCCCAAAACTTTCATAGCATTGTAAAGTTTCTGAGCTTTTATTCTTGTTTCCAGAAGCCCCAACAAAATTGGTTTCTTTTCCCTTAACAGATCCTTAACAGCTTGACCTTTATGAGGCTCATTAAAGCCTCTAATATTCTAAAAGATTACAAGTATTTAGGCAAAGGAGAGGGTGTTTCACCAACCCCCTTTTGGGTTTTCTTCTTTTGCTACCAGATCTCCTACTGGATGCTGGAGTAAATTGATCATTCAGCTTAAGAATTTCATCAGAAAGTTCTTGTTGAGTAGCCTCCTCCTTCTACTCGTCTTCAGTATGTTCAATGATAGCTTTACCTTTATCCTTGGCTAAGGCATTTACAAGATTTTCAGGTTGTTCCACACTTGCTTCTTCATCTGCATTCTGGAGTACTGTATTAGATCCATTATCTGTAATTGGAGCTTCTGGTTCTTCCACTATGCCCATTAACTTGTTATAATGCCCTTTGGTGAAATTGGTCTCCAAACTTTCTGTCCCATCTGAGGCTTCCAATTATAGGATAGCTAAATTTCAGCTTTCACCAACTCATTGGCAGCATTAAGTTTCATAATTGGCAAGACTTCGGGTAGAGGTTTCTTGGGATTGATTTCTACACACACTCGAGCATAACTCCTTTTCAAGTTTAGCAGTGGCTGAGTCAAAAGCCACTGGTTTAAAAGAACTTAATCCATCTAAGGACCAATACTGAAGAAAGAAGACAAAATAATTCTTCCTTAATTTTTCTGTGAATAGTACAAAGAATATATAGGATAATACAACCCTAATTACCTCCTTAAATTAAGAAAAATCTATTTATTTTGTAAGTAATAAAATTTCAACTAATTAATAGAATTTTACCTCCTTATATTAAAAAGAATCTAATTATTTTCTAAGCAATAAATTCTCAACTAATGAATAGAATATCAACTAATTATCTATTTATCTGATTATTTCCATAATATCAACAAATACTAAAGAGGTATGTTGTGGATATTAATCCACAAAGGTATGACTTCAATGCTCTTCTTGTCAAATTCAAGTCGAACCCATTTGTGGATGAACGTGGGTTGTCCACCTACATGCCAAGGGCCAGCTTCCAAGATTTTAGACATACTATTGACATCTGAAAATTTGAAAAGGAAAATATCCTCCTCAGTGAGCAGAATCCTGTCTAGTCACTTGCTACCCCATTTTGATTGTGCCCATATTTGCATGAAAGGGAAGATTGGTCTCTTGTTAAGGAAGAAACCAAGTAGAGTCTTACACCCTTCTTGCAATTGCTCATACTGTCCTTGGAGACCACACCATCAATCAAGGTGGAAGAGAAGAACTTAGGCTTTGCTATGAAAGATTCAGCAGCAACTACCTTACTCCAAGACTTCACTGCAGTCTAGCTTTCATTTTGGGACAAATCCCTCGCACTGTTACTTTCTAATGCTTCTGAATGGTGGGGAAGTGGGTCTGCATTGCTTCCATGGGAGTGGAGCCTCCCATAGAGGTTTCCATAGAACCTTTGTTTATCCGAGTTGGTTAGCTACTGTTCATGTCATTGTAGATTAATTAAAATTAATCTACAGTGAACTCCTTCACGCAACACTTGCCTAGCTTCTGCCTTGCTCTTGACAGTCACTGGAGTCACTCTCGCGTGTTTCGCTCACTCCCTCGTCTCATGCATATTGAATTGAATAATTTACAAGGAAGAAACTATATGATTATGCTGTAACTGTGAAACAAGTGGCACTAAATTCTGACTATGGCTTAGATATGATAACAAATCTTCCATGGAATGGTGTGGAGCTCCTTAAGTATTGTTACATGTAGATAATTCCGCATGTTAGTTTTGGGGTTATAGATAGTTTGAACAACTCTTGTATGCTTACATCTATCCTTGTCTTTGGGGGTCTTGTATTTTCTGTTTTCACTTTTTTATTCCAATTATTTATACGCGTCTTTGACGAGATAGTAGCTGCTCATTGTTTGCTGCAACAATTGGTGCTACATTTCTTGAGGACAACCAGTTACTTGGGAATTTGAGAAGATAAATTGAATTTATTGTTATTTCTTTTTCCCATCTATCTATTTGGCCAAATGAAGTACGAGTGAGGCATTAAGGTAGAGGACCCTCGATTAAACATGATACATTCATGAAATTGGGCATGAGGATCAATCACATGTTGGCTTGATTGATGGAAAATTAGAATCTCATCAGATTTCAATTTTAGGAAGCATTGATAGCTCTGGTATACCTGCTACGACGAACTAAATTAGGGGCAATATTTGTCATGGGACCTGTACGATGTGTTTCAATTCAATCCACCTCACTCTTGGGGACAGATTATTGCTATTGTCTGCAAAGTTTTTGGGGCATTGAATAAAATAAGAACGATTGAGATGGTTGGCAGTGAAGATGGCAAAGTTTTCAGATCTAATGGTGGATGTGATTCTGATCTAATTATGATAGTCTTGTTGACATCATCTGCTTAGTGGATTTGTAATAGTGTATTTGACGGTGGCAAAAATTTCTCATTTTCAATTGATGCTTTATGCTTTTTCCAGAAATCGGCTCAAGGTAAGACTGACAGAAGGATTCAGATCTTGGCATGTGTTGCATGGACAATATACTTATATTGCCTAATCTGCATCACTGGTGACTATGGGCTATGGTTCATATGATATGCATTTTTTCTTTTAGGATGTTTACAACAATTCATTCAATGATTAAAGTTCTAATGCAGTTTATTCTATTAACAACAATTCATTCAATGATTAAAGTTCTAATGCAGTTCATTCTGCATGCAGAATAAATAAACATCTAGTGAACTCATAATTCTTATAGATGAAGTTCATGAATAATTCTGTAACAGGGTTTAGCAATAGTAAGAGCCAAATTTCAGCGACCCTCACAGCCAACGGGAAGTATGTGGTTGCTGCAAGTGCAGATTCTTATGTATATGTATGGAATCATGAGGCTGATTCCCAACCTAGCAGGAGCAAAGGCATTACGACCACGCACTCGTATGAACATTTTCACTGCCAAGATGTCTCAGTTGCTATCCCCTGGCCTGGGATGGGTGAAACTTGGGGACTTGATGAACATTATTCTGAAGAATGGTTTGATAGTCATCTTGATGAGGTCTCCATCGCCAATCATCCTCCAACACCAGTTGAAGAAATGAGTGGCAATGAGGACGATTCACGGTCAGTAACAGGGTGCACCAACAATTCTGTAAATGGGATAATTTCAAGTGCGACCAATGGTTATTTCTTCGACAGAATCTCAGCAACATGGCCAGAGGAAAAACTGAATTTGGCCAACAGAACTCGGAGTCCTCGTACCAGTATTGATTTATCCAACCAAAATATGTCAGCCTACGGTATGGTGATTGTAACCGCTGGACTTAGAGGGGAAATTAGAACTTTCCAAAATTTTGGATTCAGTTCTGTTTAAGGGAGTTAAGGTTGAACATGGCCTCCCCCCTTGGTTAGATGTGTACAGAGATGTGTAATAGTAGCGAGTTTTGTTCTCGTTTCCTTGTCAAAGCTTCTACTCATCGGACAATTGAATGCAGATGGTCACAATTCCGATTGGGGGTTGAAAAGAATATAGATTGTGACAAAAGAGAAGAAAAACAGTACACCTCCGAATTAGGAGAAAAAGAAGCAATCAATGTATTTATCATGTCGGAAACTGTAGAGTTATGAGCTTATTGATTTTAAAATGAAATTCTTTAACACTGATTTTGATTTCTTCTGCGAGTTTAGTTTTCTGTAATTTTACTGAAGACCATAACGATCATTTTAAACTTCCTTCCTACCGCCGTAGATTGTACAGTATTGTATTCAGCAGTACCAATAAATTCTAATCCATATAACAAACGTTACCTAATATCATTTTACTTCAAAAAAAGTTATCATCCCTTCCATTCCTATGCAAACCCCAGTTATGCAGTGGTAAAGACAGTTCAAGTATATCACAAGAAATCCAAACTCTATATATCTCATTGGTTGCTCCGAGTTGATGTGGCTAACACATCACATGTGCGGCGTGCCTCTATTTTCAGGGACGGATTCCTCTGTACCTAAATACCCTGTGCCCTATGTTTCCCTTACATCTCAGCCATTAATTGTTGAGGGCACAGAGTATTTGGGTACAGGTGATCTGAAGGGCTTTTTTGATGATCTCCTGCGGCAACAATTAATGGTTGAAATGTAAGGGGAACAGAGGGCAGAGTATTTGGGTACAGGTGATTTGAAGGGCTATTTTCTTGATCTCCTCTGCCGCATCAAATCCAAAGACCGATACGAGTACCACCTGTATATCTAATAGGTCTTTCTAATCTTAATAATTGTGAATGTAAAGGATGTTTTTTCTTTAAAAGGGCGATTTTAAGATAATGATAGTCTAGGAGCTATGACTTTATTTAATTTAATTGGATATTTAATATCTTGTGTTTCTTAAATTAGTTCCTATTTTTGACATTAAATAATTGATTAATATATATTTTATCGGTATTTTTAAATTCAATATTATGTTGAGAATTGGTTAAAGTATAACTAATTTGATATGTAATAGAAAAAGGATATTGTCCAATGTTCATCAATTGTTCCCTATAAAATTTATATGCAATGGTAATTGTTTCATCTAAATTGTGTGATTTTAAAGGTATTCCTAATTTTAATCTAGTATTAAATTTTATTTTTTCATAGGCTAAATTTCCATTTATTATTCCAATTATTTGATCATTCAGATTATTCATTCGTTCGTCTACTATTGTCATTTGTATAGGTGAATTTATACCTTCTTGAAATGTAGATTTTAAGATAAATGTATATAATCGATTTTGTGACTTTTGTCTTCAGGATTTTTTTTGTAACTATTTATAAATATGTTCTTGATCAAGTAAGTTTATTCGGATATGTCCATTACATTGGTCGATTCGTATAGGTGTTTCATGTACTAATTTTTCATAATAAATAATTTTTTTTCTATTTATGAGATTTTCAATGAGAGAATTATTGATATCTTGTTCTGCTTTTAAATTTAATTGAGTTTTAGAAATTTGCTTTTGTTTTCATTTGATAATAACGTTTTAATATGAAATATTCCGGTTGATTCAGTTAATTCTAAGCTCTCTAACTCTAGTATATTATCTGTTGTTGGAGATTCAGATATTTCAGATACGTTAGCTATTTTAGACATAGTTAATGCTTATGATAAATTTGTTGATGTTTTATTAATTGGTTTTTTATATTTTGTAATTCTTCATTATATTCATTGTAAAAGTTCAAGGCTGTGTCAAGACGTTCTTTAGCAGGTTTTAATCCATTCTTATTAGTGATAAAAAATGTAAATAATTATAACATTCTCATAATGTTCTTTTTCTTCTTTATATTGAATTACTAGTGTAATACCCCATTCCCGCAGAACCCGAACCCGACATCGATAGTGATATCCGAATTCGTGCCCCGCGAGGGTGGCGTGCTACATCACTTAGTCAAAAACTCAGTAAAAAAAATGGTTCTTCTCTTTTTTTTTTTGAATCGCAACTTTGGGCCCACTTTTATTTAGAAACATTTTCATTTACAAGAGTTGCCAAATCTTTGTTTTTAAAAACTAAAATTTTGATTTGCACATTCCAAAAACAATTCACATTACACTATGATCAATCTCGTTTGCAAACCTTTTTCCAATCGGTAAGCTATACACATCAAATATATTCAAAAGTACACTAAACACAATACTTTGCGGGAAATACAATTCGTGCGAAAAGAAAAAGACACAAGGCAGATGCAAACTGATCCCGACTTCTAGCTTTCCCTTGTATGTAGTAATTATACTTCCGTTTACCGAACGAGGTATTCTTCAAATCCTGAAAAATAATTGCAAATTTTGGGTGAGTTTTGTGAACTCAGTGAGTGACCATTATCGATGGCTCACCTAGTCACATAACACATAAGTCATACATTCCACATTCACATTATTCACATTCAATACTCTTAATCATTCATACTATGCATATGCAATGCACATGAGACTCACTTTTCATTTATTATCTCGTTGTGACCGAATGCCTAAATTGTCCCATATAGGGCTCATTAATAACTGTCCCTTATCCATTTTGATGATACAGGGCTCGTTAAACGTTGAGCCTGAGGCTCTGAATCACTTATAAGCTCGAAGCTCATTTTCACTCGTTGAGCTTAAAGCTCTGATCGGTGGCTACTCTGGTCACAACAGCCATTATATTT
>JAOQMR010000005.1:22574057-22605685 GCA_027563865.1 Erythroxylum pelleterianum
ATAACCATGGTTACAGGTTAAATCGGATTACCGATCCTCATTTGATTTGGGTAGTCATAATGTCTTGCTAGAGGCCGTTTATGACTTATGGGCCTTGAAGTGTGATCAAGCCCATTGCCAACATCAAATAAGCCTACAGGGTCGCATACAAAGAGTGATGTGATTTAGGTTTATTCTCTTGGGCCTAATTTATTAGGCATTGAATAAACATATGGAGATATATTTATTGAGCTAGATTGAATTAAATTGTCGGGCTTTTATTATATGAGATATAATGGACCGAAACTTATTGGGCTTCAATGGGATTAAGTTTTCTCTATAAATAGAGAGATTTAAGTCTCATTAGAAAGAAAAGGAAGAACACGAAACCCTAGCCACCATCCGAGAGAAAACTGTATGGCATTCAAAAAGGGTTTCAGAACGTGCTAGCACACGATAGCCGCTGCCCTAATCGTTCATACTCGTGTGGATACCGGTAGAGGGCATTCGCGTTTTGCAGTGTCTGCGAATCCAAAAAAGAAACCACCAGTCTGCATCAAAAAGGTATTTTCATACATCCTGTGTATTTTTGGTTATACTTGATGTTGTGTTATGGTCTTTTCGGCAACGTATTATGAATACTCGAGCCATACGCGATCAAGCACTCTGTCCATACAAATTTCTTATTCTTTCTTGTCAATTTGGAAAGTGGAGTTATTATAGAAAATCCTTCCACAAACCTTCTATAATACCTAGCCAATCCCACAAAACTTCTCACTTTAGTTACATTCTTAGGTGCTTCCCATTTCACAACCACTTCTATCTTCCTCGGATCCACAAGCACTCCTTCTTTTTAAATTACATGTCCAAGGAACACCACTTCCCTTAGCCAAAATTCACATTTGTCAAATTTAGCATACAACTCACTCTTCCTCAATGTCTCTAAAGAAATTATTAAATGTTCCTCACGCTCCTTATCACTCTTAGAATAGACCAAAATATCATCAATAAAGACAATGACAAATTGGTCTAAGAAAGGCCTAAAGACTCTATTCATCAAATTCATCAAAGCTACAGGTGCATTTGTTAACCCAAAAGGTATGACTAAGAACCCAAAGTGGTCATCTCGTGTTCTAAAAGAAGTCTTTGACACATCTGGCTCCCTTATCCTCAACTGATGGTAACCTATTCTCAAATCTATCTTCGAAAAAACCCTTGCCTCTTGTAACTGATCAAATAAGTCATCTATGCGTGGAAGTGGGTATCTGTTCTTAATGGTGACATGGTTAAGCTTCCTATAATCTACACACATTCACAATGATCTATCTTTCTTCTTCACAAAAAGGACCGAAGCTCCCCAAGGTGAAGAGCTCGGCCTAATATAACCTTTCTCCAATAAATCTTTCAATTGCTCCTTAAGCTCCTTCAATTCTGCCAGAGCCATTCTATAAGGCGGAACCGAAATTGGCATTGTTCCTGGAAGAAGCTCAATAGGAAATTCAATTTCCCTAGGTGACGGTAGTCCTGGTAACTTCTCGGGAAAGACATCCGGGAATTCCATGACTACTGGAATATCTCCTAATTCCCCTTTATTTGCCTTTGTGTCTACCACATAGGCCAAAAATGCCTCACATCCTTTCCTCATCATTTTCTATGCTATCAAAGCCGAAACAATCTAAAGTAGACTGACTTTTCTGTCTCCCAGAAACACCACCTTTCTTCCATTATCCAAATGGAACTCCACTATTTTTCGTTTGCAATCTAAGTTGGCATTATACTTCTCCAAAGTGTCCATACCCAAAATCACATCTAATACTCCCATCTTTAATGGCATTAGATTTGCTACTAATTGTTCTCCTCTACTATGTATCTCACAGTCTCTATAAACTTGACTAATCACAATATAATAGCCTACTAGGGTACTAACCATCAAAGGGGTATCCAATAAGCTCAGTTCTTTACCATACACAGTTCTACCCAATGATACAAAGGAGTAGGTAGAATCTGAATCAATTAAAACAATTACATCATCATCAAAAAAATTAATCATACCAGTCACAACTTCTGGAGCGATTTATGCATCCTTTCGGGTCATTGCAAGCACTCTAGCTAGTGCTTGCCCCCTTAGTCTTCCTGGAGGATTTACCCTCCTAGCCGCATCAGAGCTACCCCATTCAGTTGCAGTTTTATGCCCCATGGTTTCAGTTCTCTTCGAAACTTGCACCTGTGTTCCTTCTCTTCTTGCAGATTGTGGACACTCTCTAGCCATATGCCCTTTCTCTCTACACTTGAAACAAGCTCCAGACAACCTATAGCATTCCCCTCCATGGAACTTGCCACAATGGTCGCACTTAGGGACAGATGACTTGTCCACTTTACCCCATCTACTGCCTCCCACCGTTAAGGTTTAATGAGCAATAGTGGGAGTCCTCATCGGTTTAGGCCTGTTTACAACACTGCTCCTCTCCTCAGACTGCACAGGGAAAGTCCTGGCACTCCTCTCAGGCATAGGAGTACCAACTCCCCTCTTGAACTGTTCTTTCCCCTTTCTCTTTTTGCTCACTGCGTTGTTTATGTTCTCAATGTTCTTTACCCTTAGTGCCGCTTCAACTAGCTATTGAAAATCACAAAAGTTCTGCACCACCACTTTCTCTCTGATAGATAGGTGTAACTCTGATTCGAACCTACGACACTTAACTGCCTCACTCATCATTAGCTCAGTTGCGTATCGGGCCAATTGTGTAAATCGGCGCTCATATTCACTCACTATCATTTCCCTCTGGGTGAGACTTAGAAATTATCTCTGTTTTTGCTAAATATACACCTCAGACAAGTACTTCTTCTTAAACACTGCTAAGAAATCCTTCCATGCGAGCACTGACGGTCTCACCTGACTTTTCGGCACACTCTCCCACCAATGCAGAGTATCTCCCTGAAGCAAACTAGCAGCATAAACAACCTTCTCCTCATCCTCGCAGTCCATCTGATCCAATATCCTTTCGATCTTTCTCAACTAAGTCTCGGCTTCTTCTAGATCCGTGGTCCCATAAAAATCCATTGCCTCATACTTCCTGAGCTTGTCAAACTGCTTCCCTATCTTAACTGGTGGTCAAAGTAGAAGATTGTGGCATTTAGCCCATGACCTGAGCAAATGCCTGAAACATCCTCAGATTTAACAGAGTAGGCACTTGCTCCTACGTGAGAGGAGACTCCAGCGTCTGTGAACGATCGAGTTCACTACTAGGCCTTACAGAGGCCTCAGCATTCCTTGAGCCTACAAACTCATCATTACTCTTCTCCCTTGGTGGAGGGTCACGTGCAATCGATCCTTGCAATACTCCTCGTGTCCTTATACGAGATGGTATCTTACTCCTTCAATGAAAACACTAACTATTAGCTTACCCTTCATTTTAGTCTTAATCCCTATATGTATGCATGACATGCATGTCATTTAATACAATTCGATCAATTCACAAAGCAACAAGCAATCACATAACATAACAGTTCCTCCTACTATGCATTCTATGCCTAGGACAAACCTAAGCTCTAATACCAAACAATGCTGGACCCCGCTTCCGGTGCCTAGCATTCGGAATCAAGTACATGAACAAACACATTTCTTCAGCTCTAATACCTAACAATGCTAGACCCCGCTTCTGGTGCTCAGCATTCAGAATCAGGTACATGAACAAACACATTTCTTCAGCTCTGATAGCAAACAATGTTGGACCCCGCTTTCAGAGCCCAACATTCGGAGTCATAAACTGAAACAATACTTGCCATTGACACTATCGAACTTGTTTAAGAACAAAAGGTAATAACTTTCTCTATAGACATCGGAATAAACAATTCTTTGGACTATTCGAAAGAAGACTTCAAGATCTACAACTTTCATACAGACCTTGAAGACTGATTCTATCATTAGGAAGGTCAAAATTTTGACCAGATGATAACAGTGCACAGAAGAAGCGAAGGGTCAACTATAGAGGATGCAGAAAGCAGACAAATGCGAAAAAGCAGATGAATTCAAAAAAGCTGACGAATGTTGAAAGGCAAACAAATGCGAAAAAGCAAACGAATGCAGAAAGGCAGACGAATGCTACAAAGCAGAAGAATGTGGAGCAGACGAATGCAGAAAAGTAGACAAATGCGAAAAAGCAGACGAATGCTACAAAGTAGATGAATACGGAGCAGACGAATACAGAAAAGTAGACGAATGCGAAAAAGCAGACAAATGTGGAAAAGCAGACGAATGCGAAAAGACAGATGAATGCAGAGCAAACGAACGCTACAAAGCAAACGAATGAGGAGTAGATGAATGCCACAAAGCAGACAAATGCCGAGCAGCAGATGAAGGGCACGAAGCAGACGAAGGCCACAAAGCAGACGAATGCCACAAGGCAAACGAATGCCATACAGCAGACGAAGGCCACAAAGCAAACAAATGCGGAACAGATGAAGGCGGAGCAGACGAATGTCAGCAAGCAGACGAATGCAGAACAGCAGACGAATACCATAAGGCAGACTAATGCGGAACAGATGAAGATAGAGCAGACGAATGCGGTCAACTTAAGACGGAGCAAAGTCTTAAGAAGAGATGATGTCATCACAGACGAAGTGTCTTTATAGAGGATACGTCTCCCCTTATAAATACCATAACTTTTGACTCCTATGCCCAATTATTTCATACTATATACTAATGAAAAGCTAGAAAGATAAGCTACAACTTTCCAGAAAACAACTTTGACTAATTTAGTCAAAATTAGTCCAGTTTTTTCTTGAATTCGGCACACAATTTCTACACCTAGAAGAGACTTGGATTTTCAAAATGTGCAACTACCAAAGAAATGTGCACAAACACATGGGGAACTTTTTGGCTCAAAACTCGTTTGTCAAAACCATAAAAGCTCGAATATAGATTTAATTACCAATTTACATTATAAACAAAGGCTTAACACAAAATACAACATATACAAAATGCTCAATGTTTAGATGGTTATGCAACGATCCAAAAGTGATCAAACTAACTTAATTACAAAAGTTCCTAATATCTTGGAGTTTTCTGATGCGCTGCAAAATTTGCTATCCTTCACGTTCTGCACTTGAGGAGGGAAGAGTGGAGTGAGCTACATAGCTCAGTGACTAACATATTTTTAGTCATTAGCAATTGACCACAAATTCAAGCATATGTATAATATATATACTTATATTCAATAAGCCAAGCATTCTTCCACTTAATTTAACACTCATAGCACATAAGACCCAAATGCAGCATACATGACAAGTTAGAAATGTAATGCACAGCAAATGGCTCGAGGGTTCCATGAGAACAGAATGGAGAAACAGAAATTTACCCCATGAATAAGGCTCTTGTCAACGTTCACTTGACGAACAAAATAGTTCCACTCTTGCCCAAACAAAAGCACATATTCGTTTTCTCATAACCAAACAATGCTTATCTTCTTTTCATTTAATACAAAAGTCATGACCTCTTTTGAGGTATAACACAGTCATAATTCATCATGCATTTTTCAATATTTACAAACAAGTCCATTTCTACATACACACGTAGGCAAGAATTTACCTAATTATACCATAACTATAAATATGTTACCCAACTAAGTAGCTTGCGAAATCCAAGTCAAACTTGTCTTTCCCCTTGTTCTTGGGTAAGATTTCTTTGATTTTATAAAACAACCAAGGTTCCATTCAAAACAACATTCCAATAAAGTTCATAAATTTCAAAAAATCACAAAATTTCAACAAACATAAATTTACCACAAACTTAACCTACTCATACCCCATCTAGGTCAGAAACTTAGGATCTAATTTAGAACCCTAGAATCACTTGGGTTCACCTAACTTATCTTCTTCCAATACAAACCTTTCATTCTCTACACAAACTCCCTTCTTTCCCTAACTCCTTCATCCTCAACAGAACCCATTACTTTAATAAAGCAAGAAAAAGAAATGATTAACTCACTTTAACAAAGTTGATTTCTCTTCTTCTCTTCTTTCACTGAAAACTTCTCTCCTTCTTTCTTATTTTCGACAGTCTCCTCCCTTCTTCTAATTCAAGACAACTTATATGGGCTTTCTTCCCATTTTTTCCTCCATTAGTAAGTCTCTTCCAAATTTGCCCCTTCTTTCATTTATTCCAAGTCTACTAACTCTTTTAACCTATTAAACACCATATTAATTCCAACTTAATTCTAGCACTTCATTCTAACTTCTACCTTCTAATTTCTATTCATACTTGCTATTTTAATGACTCAACTCTAAAAATAAAAAAACAAATAAATCACTAATAAATAAATAAAAATTTTGGGGTTCAAAAACTTGTTTGTAGTTTTATATAAAAAAACTTTCATATTGTAAGTAGAGGTTGTTACTTATAGTACAAAACATATTGCTTCCATGAGGATTAAATTAGTCACCTAACAATTTGAATGTACTTTGTCTAAGGTAATAAAATATTGAATTAATTGAAATTAAAATAAATTTACTAAAATTAAAATAATCTAACTAAAATTAAATAAATTATTAAATTTGAATAACTGAATCAGTAAAGATAGCAATGAGAGCGAAGTTAATCAATAATGGAAACTTAAGGATTATTCTATCCTTACTTTATCTTTCCTTGGTCTTGCCAATTCAATTAAGTTGTTCCTATATAATCTAAAATTCTGATTATCCTCTCTCAAGATCTAACCAAGTAATCCCAATTGAAATAGATAAAAATTGAATTGCAACCTCACGACTCTTACTTTATTCTTTCATTTTTGATGCACCTGATCCAAGAATATTTAATAGCAGTATCACTAAACCCCTTATCATTATTGAACCCCATCCTCCCTAGAGGAAGTAGAGCCCCATGGATTTGATTTTTTCCCATGCATCACCATTTTCTTCCAGCTTGCAAATGTAATCGCTTGGATCATCACAATCAAAAAATCCACTACCTTTGTATACAACAGAATCTTCACTATAAATATCTGGATATAATTTTTTTTTAGTGTTGTGTCTTCTTCATCAACATGGGTTGAGTTAGTTTCTACTTCTCCCTTTTGTTTACTTATCTGTCCGATCTCTTAATATTCATCACCGTATTTGTCACCATAACACTCAATCTCAATAACCCTTTCAACTTGATGATAATTACCTTCTTCAACACTACAAACCTGAGCACTTTTAACACCATCATCATCATTGAAATCTTTAACATTAGCCTGTCCATTTAGATTTGCCTCCTTATCTGCACCACCGTCATTTTCTATGCCCTAATCTCCACCATCACCTTTATCTATGCCGTCTAATATTAATATACTTCATCTACTACTACAATCTAACACTCATAACTTGTAGCTCATCCTCTATAAATAATATATATTCTTTATATTCTTCAATTTTAGCGGGTGCCGTAGTACGTGGCTGCTCAGCCTCTCTTGTTCACTGCTGCATTTGTAATAAATTCACTCTCAAAAAATAACTGTAACCAAAATTGCCCGTCAAACTTACCATGTCGTTGTGTACTTTATCGAAACCATTGTCCAGATTTTCACCTAGGTCCCTGTCTTGTCTTCTCCATCACAAGCCAATATACTTCACCCGGATTAATACCATAAAGCATAATTCTTTCTCCCCTTCATATAAACAACTCCCTTATAATATGTACCCAAGGTGGAAAAAAATTATATTTTCATTTGGTTTCAACATCCTATGTGTGGAAAATTACAACCCTAAAAGAATTAGTAACTTCTAAAAACAATGCAGACTTAAACTCCTAAGCTACTAGGCTATACCCCTTGGAATTGAGCCAGTTGAATACTGCCAACTTGAAATTGTAAGACTGAATAACTCCATCATGATTCAAGGAAAATTTGTAGCACGTCATATGCTTTAGATGCTGCCATGGGTATGATACAAAATTAAAATATCATTTCCTAAGCTTCCTCTACTCCAAAACCAACTTTACAGCCGCAAGAAAATTCTTGGCAATATTTAAATTCAGCCTTTTGAACTCAAAGCCAATAAAACTGGCACCTATTAGCATACAAGGTTGCCGTTGGGGACAAGATACTGATCGCTTTCTTCTCACCGCCAGCACTTGCTTCAAGACAGCATTGCACTTTAATGATACAGATTATACATTGCGCTTCCGAGTAACAATCTTCCAGGGTATCAATTGCACAGAATAAAAATTGCATTTAATCAGTGAAAAGTTGAAATATAAACAGAAAACTCGGAGAAAGTAATCCTTAATTACCAATTGATCCAAAATCTAGAATTTCAATTTTCTTGGTTAAATGATCGTAGACTTTTGACTAGGTCCTCTTTCAATGACTCGGGTATCTGTGCAATGAAGGTAGATTTGGCACCTGCAATTAGGACTCTCCTGCAGATGGCAGTATTTAATTTTATTAGGATACAGGTAAATTTTTTGTTATTATCAAAAGTGACAAACACCAATAACCTTGATTTGATGAGGAATTAACAATTTACAATTGAATGATGACTTGCATAACAATAAAGCTTAATCTTTCTCACAGAATACATCAATGGCAGTTACCACTTTAATGACAAACCCAAGCATTGCATGTGGTTTGTAACATCAAGACCCAAGATTGGAACAGATCAAATATGATAGAATTTTTGCAGACACCCTAAATCTGTAGAGTTGGAATTTAAAAAAGTTGGGGAAAACACACTTGACGTAAAAAGGAAGTTGAAAGAGGGATCCTTGACTAGGATATCTGCCAAATCGTCCCGAATTCTTTCCAGTGAACATAAGGAATTAAGATTTGCTCAGAAACGTTTTGGATTGATAATCTACAACAGATCAAATCTACCAACTAAGAAATACTGATCAAGCCCCAGGCTTCACTCTGGTATGGCAACAATTTGATAAAGTATAATTTGATAGGCAAAATGTATAATTTGAACCTTATCGTTTTTTTTGTGGTAAATAACCTTATCGTTTTCATTAAAATACAACTTAAACCTTAACGTTTTTAGAGCGTTTAATTTCAATCTTAATGTTTTAAAACGTTCAAAATAGACTCTAAAAAGACAGAAATTTTAACAAAGTTAAAACTTCTATCTGTTATGTGCCACCTCATTGTTAACTTGACACTTTTTATTATTTTTAAATCTGTTAGTAGATCCTACTGCCACGTGGATCCCAAATAACTATTTTTAAAAACTGAAAACTATTAGTATTTTCTAATTAATTTAATTATTTTTTATATTAATTTTTTTACTTCAATTTTTAATTGAAATTCCTAAAATACCTAATCAAGAAATCTTAATTGTGATATTCCAATTAAAACTAAAATCCCTAATTGAAATCACGCTCCTCCCCTTTCTTTGTTTTTACTCTGCCAAGAATGCTAACAAAATCTAAATGTCCTTTTGACAATAAGTTCAACATTCAATAGCTCTCTATAGCCTTTGAAGATTAAATAAGTAGCCAAAGGAACATCAATGATAATCTCCTTCATGGCAGGATTTTTCTCACCTCCAATAGCAATCAGATAACTCAGACCAACCCACCCAATCCAACTAGCAATGTACAAGAACAAAATCCTAGGAGTGATAAACTCACCCAAATAACTTAAGTTACCACTCACAATCAAATGAGGAAGCCCACCATACCCACAAAGCAAACCTTGTTTGCCATGGTTATCAAACTTGCATTTTGTCTTCTCTACAGCGATTTCGATGGCAAGTGTTGAAGTGTTATCATGTTCATAGAGCTTCACAGAAGATTTGAGCTTTCTATCTACTGTTTTCCAAGTTTGGCAAACTGTTTAGACTATTTTCATGCGGTCAGGCTGGAAATGTCTACAATTGCACGGAGTGGGGCAAAGAGGAGGATGGAAGAGAGGGCTAGTGCGGCGAAGAACATCTGAATTGACAGTGACCTAAACAAACAAAGAGGTGGGGAGGCATGGCTCAATTAGGGATTTTAGTTTCAATCAAGGTTTCATAATTAGGTTTTCAGATTAGAGATTTTGGAAATTTTAGTTAAAAACTTAAGTTAAATTATTAACATAAGAAAAGAATTAAACTACTTAAAAATATTAACTTAAAAAAAATTTAAGTTATTTAGGCCCCATTATGCCACATGGCAGTAGGGTGCTAACATATTTTTAAAATAATAAAAAATTGCCACATCAATAATGACATGACACTTAAACAAATAGAAATTTAATTTTAGTTAAATTTTTCATCCACTTAGAGCCTATTTTGAATGTTTTGAAAACATTAGGATTGAAATTAAATGCTCTAAAACATTAAATTTTAAGTTGTACTTTGATGAAAACGATAGAGTTCAAACTGCCCTTTTAGCCAATGAAGTTATGGCTGGGCTGTTGGAACTATCAGCAAAGCTAGAGGAAGCATTAGGGTGTTTGATAGAGTTTGGATCCATTCTCAAGTGTCCTATTTGCTGAACAAAGAGGAGGACCCTTTTTCTTTGATTTTTGCAAGAGTCCTCATGCTTGGGGTTCATTCACAAAAGGCAGTTAAAGATCAAAAAGACTATGGATGGCAATTTTTGGCCCATGGGCCTAAATTTAATTGTTTTCAATGGGGCGGCCCATAGGTCAAGCCCAAGCCCATACTGACTCGAAACTTAATTATTCTAAGCAAAACATCATTTTAATTAAAAGAGTTAGTTCTCGGATAAGAATGGACCTGGGCAATCTAGACCTGGGTCCAATTAAAAAAAATAAGTTATTCTATATTTTTAATTTTAAAAAAATTGGCAAGGGCTCCCTAAAAAAGACCTCTTCTTTGCAAACATTGATTATGTTAACATAAATTATGTAAAAGGAGTGTATATAATTGACAAATCATTTGAATGAAACATAAGAATTTTGTATATAACAGTGAAATATCTAAACAAGATAAAAGTCATCAAGCAAATAAAACCAAAAAAAAAACAAAAAAACAAAAAACAAAGGATCATTGCAAGCAAACAAAGATGATGTATTCCTAAAACATGTCCAGCAGCTAAAGACCCAAATCAATAATTAAAACTAATGTGCTTGGATTACTGAAGAATCCTTGGAAACTTATTCATTTACATAAAGCAACATTCTGAGCCTTATAATCTCATTTAGGATGCCTCTCCCACATTTAAAGAGCGAGAATATGTGAATTCCGTTTCACTTCCTTACATACTATAACAATGACACTTTTTGCACTGGTCTTGCAATGGATTTGGCTTTAATAGACTTTATGTTAGCTTATAGTTCTTTATTTCAATTTTGAATCCAATCTCAAGTTCTTTTCCTAGTTTTCATGCTAAAAATTATAGTTCTGAACTCAAGCTTGAATAGAGTCTGATACTAGTTTTAAGCAGAAATTGAACCAAGAATAAGGTCATTAAACTACTGAGTGAAATCTCAAGTCTAAGTGATTTTTGTCAAGCACACTTGAGTCCTAAAATTTGACCTCATTTCTATGTCAAAGCCAAAACCACCAAGTTTGGCCAAACCAATTAAGCTTAAGAAAGCTTGAGTTACCTCAAGTCCTTTGTAACAGGCATAATAATGGAGCAATTATAAAACAGAAGAAATTAAAAAATAATTAGCTTATAGAGAATGACAAGGTAAGAGGAATAGATGTTTAATGAAAGAAGGTACAACTTGTATAATGCAATAGATACACTTTGCCGCAAACATATGCAGTGAACACAATAAAAAAAATTGAAATTCAAAAAGATCAATAGCTTAGCTAGTAGCACATAGACGCGCCTTCAGACCCACATATTATGTATTACATGCTTCAAGATTTTTATTTTGGAAAATGAATATGGTAAAAACTACAATTATGAATCAATTTAAACAGAAAAAACATGCAAAGAAAAAGTCACCATCATGAATTACCATGACTCAGAAAACATTGAAACAATTTGCTTGTAGATGGTATGCACTATCTTTTCAATACTGGTATACAAGACATCAAAATATTTGTTCATTATAAAATCTAGAATCCAAAGACTAGAGATGCATAAATCAAAGGCGAAAAGGAAATAAATGTGAAACTGACAGCCAAATCACCAGTATGAGATAACTTACTTTAAGTCATCACAGGTAGGATTGTCACCAAGATCTCGTGCACATAATCTCTTTTTTTTATGCATAAATTTGTATACCTTATCAGACCAGCCACAGGATCTCAATATCGTAGAAGCATTTTGTTGGAGACTGCATGGAACCAACAATAGAAAACAACTGGGGGTAAGAAAGCAAGCACGATAGACTAAGAATTAACAGGAAAATGAGTGTAATGATCTTAAGAGATGACCATCAATCAGCTAACTCAAGCACCCAAAATAAGTCTGCAAACTGACATAGCACAATAAGAAGAATAGGATCCAACTAACTCAAAGTCATAAAAAAATTAGCTGTAGCAATGAATCAAACAGACACAGAAGAAAAATCATGACTAAAAGATCACTTGAATAAAATAGCTTAGGCAGGAAGCACCATACATTGTGGAATCTTAAGTTACATAATATTCTTAAATGTCTTAGATAGAAACAGTAACATACACTTGCTTTAATTCTTCAACTTTGGCTTGAGATTCAGCATCTTGTGCCAACAAAATACTAGAGTTCTCGTCTGATTTCCTCTTTGTCACTAGAGTGACAGAGTGGTACTTTGTAGCACCATTTTGCAACTCAGAGCAATCAAACTCTCTTCCTCTTCTCACATTGTGCAGTACATCATCACCCTCATAGAGATGCGAGTTCACAGAGTTAACTGCACCATTCTGAGCGCTTCCATTTTTGCTTGCTACCTCAGAGACTTGACAGCCAATCCGATCACCAGCACTCACTTCCTTACTTTTGAAACCATTTGTGGTTGTCACTGATATATCATTGTCAAGTTTCTCCAACTGACTTGGCGCTTTTATACTACCATTCTTTTTTACAATTCCAATCTTAAGATCATCACCTTTTCCATCAACTACAGCAAGAACTCTTTTAGGAACGAAGTTAGGAGAAATATTAAATTTCACCCGTGGACTAGAGGGCGCTGTAGGAATCTTACAAAGAGAAACATCCTTTCCTGAAGTTTGAGCATATGATTTAGTAGGAGCCATTTTTGATGTCAAACCAACTCTTGGAACTTTTGATGCCACATTGCCATTTGAGTTGCATGATTTTACTCCATTCTTAAAAGTTGCAGACACTGGCCTTTGATTTGAGCGGGAGAAGAAGAGAATATAGACTTTCTCTGATAATACCTCTTGTGGGGTTGATAATGTTACATATGAATCATTACAACAATACCACCGACCCATTGCATCCTGGAAGGAAATAATGAAAAAAATACTTGGGAATTGTTTCCTAAAGTAGAGGATTACATGATTTGTAGAGACAGAGAGAGAATAGGCATATACTCACTTTAATGTATGCATAGTAGTGGCCTGATTCTGGAGAGTGTCCTGAATGCACTATTGTTCCAAAAAGACTATACTCTGGTTGTGCATCCTGCAGCATTAACAAAGGGGAGATAAGGAACAATACCAATCCTATTGAACAAGCCACAACGAAGAAGTCACTAGAACAATTAGTTAATTTTATGTAACAATCATAGAAGTTTGGTTCCCTGAACTGAATCGAATTTTTCTGATCTACCAACTCTTTTTCCTAAAAAGGATTTTTCTGGTGAACATTTACATGTTAAAGCATGGGCAGTGGCTTGCGGCTCGTTCCAAATACCCGAAAACAACAGTTTTTGCTAAAGAGAGGGGCCTTGGGGCCAAACTCAAACTAAGCGATTAAAAACCAAAATCTAATGGTGGCAAGTTGATTTAACCATATTAGGGTATTTTAACATACAATAGTCAAGAAGTACAGTATATTGTTTTCCATCTAGAATCTATGGGGAGATTGAAGATGTATAGAGTGGTACCCTTCCATTAGAGCTTTAAGGTATGTCATGATTCCATTTTTTTAAAATTGGATTTATTCCCTTTAATCATTAAAACCAATTCTTAGCCTTACTGTATATTGTGAAAATATGTCCTAATTTCATTGTTAGTCACCTGATATCATATAAACCCAGATAAAGATAACAGTTGCTCAAACCTCTCTATACAATTTATAGTAAAGCTTCAAGTATCTCCTTGCTCACTCCCCAATCATTCAGCTTATTAAAAAATCTTTAAGCCTAAAAGATTTGCAAGAATCATAACAGCAGGCTTAACTAAGACAAGTTCATCTGGATTAGTTAACCATTAGGAAACAAAATCACAGTTTTAAAGCGCTCAGACATAGTACAACTTGAAGTTCTTAACCTAGTTTAACATCCCTTCAATCATCAATCGATATGCATATTTATAAGATCTCAACATTAGCAATCTTATCAGGCCAGGGTTACTAGGAAGAAGTATAGTCAACTATACTTTGATTAAAAACACCTAAGACCATAAACAATAGGAAACCTAAAATTTTACACTATTGATTTTTAGGCGATGAGGAAACCAAAACAAAAATCACTGTGGAAATGACAACTAAAATTTAGAAAATCAACAAAATGAAACACAAGACAATAAACATTTAGTTGCAAAACGATTCTAGGTTCCTCAAATTCCTTTCGACACATCTTGAGCCCAAATCATACCATAGTGAAAGATATAAAATAACACACAAATAATGAAAATATAATCCTCCTGTCATATTCCCAAATAAGAATTGTAACCCAAAAGCACCATTGAAGAACTATCCAGTGCTTTCCTCTTATAATAAAAGGAATATATCAGTAACATAAAGTATGATTAGGAACATTGTAAACACAGGTTTATGCATAATATATTACGCTACAAATAACCTAACTTCAATCCCACCTTGATTCATATTAGCTTATGTATTTCTATTTCCTACTTACCAAACATATTTCATATAACTAACAGTAAGAAATAATCATGAAATATCTTTATCACCAAAGTATCATTAAAAAGTGTACAGTTTAGAAATGTAGTTCACTGAATTAAAAGTAGTTTCCCCAATTGTATCCCCACCTACACTGATAAAATTCTGTGGATCTAGTAACCATTGTGAACAACACAAATGGGTTCCAAACAGCAAGCACCTACACTGATAAAATTCTGTGGATCTAGTAACTATAGTGAACAACACAAATGGGTTCCAAACAACAAGCACCTACCCTAATAAAATTCTGTGGATCTAGTAACTATGATGAACAACACGAATGGGTTCCAAACAACAAGCCATTAATAATAGCTCATGTGAATTTAGACCAAAGCTCTTAATCTAGAAAATGTCTAATTCAACAGCAAAAACACACTTTGGTGGCAAAGGATCAAACTGTATCTATTTCAAAGCAAACATAAGCAACAAACAAGCCTTGAAGTAAAAGAAAAGACAAACTGAAATGGAATGAGATCTCTCACAATGAAGGCCAAGATGTTTTAACTTCCAGGTAGAATCCTCAACAAGGCAGTAGAAGGCATGGGGATCAATTTCAAATTTTGACAAACTTTTGAGTTTCCTTGAATCTACTCTTCATTGTTAGAACTAGCAAAGGGTCAGGGGGGACTACACTAATATAAAGTTGCAAGTTGAGAGACTACCACTAGTAATAGGGAATGAAAAATGGAAGCATTCAGATACTTCATAAATGTTCATCATTTCCGAAAGGAATCTGGAGGGATGGCTAATTGCAGTAAGGAACACTTCCACAATACACCTTAACATGTACAAATTAAGACCTTTAGGTTCACTATTAATGTGTGGAAACAAGGAATGCATGGACAATCAGTTGAATAAGCACCAAATAAGCGTATCATATCCTTATTGCATAGTTCATTACCATCAATAACTCAAGATAGTTGTTCAACCAAACAAATTAACAATCATTTCAGGCATGATGCTAATGAACTAGAAAGCATATGTGCATCGAATTACCCATACCTGACTCTTTCTGCACATGAAGCTCGAGAGCACCAAAACTTCTTCAAATGCAATGGGCTTGTCAATCTTCCCACCAAATATTCCCCCAAACCTCTGGCAATAACAATACAAAAAATAAGTAACTTTGCAGTAAAGCAACCGCCCAACCAAAAGTAACAGCAATATTGCAAACATGATCAAGATAGAAAAAATGAAGATGCACACCTTCAGTTGGATTACGAGCACATTAGGCGCTTGAAGTATTGACATTTGCTTCACTGCTGCAACCAATTTCTTGCAACTAAAAAAGCATAAGTTTCTTGGCTGTTCTCGGAGTAGAATAGAAAAAAATTGAAAGGAACCAAGAAAAAAAAAAGAACTCAAATGCAGAGTGACACAATACTTACTTTTCACATTTGTATTTATTATTGCCATCCAAAATCTCGGGTTGGAAAAATTTAAGCATTGCCTCTTGAAGAGAATTGCAATGCAAAACGTCGAGACTGATATCCATTATCTCATCAAGCTTATTGGACTCGAAATGACAAGACAAACACTTCACCTGGCTCTGCAAAGCACCTCCAAAAATCTCCTTAACCACAGTGTCACTACTACTAGACTCGACACTGCCCTTCCGCTGCTGCCTCAAATTCTTGAGGCGCAAACAAGTGTTGTGGCACGCATCAATAACGTAGCGCAAGAACTCATGCGCATCCTCCTGTCGACCGCGACAAAAGTGTGAGGCGAAAATGCTGAGACAACTCTGAATCTTAGCAGGCGCGTCGAGAGTGAGATCCGCACTTAGGGACCGAACAATCCGTTTCTCCAATAAGCAGAATGGACAGTCCTGCTTGCCGCTAACAGAATCACCTTCACAACAACAGAAATAAACACCAAATTAATTAATTGATTGATTAGTTACCTGACACGAGTAAAAATTGTAGCGATAAAGATGAGTTCGAATACAGTGAGAAGAGTGTTGAAAGCGAAGGCAGAAATTTGCGAGAGGAGGAGTGTAAGTTAGGCACTGCAGGACGCTGTTAAGGTAACATGTATTCCCGAGATTTCTCAACCCTAGTGGAGGACCGTTCTTGCGTTTCTGACTCGGTAGATTCGGCTGCCAACTCATCTGCAAACCGCCCATTCATCAACAACTATAAGATGATGATGACGAAAAGAACAACAATAATCCTCCTTCTTCTTCATCTGACAACGAAAGTACTATCGCCGTCGCCGTCGTCGTCACCGCCACGTCACCCACCTCCAGAAACCTAATCGCATCCTCGTTGTGCTGTTCGTTCCACCCTTGCTTCTATGCAGCCAATCAAATACGTTAATAAAAATAATAAGGATACTAGAATTAAACATTTACGTTTATTAAGGGAGAGAGTAAAATTACATCAAAACCTCCCCAAATATTATATCTTCACCACTTCCACCCTTTATATTCTTGTCTTCTACGCTTGTTTCTCTTTTCATCCCCATTTTTTAAAGATGTATGCACATCGGAAAAATATTTAATTCAAAAAAAGGTAAGAAGATAATTGTTAGACCCCTAAGTTCAGACTGTGAGGTCGTGCGAGTATTGGCGAGTCTTGGCTAATGCTTGGCATGCAGGTCGGCACGAGGAAGGCATGTTGACGAGGGAACAAGGCGAAGTCTTGCGAGTTGGCAAGTAAAACTCGAGAAACTTGCGAAGTAGGTGAGGGATGCGGGAAGTATCGGCGAAGATCTCGAGAGTAGGCGAGATTCGATACGCGTGGGCATGCATAGGCGCGCATTGGTGGAAATCTTCGACAAGACGTAAGATTCGGATGCAAAGCCGGGCAGAGTTGGCAAACTAAGTCATGTGAGACTTGAGGGTGCGCGAGGATGCGCAAAGGCATGCGAGACCCCGCAATAATGCACGAAGGCATGTGAGTGAGGAAATGCGCATAAGCACTTGACTTTGGCGAGGCAGGTCGAAGATATGTAAAGTATGCGAGGTTTATACTAACTCAAATTGTAACTTATACTTAGTATTGGAGCGATGAAACTACATTATGAGTGAGCTTGATCATAGAAGATGGACTTGTCCATAGACGTTCATTGATGGAACTAAGTGCGGATAGGATGTGGTGACTTGGAAAACACATCAGCAATGATGTGGTAACTGTGGATGATGCGACACATAATAACGTGGCGGATAAGATCACAATGGATAAACATTAGTTTTAAGACATAAAGATCATGTGGAATGATTATCTAAAGATAGAGAGATCTTCATGGATAAGAATAATCATTCCTAAATAGGGTAATCTTTTTGTCTATTAATGTGATGTAACTTAATCCTATTAGATAGAGTTCGAATTGGATGGGGATGTCATTTATTAGTTAGTTTGATGTAATCTGATAAGGATAAGATATGATAAGATTATGATCTTAACTAGTAGAGTTCTATTAGGATTCTAACTTAATCATCTGGAGATGGCTATAAATAGCTCATTAGATTTGAGAGCTATTCATTCAATCATTGAGTCATTCACTCATTGAGAGAAATCACTCAGAGGAGAAAGCTTTGATAGTTGAGAGCTTTTGGGAGAGTTCTCATTGTAAGGGCTTCGAATAGGCAATTCCCTGTAAGGGCTTCAATTAGGGAGTTCCTTGTAAGTGCTTCAAGAAGTAGATACTTGTATCTTTTGTTAACATTTTGTTGAGGGTTAATGAAAGATTAGCTTCAACTATATATCTCTTGCTGCTTTCTTTACTTTGTTATACACTTGTGTTATTATGTGTGTGAGAGAAACTCTTTAAACACTTGTGTGCGCGTGAGGTGTTCGAGGGCTAGAGGATTTGTTCGGCAACATTCACGTGAGAAGGCTGAATCTTGCTTAAGCGGACCTAAGCGGGATTGCTATATGAAGGTGGGCGCAACTTGCAGTAAAAGTTCGAGTCCAAAATAGACCTTTGTAATAGTTGGTATCAAAGCCAATCTAGAGCTATAGCTGGTGGAAGTAATATGACGAAAAGGGTTACCAGAATAGAGGCGATTCTTAAGTCTCTAGCTCTGATGGATGAGGGAGTAATTCCTTTATTGGAACGTATTGCAGCCTTAGAGAGGGAGCTTCAAGCAGCTATAACTTATAAGAGCGCTCGACGAACAGATGAAGGCTCGTGAGGAGATGAGCTATAATCTACTGGTACCCAAGCGTGTGATGACAAAGCATGAGATAGGTGTCTGAGTGGAAAGCACTATGGTAAAGGTGCGAGAGCCATAAGTTTTCGATGGCAAACAAAGTGCTAAGGAGCTTGAAAATTTTATGTGGGACATGGAGCAGTACTTTGCAGCGGCAAAGGCGGCAAACTCGGAGAAGGTGTCAATCACAGTAATGTACATGGTGGGTGATGCCAAGCTGTGGTGGAGAACGAGAACCTCCAACGACATTAGTGGGAGGATGTTGGACCCCGCTTCTAGGCCCAACATTCGGAGTCATAAGACGTGTGCAAACTCATTTCTTCAATTCATACCCTTACTTTGAATTAATCAATCTTTTTCAAATCAATACCAAAAGTGATAAATTTTTATGGATAGATAGAAGAATGTGTTAGGAAATGATTGCTTCAAAAATCAAGTCATTTGGAGGTTGGACGGAGAAGTTATGGCCAAAAAAATCAAACATGATTTTGCCCTCAAACACATTGTACCTGTTTCGGGAAAATTGACATAACTTTCACTAGAGATATCGAATTAAGGTCATATTTGGATGATTTCGAAGAGGACTTCGAGATCTACAACTTTGTGAAGACCTTGAAGAGAGATTTTTCCATTTAGATCCCGCATCTGGAGCCCAACATTCAAAGTCATAAGATGTGAGCAAACTTATTTCTTCAACTCATACCATTACTTTGATTCAATCAATCTTTTTCAAATCAATACCCAAAAGTTATAATTTTTGTGTATTGATATAGGAATGTGTTAGGAAACAATTGCTTCAAAAATTAAGTCATTTGGAGGTCGGACGGAGAAGTTATGGCCAAAAGAATTAAACATGATTTTGCCCTCAATCACATTGTACCTATTTCGGGAAAATTGACATAACTTTCACTAAAGATATCGGATTAAGGTCATATTTGGACGGTTTTGAATAGGACTTCGAGACCTACAACCTTTGTGAAGACCTTGAAGAGATATTTTTCCATATAGAGGGCCAAAATCTTGAATTTCTAAAAGTGTAGATGGATCAGACGAAGTGATTCAGTGAATCAGACGAAGGGACTCAGTCTCAGACGAAGGGATTTAGTCTAGATGAATCAGACGAAGGGACTCAGTCCCAAATGAAGGGATTCAGTCTAGATGAATCAGACGAAGGGACTCAGTCCCAAATGAAGGGATTCAGTCTAGATGAATCAGTGGAAGGGACTCAGTCCTAGACAAAGGGATTCAGTCTAGATGAATCAGAGGAAGGGACTCAGTCCTAGACAAAGGGATTCAGTCTAGATGAATCAGAAGAAGGGACTCAGTCCCAGACAAAGGGATTCAGTTTAGATGAATCAGGCGAAGGGACTCAGTCCCAGACGAAGGTATTCAGTCTAGATGAATCAAATGAAGGGATTTGGTCTAGATGAATCAGACCAAGGGACTCAGTCCTAGATGAAGGGATTCCTACGGGGTTTTCCTCACATCACCCAAAGTTCTAAATTACTTCATTTACTATAGTTGTTTTTTATATACATCCTCTGCGACATCCTAACTTGTAATGGTCATAACTCTCGACTTCGATATCCAAAAATCACATACTTTATACCGTTGGAAAGATAAAACGATAAACTATAACTTTCTAGACGACAACTTTATCTAATTCAGCCTAGATTATTCCAGAATTTCCTTGGAAATCAAAGCACGATTTCTACACCTATGAAAAGATTGAAAATGCGATGTAAAAACTTAGAAAGTCATATGCAAAAAGCAATCATATTTCATTAACAAATCCGAACACAATTTGAGCCTAGCTTTAATTACATACCAACATACATATCAATAGCTTAATACAAATACAAATAGATGCTCAATGTTTGATATGCTTATAATGCTATCCAAAAGTCACTAACTTAGTTACAAAAGTCTCTAACTATTTTGGAGTTTCCGATGCCTTGCAAGGATTGTTAATCTTCTTGTTTTGCACCTGAGGAGGGAATAGTGGGGTGAGCTACACAGCTCAGTGACTAATATATTTATAGTCATCAATAATGAGCCACACGTTCAAGCATATGTGCAAGTTGGTCTAGCAATTCAATACTCAACAATTCAAACTCATAATTAAACAAGTTAATGTATAACATATAAAATAGACTTTAGCCATTAAGCAAATCACTCAAATGCATCATACTTGATAATTCAAAGATGCAACACAATTTTTGTGCTCGAGTGGTCCCATGGGTACGAAATAGAGAAACCGAAGTTTACACTATGAACAAATGAGTCCATTTTCGGAGCTCATATGCCACAAGCGGGTAGCCTGGAGAAAGCTCTTTTCTACGTACACGTGACGAATAAAATGATTCCTGTTTCACCCCATTTTTGGAGCCCAACTATCCGGAGTCGTAAAGCATGAGCGGGTTTCCTTGTAGATTTCCACTTTCTTTCCATCAATCTTTTTGAAATCAATACCAAAGGCTATAAATTTTTGTGGAGAGGTAGAAAAATGTGTTAGGAATCTGTTGGTTTAAGAATCACTTCATTCGGAGGTCGGGTTATGAAGTTATGGCCGAAAGAATCAAACATGATTGCGTCCTCAATCATATTGTACCTATTTTGGGAAAATTATCATAACTTTCTCTAAAGATCTCAGATTAGGAACATTTTAGTATGGTTTTGATGAGGACTTCTAGATCTACAACTTTCATGTAGAACTTAAAGCGAGATTTTGCCTCTAAAAGGGTCAAAATTGTAATTTATTGTAGTTGTCCTGTGGATATCCGATAAATGGACATACATGTCTGTCTAACAGACATAGATGGGCTTAGGGGTGCTTTCCAAACCCGAGAAGGTTCGTTTAACAAACCTAATGTCCGTTTAACAGACATGGACTAGGTTGGGGACCTTTTTAGACCTGAAAAGGTCCATTTAATAGACCTTATGTTCGTCTAATGGACATTTGTGACACCCAAACCCCTCTAAAGCTTCTCTAATGCTTCCAACATCCATTCTAATATCATTTTCACTCATAATCTCCTCAAATTCACCCCTTCTAGTGCAATATCACTTCATATCAATTCAAATACTAAGTATATCTCATTAGCTCTTGAATCTCAAATTAATGATTCATCACTTACAATCTTTCCGACCCTAATATGCTATTATAATACCAGCAACAATTTGCAATCTCAACAAAGAAGAATATGCACGTACACGTTCCACTTCCACAATCATCATACTCAACCTTTAAAATAACGTAATCATACACAAAAGGAACTTCTCAAATTCTCATTTTCATTTCTAAACAAAGTAAATGTTTGAACAAGCTTTACTTGCATATCAACATACACATCAAACTTAATACAAAATACAAAAAGATGCTCATGTTTGATATGCCTATAAAGCTATCCAAATTAGTCACTAACCTAGTACAAAAGATTTCTAGCTATATTGGAGTTTTCAAATGCCTTGCAAAGATCGCTAATCTTCTCATTCTGCACCTGAAGAGGGAAAATGATGGGTTGAGCTATACAGCTCAGTAGCTAATATATTTATAGCCATTGACAACGAGCCACACAATCATACATATATGTGAATATTCATATAGGCATATGTTTTATCTTAATCTAGCATTGTAAGTTCAGCATTCACAACTCATAACTCAATACATCATCACATAAAAACATATTGGATGTAATTTAACATCAAAGCATAACACTCAAATTTCATTGTGACTTAACATATCAAAATGCAAATGCACAAACAAATGACTCGAGGATTCTGTGGAACGAAACAGAAAAATCGAAGTTTACCCCGTGAATGAAACGAGTCCACTTTTCGGATCTCGTATACCATAAGCGGGCAGCTGGGAGAAGGCTTTGTGTCGACGTGCATGCGACTATGAAACGGTTCCACTCTTGCCTAAACACAATCAACTCTCATGCTCAATTCAATCAATCACAAATTCATATTCTCATGCTTTTTTCTTCTTTCCATTTAAATCAAAATGCCATGATGCAATTCCAAGGCATAGCATGATCATACTCACAATTCAATTATATCAAAATGTCATAAATCTTTCAATGTATAACATAAAACACATCATAATGCATTTTCCACATCACAGCAATTCACAATTTAGAAATTCAAGCATATATACACACACATAGACACATTACCCATTTACACAATAATCATAAATATTTTACCCACCTTATTTGGCTTGAAAATCCAAACTCAATTGTGCCCTTCCTCTTGATCTTAGGTAGGTTTTTCTTGATTTCCTAACGTAATCAAAATTCTCATTCAATCCAAATTCAAATGGAAATCCCCTAAAACTTTCATAATCACAACAAATGAAATTAACATAAATCAAGCTCAAACCTAACTTACCCATAGTCCATCTAGGTTAGAAAACCCAAAACCTAGTTTAGAAACCCTAAAATCAAATGGGTTCCTTTAAATCATCTTCTTTCAACACAACACCCATTCTCTTTCTCTAGTCCCTTCATTCTCAACACAACCCATTTCTCTAATAAAGCAAGAAGAAAAGATGATTAACTTACCTTAACAAGCTTGATTTCTCTTCTTCCCACTTTTTCTTCTTCTTTCCTAGCTCCTCCCACGATTGTCTTTTTTCCTTCTTCTTCTCTCATGTTTTTGTCTCTCTTCTCTTAGCTTCTCACAATTCTCTCCTTCCCTCTCACTTATTCAAGACACATTTTTAGGTTGTCTTCCCATTTTTCCCTTCACTTACTTGGGCTTTCCAAATTTACCCTCCTTCATTTATTTCCTTTACTAACTCCTTAACTAATGATCATAGAAAAATTGAAGGAATTTGATAATACTTCCTTCTCTAAAAATGTTCCTCATTGTCTTAATTTTCTAATGACACTAAAATCTCTCAATTTGGTTCGATAATCTGGAAGTTATACCCCAAACATTTCCGAACTATTCTTATACTAAAATAATATTTTGTGCTTAACTTCCATCTAAAATTGAAATTCTTAGAGACTGAATTAGAACTCGATTTCATCAGACAATTTGTATCCCTAAGTCTTTAATTTAATCCAAATCAAGAATCGTCTCATTTGGATAACTAGAAAAGATGTTATGGATAAAACACCGAAGCATACTCAGTGAACATGTTTCAACTGCATCTTCCTGCTTTTAACTTCCAACATTTCACATATAACCCATCTTGTACCTAAACCATTTCCTACTTCATTTCTAATTCCAAAATTCTCTTTTTTTTCTTTACCCATAACTAATCGCCAAAAATTTCTCATTTAATAGTTCTAACTTCCAAGAAGAGTTTGGGGTCCAACAGTTCCTCCCTTGCCAAAACAAAAGCGCATATTCATTTTATCATATGCTCATACTTTCATGCTTTTTTCTTCTTTTCATTTAATTCAAAATGTTATAACCCCTTTCAAGGTATAACATAATCTCAATGCATCATGCATTTCCAATCAAGTCGCAACAATTCAATTTCAAATAAATCCATTTCAAGCAATCAACATACACACACATAGGCAAGAATTTGCCTAATTACACAATAGCTATAAATAAATTACCCACCTAATTTTGCTGAAAATCTAAGCTCAAGATTGCCTTTCCTCTTGCTTTTGAGTAAGGTTTTCTTGATTCCCTTCAGATAAACCAATTTCTATTTAATTCGAATTCAATTGGAAATCCCCTAAAACTTCCAAAATCACAAAAATGCAATGAACACAAATTAAGCTTAAACCTAACCTACCCATAGTTCATCTAAGCTAGAAAAACCAAACTCATCTAAGCTAGAAAAACCAAACCCTAGCTTAGAAATCCAAAAATCAAGATAGTTTTGTCTTTCTCTTCTTTCCTCCTTTATTCCCAACACAAACCCTAGTCTCTATTTAATCCCTTTTTGAACCTAGCAAGAAGAAAGATGAAAACTTACCTCTAGCAAGTTGATTTCCTATTCTTTTTCTTCTTCTTTCTTCTTCCTTCCAAGCTTCCCGTGATTTTCTTCTTCTTCACTTCTTTCTCTACATTTTTTTCTCTCTTCTCTTAGCTTCTCACGACACTTCTCCTTCTTCTTTCTTATTTTTAAGAGAACATTTATCCTTGGTCTTCCAATTATGCCCTCATCATTTAATACAATGTCCCTTATGCCCCTCCTTTTGTCTTTATCTACTAACTCCTTAAGAAATCTTAATTCTAACATTCCCATATTAATTCTAACTTAATTCTAATCTTTCCATCAAATTTCTAATTTCAACTTATACTTACCAAATTAATGGGCTCAATTCCAAAAAAATGAAACAAATAAATCAATAATAATAAAAAAAATTAGGGTCTAATAGAGGAGACCTCACATCGACACTTGGGAGAAGATGAAGAAGGAGTTAACGGATCAGTTTCTACCCAACAACACTTCATGGCTCACGAGGGAAGCTTTGAAGGGGTTGAAGCAAGACAGTTCAATGAGGGAGTATGTGAGGAAATTCACATCGGTGATGTTGGACGTGTGGAACATGTCGGAGGAAGACAAGTTGTTCAACTTCATTAGCAGCTTGCAAGGTTTGACACAAATGGAGCTTCGAAGGTAAAACGCAAAGGACGTCCCTAACACAATAGCGGCAACAGATGCCTTAGTGGATCTCCAATTGCCACTACCAACTTGACCCAATGGAGAGGGCGAGAAAAATGGTGAAACTCGAGATGGAAAGGAGAAAGGAAAAAGGAAGGTGGGGGAATCTTCTTAACATAAGAAGAAGCAATCAAAGGGGAAGGTTGCATGTTTCATCTGTGAGTGGCTGCATTATGCTCGAGAATGCTTGAAGAGGAAGAAGGGCAAGGAGCAGATGAACTCTATAGTCGCGAAGGACAAAGGAGGGAGTGATGAAGATAACTCGGGGGAAGGAGCCATCAACAACATCACCTATTTGAATGTTATAAGCCTCATGGAGGAGGACCCATGCAAAAACAAACTCGACGGAAAGAGGAGATGGCACGTGGGAAAGGTGCCAATGGAAGAGAAGACTTGCTCCAGTCTTCAACAATTGGCGAAGGAGTCTTTGAGGGAGCCGCTCGTGGAGGAGTTCCCACAGATTATTTCGATGGGGGCGTCGACTTCTTCTAGTTGGGGTGGTTTGTTAGACTCCTAAGTCTAGACTACGGGAACGTGCAAGTGTTGGCGAGCCTTTATGTTGGTGCCTGAAATTTTTTTCTTGATGAATAAGCATGATAAATAATTATAAGGTTTTGATAGATAAATATTTTTGAAGTTATTTAATTATGTCAAAGTTAGTAGGATTTATTGCATGGGTTAATGGAATTAAAGTGTTAAGGTTATAAGAATGTTCAAGGGTATTTTTTGGCAAGACACTTAAGGATAAAAGACCATAAGCTTATAAGGAAGGGCAAAATGGACATTTTATGCTCATTAAGGGTAGAAGTGGTAGAAAAAATGTGGTCTTGCATTTAAGAGAAGTAAAAACATGAATTGAGGGAGAGAAGAGAGAAAAACCGAAAATAGAAGAGAGGAAGAGAGAGTTTCGGTGGTTTGAGAGAAAAGAAGAGAGTTAAGTTAGGGTTTCATCTTTCTTAGCTTTCTAGAGAGATTTTGAAGTTGTTCAAGAAGAGAAAAAGGTATAGGAAGAGAAGAGCTTTCATTAGAGCCAAGAAACTCTACATTTGGTGAAGATTCAAAGTAAGGTTATACTTAATCTTTTGGATTTTTGGAAGGGTTTTAGTTCAAAAAGCGTAGGAAATGTATGAGTTTAAGCTTTCTAGGATCAATTTTATAGATATGTTTCTTTGGGTCCTCAAATTGGAATTCCTATTGAATTGGGAATTTTGTTATTGTTAAAGGAATCAAGAGAGGCAAGAGGAGTAAGAGGAGAGACATTTTTTAGCATGTCTTTAAGCAAGGAATTCAAGTTGGGTAATGTATTTATAGTTATTGTGTAATTGGGCAAATTCTTGCCTATGTGTGTATATGTTTGATTGCTTGAATTTGATTTGCTTAAAATTGAATTGTTGTGAATGCTTGGAAATGCATGACGATTTATAACTATGTTATACCTTGAAAAGGGTTATGACATTTTGAATTTAATGAAAAGATGAAAAAGCATGAAAGTATGCGCATTTGATGAAATGAATTGAGCATAAATATGTGCTTTTGTATGGGCAAGAGAGGAACCATTTCATTCATCACGTGCACGTTGACAAGAGCCTTCTCACGGCTGCCCGCTTGTGGCATATGGGCTTTAAAAGGTGGACTCATTTTGTTCATGGTGTAAACTTTGATTTCGCCATTTCGTTCAAACTTCGATATCGTCATTTCGTTCCATGGAACCCTCGAGCTATTGGATTGTGCAATGCATTTGAATTGTTGAGCATGATGAATAATTATATGCTATGTATGAATGGTTGAAGCATGAGATGCTTATGTGATAATATGCTTAACTTTGAGTTTTGGAACTAGAATTGAGAATGCTTGAATTGCTAGATATATATGTATATATATGCTTGATTGTGTGGCTCATTGTCGATGACCATAAACATATTAGCCACTGAGCTTTGTAGATCAACCCACTATTTTCTCCTCAGGTGCAAAACAAGAAGATCGTTGATCCTTGCAAGGCATGGGACAAACTCCAAGGTAGTTAGCTTTTGTACTAAGTTAGTTCGATCACTTTTGGATAGCTTTATAAGCATATAAAATAGTGAGCATCCATTTGTATTTGTATTAAGTTTGATGTGGATGATTGATATGTAATTAAATCCAGGCTCAAACTCTATTTGGATTCATTAATGAAATATGATTGCTTTTTGCTTATGACTTTTCAAGTCCTTACATTGCATTTTTCAATCCTTTCATAGGTGTAGAAATTGTGTTCTGACTTTAAGGGAAAAACCAAAAACTGTATTAATCTAGGTTGAATTAGATAAAGTTGTCTTCTTGGAAGTTGTAGCTCATCTTTCTAGCTTTCAAATGATATAAAGTATGAAATTTTTGGATATCGAAGTTAAAAGATATGATTATTATAAGTTGGTGAAGAACAGCTATAGTAAATGATGGGAATTAATTGTAGTGATGAATTAAATGAGTAGAGATTAGATAGTTTAATGAAACAAAGTCGGTAGTTGAATTGATATGAAGTGATATTGCCTAGGAGAGTTGAATTTGGAAAGATTATGAGTGAAAGTGATGTTAGAATAGATGTAGGATCCATTGGAGATGTCTTAGAGGGAGATTTTCTTGTAAAAATTCGAGGAGTACACGGTCAGGCCATGTAAATTAACACTAACCGTGTCTTCCAAATGCGAAAAGGCCACCAAACCTGAGGAATACACAGTCTGCCCATATATTGCTACGTGGCCCATGTACTGACCCTCCAAATGGCAAAATCTCTCTTCAAAGTCTTTATGAAAGTTGTAGATCTAGAAGTCCTCTTCGAAACCGTCCTAAGACGACCTTAATCTGATATCTTTAGTGAAAGTTATGCCAATTGTCCCGAAATAGGTACGATATGATTGAGGGCAAAATCATGTTTAATTATTTTGTCCATAACTTCATCATCCGACATCCAAATGAAGTGATTCTTGAACCAATAGATTCCTAACAGATTTTCCTATCTCTCCATAAAAATTGGTAGCCTTTGGTATTGATTTGAAAAAGATTGATGGAAAGAAAGTAAGGGATCGGTTGGAAGAGCATGACTGGGTTATGAACATACTTTGGCTTTTTTAAGCATATCTTGATCTATAGAGCTCCGAATGAGATGGTTCTTGTTTTCAAATAAACTTGAGGAAATAAACACAAGAATTGATTGTTGTATATCCATTGATCATGTAGGAATGTTTGAGATGTTATGAGAATGAAAGACTTTCAATTTCTGGATGGAAGTTGAGTATAGTGTGCTGTTCAGTATAATAATAATCCGAAAATGTTTAGGGTATAACTTTCAGATTACTAAACCAATTGAATGATTTTGGTGTCATTAGAAACTTACGACAACGGGGAACATTTTTCTAAAAGAATGTGTTATCAAATTACTTCATCTTCCTTGTCAGAATATTTATGGAAAATAGACTCGAAGGTCTGGAAATTAGGAGAAATTTATAAGAAGAAACGAGAGTTTGGATAATGTGTGATCTTGTAATGTTAGAATAACATTATTGAATGAATGGTTGAAATAACATTATTGAATGAATGGTTGATATCAATGTACCAAAGGTATGAGTTTTGTTTGGGAATAAAGATATTCACATGATTGAAGTTGTGATTCAAAGAAGAGGAGTAAAGTGTATCCAGTTAAAGTGAATGAGAATGTGATAATAGGAGTAAATAATGCTAGAAAAGAAATGAAGAGTGATTGAATTATGAAAGGAAAATGAGCATAAGATATGAAGTTTGATAATATATCCATGGTATGCGTGTTTGGATGTCATTCAGGATGTCGGAGATGTGTCTTGCGAGGGCAGGGTGCCTAACAACTTATGGTATTAGAGAATGAAGAAGAACCAATGATGATTAATGGGATTTCATTGAAATAACCCTACAGGGTAATATGTTCATGTTTTATGACTCCGAATGTTGGGCTCCAGAAATGGGGTCCAACACTTCGCCAATGCTTGGCACGCAGGATGGCACGAGAAAAGCATGTTGGCGAGGGAACAAGGCGATGTCTTGCGAGTTGGCGAGCAAAACTCGAGGAACTTGCAAAGTAGGCGAGGGATGCGGGAAGTATCGACGAAGATCTCGAGAGTAGGTGAGATTTGATACGCATGGGCATGAGTAGGCGCGCATTGGCGGAAATCTTCGACGAGATGTGAGATTCGGATGCGAGGCCGCGCGAATTTGGCAAACTAAGTCATGTGAGACCAGAGGGTGTGCAAGAATGCACAAAGGCATGCGAGACCCCGCAAGGATGCACGAAGGCATGCGAGTAAGGAAATGCATATAAGCACTTAACTTTGGCGAGGCAGGTCGAAGGTATGTAAAGTACGCGAGGTTTTATATCAACTCAAATTATGACTTATACTTAGTCATGGAGTGAAAAGACTGCACCATGAGTGAGCTTGATCATGGAAAATGTACTTGTCCATAGACGTGCATTGATGGATCTATGTGCAGATAAGCTTTGGTGACTTGGAAAACACATCAGTAATGACGTGGAAACTGTGGATCATGTGGCACATGATGACGTGGCGAATAAGATCACAGTGGATGAACATCAGCTTTAACAGATAAAGATCATGTGGAAAGATCATCTGAAATAAAGGAAATCTTCATGGATAAGGATAATCATTCCTAGATAAGGTAGTCTTTTATCTTGCTAAGGTGATGTAACTTAATTCTATTAGATAGAGTCCGAATTGGATGCTAATGTCATTTGTTAGTTAGTTTGATGTAATCTAATAAGGATAAGATTGTGATCTTAGCTAGTAGAGTTCTATTATAATTCTAACTTAGTCATCTAGAGATGCCTATAAATAGCTCATTAGAGCTCCTTGCTCCTCTACTATGGGGTCAAGATCACTCTCTTCTTCATGAACAATTGCTTCCTCCCTTTTTCTTTCCTCTAGCTCTTCTCCATTTGATAACGTTATTGCATACATGTATTCCCTAACACCAAGCTTGTAACACCCCATGTTAGGGGTTAGAAAATTTAGGAATTTACAGTACATCATATTCTTTGCATAAGAAAGTAGTCGATCATATTCACATGCAAGTAGCACTTCCAATGATATAAACATGCATCGAATGCCTCAGACAATCATTGTCCAAAATTTAGAACACAATAAGCATAAATCAAATTCAACAAGCAGAAAAAAGTAAGGTAAGTAGCACTTCAATATCACATTCATCAATCAATACCTCGGACCTTCATGTCTGGAATCAGTACACAAATCAGTGCACATTCATCAATATCAATTTCAGTTCAGTAATAAACAAGACAAATCAAGGTAAGATCATCTTAGGTTACTCACAAAAGTTACTGTCTAAATTACTTACAATTGCTCCTGTTTGCTTATTGCCTTGAAGTCCCGGCAATATCTGAAAATGGTCATTCTATGCGTTCCTCTATAACATTTAACAAATATACACATCACTATTGTGCATGATTAAGAATTCATTGTATTCTGATATCTGTTTGATTCTGACATAAGCTAAATTATGTTCTAATTCTAAAGGGTTTATAACCTCCTATGTTTTGCAGTTCTGTTAATTATACAATATGTTCTGAAATACATTATGTTTGATTTATTGTTAAAGAAATCATTTAATGTAGATTGGTTATTACTCACTAAGTTATATGTTTAGCACGGTGGATTTGCCCCGTGTAGGTTAAGAGTGAAGATTATAAGGACTGGGACGAATCAACCGCAATGGCCAATGGAGTCTGAGTCTTGTTTTGATAAAAATGTATTTGGAGTTTATTTTGGGCTTGTATATAAAGTGTATGATTCTGAATTGTTGTAAGTTTTTGTAATAACTATGTTTCAGGTTGGTTTCAATTTTTGAAACAAATTTGTATTAAGCTCTTG
>JAOQMR010000005.1:22639037-22652190 GCA_027563865.1 Erythroxylum pelleterianum
CACAATAAAAGTCCATTTAGGCCCAATACCGGGAAATAATCATAAATGCATGTACAGTTATTTCATGTGCACAAATTTCACTGTTGACCAATACCAGTATGCATGACAATGCCTAATCAGTCCTACTCACTCTCACCCCTGACCAAATTACTATTTTAGCCTTCCCGTCGGGGGTGGGATGTTACAATTAGTCTGCCACTTGGTGATTTTTTTCGGTCCGAAATTTTTCCCCAAAAAATTCCAGAAAAATTCCTAAATTTTCCCAAAAATATAAAACACATAACAGTCCACTCCAATTAAATTTTTAAGCACAAAAGCATATTTTTCACAACAAAATCACATTAGGCACATATACCGGGAAATGTCATGAATGCATATACAGTCATTTTCATGTGCAGATTTCACTACTCACGTGTAAGGGTACGCATAAATATTTCAAAACAATTCTAAACACCCATAGCCATTTCCAAATTACTATTTTACCCTTCCCATCGGGGGTGGGATGTTACAACATCGGGGCTAATTCCTCTTATATTAGAAATCTGCCACCCCACAACTCTAACATGCTTCCTCATCAACTCCACCAATCATTGTTCTTGCTCATTTGTCAAATTATTGGAAACAATAATAGGTAGGGTTTCTCCTTCCCCTAGAAATGCATACCTAAAATGACTAGGCAATGGTTTCAACTCTAGAACTGGTGGACACACAATGGACGGTGGAGTTGGATTTTTTTCTCGCAGCAACTTCTCTATTCTTTCTTGTTCACCCTTACTTTCACCAATAATCTCTACATCCGGATCAAAAGAGACTTCATTCTCTTTACTTTCCTCCATACTCAACACACTTTCATCCACAACATCAACCTTCATACAAACCTCATTATCCATGGGGTGCTTCATAGTCATCCTCATACAAGACTCAACTTTCTCCTCACCAATACGTAATATAAGTTTCCCTCCATAGACATCTACTAAAGCTTTTCCTGTATAGAGGAATGGATGGCCCAAAATCAATGGGCATTTTGAATCATCCTCGAAATCTAATAGCACGAAATCCACTAGAATTATAAACTTGTCCACTTTAACGAGCACATCTTCCATAATCCCAAACGACCTCTTGATTGATTGATCCGCTAGTTGCAGCACCATCGATGTCGGCTTAACCTCTCCAAGACCTAATTTCTAAAAAACTAAACGGGGCATCAACTTTATACTTGCACCCAAATCACACAAACATTTATTAAATTGGATATCACCAACTACACAAGGAATTGTTAAACTACCAGGATTTTGTAGTTTTGGAGGAATAGCATTGGAAATAATTGAACTATATTTTTTTGGAAGTTGCACAACCTCGTTAACAATAAGTGATCTCTTATGAGTTAGGATATCTTTGAAAAATTTAGCATACTTGGGCATATGTTCCAATGCCTCCACAAAAGAAAGAGTAATATGCATTTTGTTTAACTTTTCAAGAAATGAGGCAAACTGATTATCATACTGTTGTTTCTTAAATCGTTGAGGGAAAGGAATAGGTGGCACATACTTATCTGCTTCGGCTTGCTTATTTTTACCTATTTCATGTTGTGTGTGATTGCACCTTTTATTGTCGCGAGCACACCCGAAGCTTGATTCTTCCTGTTCTGACTCAAATCCTAAGGTGCAATCGTACCCTGCTTCCTTACGATCTCGATTGAAGCCTGGAAATTCTCTCTGCTGCTCATCAATAGGCTCGCGATCGCACCCTTCTTTCTCGCAATCACGACCTTTGTTCTTTTTATGATTTTCTAGCTTCTTACCACTCCTCAGTCTTATAGCTTTCAAAGACTCCTTTGGATTTGGTTATGTGGTAATCGAAAAACCTCCAAGCTTCCGTTGAGTAAGAGTAGTTGCCAATTGTTCCATTTGGACCTCCAAATTGTGAATTGACGAAGAGCGATTTTTCGCTATGTGATCAAACTTCGCTTCTAACTTCTATTATGATTCATCTTGTTGGTTCAGCTTTATTCCAATCATCTCCATAAATTTTTTCATTTTAACCTAGAATGGATTCCTAGGCTAAAGCTGTCTTTGCTCTCCCACTGTGTTGTTGTTTTTACTCTATGAAAAGTTGGGATCATTCTACCATCCAGGATTGTAAGTGTTTGAAAATGGTTTATTTCCTGGATAGTTATTCCCCACAAATTTGACTTTCTCAACTGTAACAACTATTGGACACTCATTGGTGAAGTGCCCCTGTTGATTGCATAACTTGTATGCATTTTGAACTGCTGCCAATGATGAGCTTGAAGTGAAGCTGCTAATCTGTTTTACAAGCTTCGCAACTTCGGCCTGTAATGCAGTCACTGGATCTAGAGACCAAACCCCCTTTGCTCTTTTATCATTGATCGAGATCTGTCTGACGCCCATAATGCATTAGTAGCTGCCATTTCTTCCAATAAATCATAGGCTGCATCAATTGTCTTCTTCATTAAAGATCCTCCTGCCGCTGCATCAATTGTACCACGAGTAGTGGTGTTAACTCCATTGTAAAAAGTTTGTAGCAATAATTCCCGAGGTAAATTGTGGTGAGGACAATTTTGTTGTAACTCTTTGAACCTTTCCCACGCTTCATACAGAGTTTCACCTTCTTGTTGCTGGAAGTTGGTGATTTTCTTAATGATCTTAGCTGTTTTGGCTAATGGGAAATACTTAGACAGAAATTGATGGGAGACCCAATAGGAACTTGTCCTAGAGAACCTTCAACAAGATGGAGCTATGCCTGGGAATGGCCAGAATCACAAGAAACAAAATTGAAAAGATAAAAACAGAACACAAAGAGAAAATGGGAGGTTAGAAGAATGTTGGTCGATGGAAAGAACCCTAAGAAAACTTATCTCTTAGAACCCTAGCAAAAATGTTGGTCAATGGAAAGAACCCTAAGAGAACTTGTCTCTAAGAACTCCCAACGCCACAAAAGAAGACCACTCCTTTGATAAGTCAAGTATTCTCAAAGAATACAAAGAAAGCAAGAAAGCTCTCAATATTATTAATGAATGAAAATTCCCTTTCAAAGTACATAGAGGGTGCCTATTTATAGGAAAAACTTCCTAACTTCATATCCTAAAGAAGAAACTAAATAAAATGAAACAAAATAAACTTAGAAAGGTGTTAACTAGATGACCTTATTTCAAGGAAAACAAGAAGGAAACTAATTAAAACATGATTTCAACATATTGGACCTTATAGATCACGTCCTTCTCCTTATTTTTAAGTGGCACATGCTTGTCACATGGTTTTTTAAGTGAGTTCTCCCAATTGGACTCCATGTGGGCCTTTGGACACTTTATGTTAGGCTTCAGGGTGTAAGACAATGCCTCTTGGACCTTTATGAGATGAAATCTAACTCAACAATATGGGCATATCTTGAAGGTCTTGGATTAAACAATTCAATGCTTGCTTCATTGCTTTGGCCCTAGCTCTTGTCATTGGGCCTCCAACATCTTGTAATGGATCTTTACGAACATTATACTTGAATGTTGGGCATGGGAATTTTGTTCATCTCCTTGCCTTGAACATTCAAACATCAAATCTGATCCAATTTCAGCTCCTAAGCCTCCTTTTGCAAGCTCATGTCTATGCAAGTCACGTCCTAGGCTTCCCTGAGGCGGATCACACCATGGATGCTTCTCTTCTTATCTTTCACATACCCATGGTTCTCCATCATTCTCCCCCTCCTCGAAAGGATTCGTCCTCGAATCTGCAGCATCAAAAAGGGATAAATCAGATACATTGAATGTAGCACTAAAATTACCATAAGAGCTAGGCAAATCAATTTTGTAAGCATTATCATTGATCCTTTCTAAAAATTGAAAGGGGCCATCTCCTCTTGGTTATAGAATAGATTTCCTTTGTTCTGGAAACCTCTCCTTTCTCAAGTACACCCAAACCCAATCACCAGGTTTAAATATAACATGCCTTCGGCCTTTTTTGGCTTGCTTTGTGACACCACAACAACCTAAAATCAATATCTAGATCATGTTCATTTCAATGATTGTTCCCAAACCTAAATTCAATCAAGCTAACAAGACCTTTCACGCCCAAAATAGCAAGGAATCGGTAACAAAGAGTATAAAGATTGTAGGAATTGAATTAACGCCACAAGTTAGAACTTACTTGATAAGTTGAATCAATCCTTAAGGTAAAACAAGCAGGAATCTGAATTCTCTCTTGAAGAATGCTTTCAAATTTTATTTACGTCTAATCTGGTGTTCATGCATAAAGCAAGGGTTTAAATACTCTTGTGCAATACAAACCCTAACAAAGATAACCTAAACAATCCTAAAGAAAGCCCAAAACATAAAGAAGGCTTTAATAGTCCAACACCAAGACATTTAAAAAACTTAATAGTCCTATGCTTGTCGGAATTGGAAATAGAAGAACTAGGAGTTTTAAAAGTAGCTTTTGGACCCGCCTTGTTCTTCTCTTCCTTTGGCTTGTCTTTGATCTTCTCATCCTTCATGGATCATTTGGAGTTCCAATTTGTAGTAGAGCTTGGGTAAGAAGCCTTGCTGGAGCTTTTGTACTTGAGTTGCCTCTCCACCTTCATGGCCATATTCACCATTTCCTCTAATTCCACATAATGGTGCAATTCAATAACATTGGCAATGTCTTTGTTCAAACCAGCCAAGAAACGTGCCATGGTGGCTTCTCTTTCTTCTTCTACATTAGCCCTAATCATGGCTATCTCCATCTCCTTATGGTACTCTTCTACACTTTTGGTGCCTTGTCTCAAGGTTTGGAGCCTTTGATGAAGCTCCCTTTAGAAGTAACTAGGCACAAACCTGTTCTTCATGACCCTCTTCATTTTGGCCCAAGTATCAATAGAATCCTCTCCATTCCTTCTTCTATTAAAAACAAGCTGATCCCACCAAATAAGCGCATAATAATGAAATTCCACAGCAGCAAGCTTCACCTTCTTCTCCTCTGAATAGTTATGGCATTCAAAAATCATCTCCACCTTTCTTTCCCATTCTAAGTAAGCTTTTGGATCATTCTTACCTTGGAAAGATGGTATTTTCATCTTGATACTACCTAAGTTTCTATCCATATGCTCGGCCCTGTCTTCTTCCCTTGCATGATCTCGGCCTCTATAGCCTCTTCCTCTTCCTCTATCATTCTGTCCCCCTCTTCTACCAATTCTGACCCTATGCCATTCTTATTCATCTTCCCACTATCATCTTCATCTTCATACTCACAGTGCACAAGAGTTGGCTCCCTTGCATTTTGCCACCTTGTTACACCATTAGTTGAAACCTCTCTTTGTAAATTCTTAATGACCTGGTCTTGTCTATCAAATTTATCACTGACATCCCTGAACAAGTTCTTAATCCTTCGGAATTGCTGTTGCATAGCCTCCAAAGTAAAGAATGTGTTTTGATCAGCCTCACTATTCTTTCCTTGTCACTACCTTTACTATCCTTTGAATTGGTCATGATGTAAAACCTGCAAAAACAAGTTAGAACAGCTCCTCACACACTCCCTCACGTGTTTCTCTCTAAATCATAATGGATACCCTCGTGTTTCACTCAAGAAGATGGCTTTTACCCTCAAATGAGCTTACACACTTTTGCCTTTACCACTCTAGATTCTAGCACAGTTTTACTTTTCCGAATCAATCACTACCAACAATAACTTAATTCAAAAGAAAACAAAGAATACCTAAAGAAAGGAATAATACATAAAACTAGATGTAATTTAATGTAAAGGAAGCAAGAAGGACAAAAATAAACACATACTAGGTGGAGAAAAGACACAACTAGGAATTAAACTCAACCCTAAACCCAAATTGACAAGAACATTCAAATCTGCCTCAATAACTCAAGAATTGAAAGATAAGCAATTATATCAAAGACACATGTTTTGAGGGCAAGAAAGTAAATCTTGAAACAAGAAAGTGTTTCTTGATACAAGAAAGCAAGTTTTGATGAATTTCTTGAATGAATGATGTGTTCTTAAGAATCTGTAATAATAAAGAAACGAAATTAAAGAATTCTTGAATGATCAGATTCGTTCTTGATGAATCTTGAATAATAAAGAAACGAAATTAAAGAATTCTTGAATGATCAGATTCATTCTTGATGAATCTTAAATAATAAAGAAACGAAATTAAAGAATTCTTGAATGATCATATTCGTTCTTGATCACTCTTGAATAATAAAGAAACGAAATTAAAGAATTCTTGAATGATCAGATTCGTTCCTGATGAATCCTGAATAATAAAGAAACCAAATTAAAGAATTCATGAATGATCAGATTCGTTCTTGATGAATCTTGAATAATAAAATATGAAATTAAAGAATTTTTTAATGATCAGACTCGTTCTTGATGAATCTTGAATTAATAGAGTGAACTTTGAATTATAAAGATGAATCTTCATGCAAGAATTAGCAATCTTGGTGAATCTGGCAAGCAAATCAACTTAAACACACAAAGATTCACAATCTTGATTTTCTTCTTCTTCTTTTTTATCTTTTTTGTCTTTTTCTTTTTTCTTTTTTTTGGGATTGGAATGATGAACTAACTATAATAATCAAGATCAAATAGAAAATTAAAGATAAATATTGAATTTAAAACCTAGGCTCTGATACCAAAGATGATATGGCAACAACCTAGAATCAATGTCTAGATCACCTCCGTTTCAATTATTGTTCTCAAACCTAAATTCAATCAGGATAACAAGACCCTTCAACCCCAAAACAACATGGAATTGGTAATAAAGAGTATAAAGATTGTAGGAATTGAATTAACGCCACAAGTTAGAACTTACTTGATAAGTTGAATCAATCCTTAAGGTAAAATTAGCAAGAATCCGAATTCTCTCTTGAAGAATGCTTTCAAATTTTATTCACATCTAATCTGGCATTCACACATAAAACAAGGGCTTAAATACTCTTGTGTAATACAAACCCTAACAAAGATAACCTAAAAAACCCTAAAGAAAGCCCAAAACATCAAGAAGGCTTTCTTGAAACAAATCTTCCCAAAAACAAATCTCACACGGATTTGGGCTTCAAAACTAATTAAACTTGACTAGTCTTAGTCCAAACAAGATAAGCAAACAAAAAAAAAATAGTAGGCTAACTTAAGAGGGGCGAATTGGGCTTTTAAACTAGGCCCACACGCTTGGTTCCTTAAAATAAAACATGGACATGACTTTTTAATGAAGCACATGCACACTTAACACAAATCAGCCCATGACGAAGCCTAAAAGAAGTCCACACGCCATTTGCAAGATAAAACAAGCCCAAGCACATTGATTAGACTTGTGCTTGTGAAAATTGGCTAAGTGTTAGCCTTCTTGGTTTGATGCCTCCAATGTGCACACACACTTAGGCGTCTCCCTAAACTCTTCCCCAAGCTTGATTAACAAAACTTCTTGAAGTTCTTATTAAACAAAAGCTTGTGCATAAATCTGAAATTGTGTCTTAAGCTTATTGGAGCGTGACCTTGTAATTGGACCCATTGGCATCCTCAAGTCTCCATTGCCTTAGTGCGTTTCATTAATATCCCATCACTGAGTAGAATCCATAGGTCTTTATTATTTACATATTACTTGTAGCCTTTGATAATAAGGGAGATGTGGAATATATTGTTCAAAGGAAGAAATAATTATCTTATTGATACACTTTGGTAGTGTGTTAAGCCTTGAGCCAAAATATTAAAAGTTGGCTACCATGTTTATAATCAAATTCCTATTAGCTTTTAAATTTTTCTTCAATCGATGCTTCTTTATTGGCAACATCAATCATACTCTTATTAATGGGTATTAGGTCCTTATAGAAGTATTAATAAGAAGTTGTTCACTGATTTGATAATGAAGGTTGATGGAATATAACTTTTTGAAGCATCTTAATACTCATATATAAATTATCCATTATGTAACCTCACACCACAAATTTCCTTTTGAATACTTATAAAGCTAGATAATTCCTCTTCAAAAAAATACTCTCATCATCTTATTCTAAGGTAATACTCCAAAATGATAAGTAATAAATCTTATCAATTTTCCATCCTTTAATGAAGACAGAAACAAAATTGAATTTGGCGCTTGATTTTACAAGTCTTTAAAGAATAATCAATATCCCTAGCCATCAAATCCTTAAGTTTAAATTTAGAATCCACAATTATATTTGATATGAATTTGAAATATCTTCCTTTCGTGGTTGTAGAAGAACTTTTTTTGCAATCTAAAATTCCAGTAATTTATATATATTAATTAGTAAAAGCCCAGATTCATGGAACATGATTCTGGCAATGTAAATAAATATTTTACTATGAATACGATGGATGAGAGGCAATAGTTCTTGTATGAAAGTTTTGTCGTAATAAGTTGAATTCTAAGATAATTATAATATGAGTACAAAGTTTGAATCCAAATAAACAGAGGAGTTCCTTATTGAGTTTAGGAAAACCTATTGAGACAAAAAGGAAAATTTTGTTTCTGACTTAAGAGAGACATAAACTTCTTAAGATAATGAAGAAGCAAAAATAAAGAATTGGCATAAGTATGTGATTGAAACTAACGAGTCATCTACAAAAGAAAGGCTATAAAACCTAATTTTAGAGTATTTCTAGTGGGATTTAAAGAAAGAACTACGATATCACTTTTAATGGTATGTTGTTGCTTACCACCAATAATAATACCTTACTCGTAATGAGCAAGGATCGATCTCATAAAGAGCGTCTTGAATGAGTTTATGCCTTACAAATAAGAAAAATAAAAGCTGGAATATAGGGAAAAAATGTAAAAATATAACCAAAGATAATACAAATTAAAATATAGGCAAAAATTAACCTTGATATTACTTCATGTTTACCAATGAAGTTGTATACTAATTATCAATACAAGAATAAATTAATTTATAATTTGAATTTCTCCATTAGGGTATACTCATGTCTTTCTTTAATTATAATTAATTAAGAAGAGTGTTAACTAATTAACTTTATCTACCAAAAAACCAAAGTCAAGCGTGTGAAGATTTAATCTGGTAGTGTCTTTAATGATAGAAAAGATCATTGAAATAGAACAATACGAGCCAAGTGTTTATATTTAATTTAGCCAATTGTTCTTCCTAAGATTTAATACCATCAACCCTATAATCCATTAAACCTTAGTTGCTTTGTAAATTAGAGGGATTACACATTTTCAAATTTAAGATGTAATCTTGAAATAGAATGAATAAAATAATAAACTGTTATATATCCTATCAATAATAAAGATAAACATAAAAGAAGTGATACACAATATATAAATTACATTATGAAAACAAATCAAATATCATAGCTTAACACATTTCAGGTATCATTTTCCTTTAACAAAATGTATAAAGTTAGCCACACAAGGCTAGGGATGAGAAAAGAAAGAAGAAGAGAAAAGAAGTGAGAGAGAAAGAAAAAGAAAGGTGGTTGCCTGTAATAGCCCGTTTCCCATACTAACGGTTAGAACCTAATAATGATATTGAATATGGCCATATCATTAAGAATTCAAAAATTGCATTTCATTCAAATGCATATCGTTAGCATTCACGCATGAATTATGAATTAGTATACGGTGCAAAGATAATATATGCATTGAATTGACATATTTAGAGGTATAAAAGGTTTGAAGTGATCATGATGTGAATTGTGTATTATTTATGTCTTGAATTTTGGTTTGGTAGACTACACTTAATAAACTTGGAATTTATTGTTACAATTGGAAAATTGATGAATTAAAATGTACATTTGATCTAGAAAAAATGCCAAGTGGTAAGATAAATTGACACATGAAAATTTAGGATGACTAAGCCTATGAATTAGTAACATTTGGCATGGAAAATTAAGTGACAAATGACGTAGTAATTAATTGACAAATGGCAGCAATGGTTATGTGACAAATGGACTAAGTAAATAAGTGACATAAGGTAGCATATATACATGACAAATGGAGTACACGCCTAAGGAAAAATATTAATCTAAAAAAATGACACCTTGTACCTAGATGAAATAAGCAAATGCTGGAAAAGTTTATGCTGAGTTCATTTCTCTTCTTTTTTCACTCCCTACACCGAAACTTGCTCCCATATCACATTTCTATATTTTGGCTTAAGTCTTGCTAAATTGCTACACCAAACCTATGCTTTTACCCTTCACAAGATAGTCATAGAACCAAAAAATTGTTGTTCTTGTTGTGGTCTTTTACCCTAGCCAAAAACTAACCTATTTCTACCTTGAATTGGTGGTGATCTTGCATGCATGGAGAGCTAAGTTGGCTTGATCTTTGAGCTAGTGATAGGTTGTCGTTAGCTTACAAATTTAATCCCCTACTTAAATTGATTTGTGATATAGTGACGCAAGGGTATCGTCCCACAGAGATCAAAACATAAGGAAGATTTTTTTACTTTCAAGAAAAGTATGTGTGAATGTCAAAGGGGAAAATAGAAGTTGAATGCGAGATATAGGACTAGATTGGGGGATTTGTTTGCTTACGTTAAAAGTGAACAAGAAAAGAAAGGAGAAGACATGATGTAAGTTTAGAAAATTAAAACAAAGTCGAAAGTTTTCAAGAGAGAAATTGTTAAGAAAGTTTGAGTAAAAAGTTCAGATTAATTAAAGACCAATTGCAAAGGTTTTACTAAATCCTTGGTTCTTTTTAATCATTGAAAACGAATTATATCTTAGATTGGAATATTAGGGTGCATCAAGCAAAGATAGATGCATTCAAGATAAGCATAACATGCAACAACTTCTTGTTACTGTATTAATCTAAAACTAGCATGAACAACACAATAACAAGAGCATTAAGATCAAAATCAAGTCTGCTAAACCTAAGTTAATTTTCAACAAAGCTACCATGCATAAAATTAACCTATGTCTTGATCCAACTAATTAAAACCTACATACAAGCTTCAATTTTAATTAGCTGTTGCTACTTAACCTAATCAATTTATTGTCTAGCAATTAAATTAATCAGATAGCATACGGATTATTCATGCAAAATTCGAATTCATGATTTCAAATCCTCGTGCATAATTCAACAATCAAGTCCAGATCAAGAGCACAAATTTTCAATTATAGATTGATCAATTATATGCGCATGCTTCTCATAAAAACAACCATGAATTTAACTAATGGCCTCAACATTTGGAAAAGATAATTTAGTTCATAATTCTAACTAAAACAAAGCTAAAAATCATTATAGAAAACATAATACAGAATTCGGGTATAAGAAGAACAAAAGAAGGAAATAAAACTAGGATTCTACCTAGGGAGAGAGAGAAAACGTATAAGAGAAAGAAAAGAAGATAAATTCACATCCAAAGAAGATAGACAACGTGAATATCCCCAAACTAATGCTAAAGGACTCTATTTATATTGGAGGAGGTCTTGTAAGAGAGGATTTCTTTTCTAAGTAAAAGTAGGTCTTTCTTTCCTTGTAGACATAGGATCTTTACAAGGAGATGATTTCTTTTCCAAGTAGAAGTAGGTCCTTCTTTTTCTTTCCTTGCCAAATTAAGACCTTTATAGGGTAGGACTTTTTTTTTAGAAATCTTCATTTCTCCCAATCTAGATGTCCCTTGACTGTCTAGATTGTTCTTAGATTCATTTCTTGTAGTGGCAAAAAAGAATCTTTCGAAATGTAGAAATCCTAGTTGAAGTAGGATTCCTTATAGGATTAGAATTTCTGCAACTTTGATCATCTTAGGGTATTTCGACCTCCTCACTCTGAAAATGACATCCAAAAGTCCTAAATCTTCCTCCTTAGCATGATTTTCTTCACTTGACACCTAAAACAACTGAAATGATAAAATCAATATAAGCCACGTGATTTAGACATCAAATGAGAATAAAAACTAAGTGTAAAAGTATAAAAAGATAAGAAAATATAAGTGCATCAGCTAGAATTTGAGCTAGACAAGTAAGTAAAAGATTGATCTTTATGGCATGTTTTAATATAGAATGTGATTATTGAATTGGGATGGATTGTATATGATGTTGATGATGAAGTGTGCTGGAAAATGATACATGAAATGGATATTATTCTGTTTTGTTCTTGATGTATAAAAATCGGAGTTTCTAGGTTGTTTTATGGATGAATTAGATTAAGATTTGAAGTATAAATGAAGGTGGATTGATTGAGCCCAAGTTTATCATATAAATTGGCTACACTTTCATGGTTGTTAATGTACTTTTTGACTCTTAATTCATGATTTTGTGTTTAAATTAGTCCCTGACGGTGAGCTTATGTTTTATGCAATTTGTTAGTAAAATTATGCAAATTGACATTAATTGCATTATAATTTTTCTAAGGACAATTGATACTGCAAATTGTTATTTTATATTGTAGGAGAAAAGGGAGTCAAAAGATCATAAAGTGAACAGGACGTGAGCTCCTCCACGGACGTCGCGGCGTGAACTAATCAGGCGAAACTTAATTATCATGTCACGGTGCATCCAGAGGAAGACACGTCACGACGTTGCCAATTCCTATGTCGCGGCGCAACGACACTCAACAGCACGTCGCGACGTCCAATAACTCGCCGCGGTGAGTGAGCAAGAACAGCTCATAGCGACATCCATTAATTAACTTGTCACGACGTACAGACGGGTATCCGGACTTTAAATAGAAATTTCACTCACTGTACTGACCCGACCCGATCCATCCTATATAAATCTTCCCAAATTAGGTTACGGGGATCAATTAACTTCACAAACAACACACATAGACAACTTCGACAGACAGAGAAAGGAGAGACGAGCGAAGAGAGAACAAAAGAGAGCACTCATGACTACCACCCAGGGTTCCCTTCAGGGTTCCCTGGGGACAATCTTTGTACAGGTTTTGTCTTCCGTTTTCACCGCCGACGTCAACCTTGGATAGCTTGGATTCATTGCGAGTTGTGAGGCTTCCGGTTGCTATGTATGGCTTGGCATTTCTTATTTCTTGAAGATGTAGTGACGGCTGGAGTTTACTGAACTTCAAAGGGGAGTAGCTTAATCCATAGTTTAGCTATGATTTATGAATGCCTAGGTCTAGAATTTGTAACTTGTAGTGAAGCTACTTGATTATAGTTAAATGTTGGATATTTAATGTGTTGTTTGGATTAGTAGTTTACATTGTCACGTTTAAC
>JAOQMR010000005.1:22763745-22776049 GCA_027563865.1 Erythroxylum pelleterianum
ATTGATGAATGTAATGCTTCCGCATTTCAATTCTTTCGTCAGTCCCGACGAGTCATCCGGGGTTCAGCCTCGGGAGTTGGGACTCGGGCCCAATAGTTTCCGTTTGTGAATCCGTTTTGAATAGTTGGATTTCCGGTAACGAGATCCAACAAATGTATAGTTCTAATTGACTGCAGGCATAACAATCATTATTATAGTGACATCATTAAAATACTGTATGAGGCATCGTTCACCCTTACATTGAAATGAAGAGGGCCTAAAAATGTTAAGTGACTAGAATTGATTCAAGATACTATTGATGAGTGAAATGAATCTGTAATAGGAGTTAAGTGATTCAAGAAAGATAAATGAGTTAGGTAGATTAGCACCGAATATACGGAATAGAGTGAGATAGGCGTAAGAGTTAATTATATTAACACTAAAGAGCTGTGAAATACCAAGCGAAAGATGAAATACTTCTAAGAGTATCATCTTGCCAAGGTGTGCTTAGATAAAGATCAAGATGTGCTCAGATTTGGAAAAAGGATAAACTAAGCTCGAATTGTATTGGTCCATATAAAGTTAATGAGAGCATAGGATCAATAACTTATGAGTTGTATTATCAATAAATATGTCTCAGAATATGTGAGTATGATAAGAAATAATGATATGATTTGATAGAGATATATTGACAACTTACAAAGTGAAAATTTAAGAGAAATCCGAAATATATTGATGAAATAGTTAAGATAGTATGATATCTAAACAAATGAATGAGAGACCTATTGAGTATATCAACTGTGGTCATTTGGAAGAAAGTATTCGAGTGGTGAAGTTATATGGGAAATGGAGGAGCATATAAGGAAAAAATACCCCTGCTTTATTGATCAATTAGATATTAATTTCGAGGACAAAATTTATTAAAGAGGAGAGAAATGTAATATCTTGTCCCATACTAAGGGTTAGAACCCTAAAATTTTGTACATATGAGCTCAAAGAGAGATTAAGAAAATGCATTTCATGCTCATGCATAATGTTAGTATATACGCACATGAATTTGAATTTTTGCACACACCAAAATGACTGAACATGCATCCAATGACAATTTTCGGGTATAATTGATCTATAAATGTAATTATATTTGGAATTGTGGATTATATGTGTGAAAAAATTGAATTAAAGTGTTAAGGAAATTAAAGTGTTCAAGGGTATTTTTAGAAGATAACTTAAGGGTATAAGACCATAAGCTCATAAGGAAGGGTAAAATGGACAACTTAGATTTATTAAGGGCATAAAAGGAAGAAGAAAAGAGTGTCTTGCCTTTTAAGGAGGGAAAACGTGAATTTAGAGAGAATAAAAAAAATACAAGAGAGAAAGAAGAGAGTTTCGGTAGAGAAGAGAGAAAGAAGAGAAAATATGCTAAGGTTTGATTTTTCTTAGCCTTCAAGAGAGATTTTGAAGTTGTTCAAGAAGGGAAAAAAGGTAGAGAAAGAGAAGAGTTTTCATTTGAGCTAAAGATCTCTTCATTTGGTAAAGAACCAAGGTAAGATCACTTTGACTCTTTTGGATTTTTAAAAGGATTTTAGTCCCTGGAATTTAGAAAATGCATGGGTATAGGTATTCTAGAATCAATTTTAGTGATTTTGCATTGTAGGATTTTCAATTGGATTCCTATTAAAGGGGGTTTTGTCATTGATGAGGAAATCAAGAAAGACAAGAGGAGTAAGAGAAGAGCCATTTTCAATTGCATTATAAGTGTTGCATTTATTTCTTCTTGAATGAATTGTAGATATATATATATATATATATAAGTGAGATGATATGGAAAAGAAAGATAGGGATTATGAATGATGAGACGTCATTGAATGTGATGAGTCAAATGAGTTAAGATTTGAGAGTTTAAGGAAATCAATTTGGTAGTTGAAATGTTAAGAAGTTATATTGTATTAGAGGAAGTGAATATGGGACAACTACATTGATTTGTAATTTTTACCTTTTTTTAGGCAAAATGTATTTTTGGGGTGTTCATGGAAGTTGTAGGCCTAAAAGACCTCTTCGAAACAGTCTTTGAATGACCCTAATCTGATGCCAATTGTCCCAACACAGGTACAACAAGATTGTTCAGAATTAGGGTCAACATGTACAACACAGGTACAACAAGATTGAGAATAAAATCATGCTTGATTCTTTTGGACATAACCTCTTCATCCGCCTCCAAATGATCTTATTTTTGAACTAATAGATTTCTGACACATTTTTCTATCTCTCCATAAAAATTGGTAGCATTATGAATTGATTTTAAAAAGTTTGATTCAAGGAAAGTGAGGGAATATGTTGGAATAGTATGAGTTGGTATGATTTCACTGAACATACTTTGGTATTTTGAATATATCTAGATCTATAGGGTTCCAAATGAGATGATTTTTAGTTTGGAGTAAACTACAGACATAGGCTTACAAATCATGTGAAGAAGTCAAATTGTACTTCAGTCTCTAAGATGATAAATTTCTGGATGAAAGTTGTGCATAGTATACTATTTTAGAATGTTTGGGGTGCAACTTTCAAATTTCTGAACCAAATTAAATGATTTTGGTGTCATTAGAAACTTAAGAGATAGGAGAACAATTTTCTAGAAGAGAGTATGACCAAATTACGTCATTTTCACTTTTTGATTGAATGTGAACAGTAGACTCGAAAGTGTGTCTTGAAGAAATCTGAAAGCAAGCCAATGAGAAATGAATTGTGACTTTAATGGTTTTAGTGAGGTATAAACCTAAGTATAAATTATACATAGATGAGTTTTGATATAGGATTGATCTTGTGATGAAACTAATGGATAAATACCTGGGATTGTCATTGAGCATGCATTATACATTACACATATACATATGTGTAAAACAGAATGTTTATGTGATTGTGCAATTAATAATGTGTGTGCAATATGTGTTTTGCATAATGATGATACAGGATGGAACTTCCGCATCCGTACGTTTCCAGAGCATGAAGCTAATGCTAATCTGGAGTGTACTGTGAGTAGATCGATATGTTCTTACTTTCTTGTTTGTTTTGTTTAAGTTATAAATTGAATGATTATGCAATGTGAATGTGTTGGCTCTGGACAATATATGTCTGAGGAGTTTGATAAATGTGAGAACATTGAAGTGTTCCTTGTATGTGAATTGGATTGAAATAAGTGTACATAATTTGAATTGTTAAATGTCGGACCACGGTCCGATGATAAATGTATTCTGGATTTGCATTTGTATATGAATGAAAACATGATTCTCAGCTTTAGTGTTGAATGCCGGACTAAGGTCCGATGATATGCGAATGTGATTTAATAAGAATATGCAAATATGATTGATGCATTCCATTTCATGAATGCATGAAAGATAAAGGCAGTTGTGACCAGAATAGCCACCGAAAAGAGCTTAAAGCTCAGATTGTGAAAAAGAGCCTCGAGCTCAGAAAGTGATTAAGAGCCAAAGGCTCACTATATAAAATGAGCCCGGTATCTCCAACAGATACAGGACAGTTATCAATGAGCCTAGTATCCACAATAAATACGAGACAGTTATCAATGAGCCTGATATTCACAATAGATACGGGACAGTTAGGCACTCGGTCACAATAAAGTAACAAATAGAAAGTAAGTCTCGTGTGCACTGCATATGCATGATATGAATGATTATAATGTGTTGAATGTAAAATGTGAAACGATGGATTAAGTGTATGTGATTTAATATGATTGTCAAATAAATGATGTGAATTGTGTGTTATGTGATTGAGTGAGCCATCGATAATGGTCACTTATTGAGTTCGCAAAACTCAACCAAAATTTGTAACTAATTTTTAGGCTCAGACGAGCATCCTGTTAGACACACGGTAATATACTTACTGCATTCAAATGAGAGATTGAGGTCAGGATCAATTGGCATTTGCATGTATACTTTCTTATTTATGTATTTTGCAATTTTTGTATAATCTGTATTTGAATATGTTTCTGCATGTAATAGCTTTCCAAATTGGAAATGTTGTAAACAAGTTTGATTAATGAGTGTAGTAACACTCTTGAATGAAATGGTTTATGAAAAGAAAGTGCCCAATTGATTATTGATTTCCGCACACGTGTATGTTAAATGTGGGGAAAAATTTGTACTGAGTTTTTAGAAAGTTTGACCGTTCTAGCATCGGGTACGTGTCTCGAGATGGTGGGGTGTTACATTTTTCCTTATGAAGGAAGTAGTTAATTTCATAGGTTAAAACATGAAAGTAATTAAACTTACGTTTGGGTATTTGTTAGAGAACTAATTCACTGAGCAAGCCTGATATGAAAAATTCATTTGGAACATTTCTTGTATGTTTATGGAATTCTTATTATGATGATGGTGTAAGTGATCATTTGACTTGAGGTCTCTAAAATTATCTTGTATAAAGATTGCTATATTTTGATATTACTTATGACAAATTTAATCATGATTTATTCAATCGGTAGTCATTGAATGTAGCATGGATTATATGGAGGTAGTTGCGTGACCAAGATATGATTCATCAACCTGAAGCAATTAGGCAGAATATTTCGTTGTTCTCAATTAGTATTACTTCGGGAAATCCTTGGCCAAGGTGGAATGATGCTTTGTAAATAGTTTACAAATGTCATTAATTAAATCGATAGTTAATGACGAATAACTAATAGTATTGGACTCAAAAGAGAAGACATTAATTCCATGTTTTGTCTAATTGGAACATTTTGTAATAAAATGATTGAATTATACGGAAAAATTATACACGAAAAAGTTATCAAAATTACTTTGACATTCTTAAATATTTGAGAGATTATGATGCGTTATTAGACGCCAATCTTGATTTATGATTATAAATTGTTTAATTAGATAATTTAATTATCTAATTCTAATTTTGAATTAGAGTTATAATTGGCAATCATTGTCAACATATTTAAGAACCTAATAGGTTTCACATAAAGAATGGGTTAAAGAGAACGAAGATATTTTAATTAAGTTAGACTTGATTGTAAAGTTTAATAAATTTTATGATTAAATATTATATATTTAATAAATAAAAAGCAATATGAGATAATAGATTTTATTTTGAAATAATTAATCGTTCTGCTACAATTGAGATCTGATCGTGTTCTAATTTCCCATCATGAAGAGCCTAGAATATTCATTTTTCGCACCTTACGATAAAAGTTTAGCGTCATTGGATCTAGAAAATGATTAAAAGTGATCAAAACTATGAAAGTTGCTTATAACCTGTAAGTAGGAGCTGGCAATGGCAGTGGGAAATGTTTAAGCTGAATGAATGAGATTTCTTTTCTGCCAATAAAACCTAGTAAATGCAATTGAATTTATGCTCTAAAGTCGATTAAAATCCACATGCCAAATGAGTAAAATAACAGGTAAAGTCCACCGAAATGTTCAACCAAAAAGAACAGGTCATTAGATGCAATTCGAAGATGCAACTCAAAGTCAACGGAGATTTCAAGCTTTGAAGGGCACGGAAGGAACCGAGAATGTAAAATGAGAGTTTGAATTGGTACGAAGGTCAAAGCATCCAAAACAGAAGTTTTGAAGTGAAAATATTTGCTCGGTTGAATTTATCTCCATGTGTACAGTTGAAAGTAGTGTGGGGATGGCAATGGGTAAAGTTCGGTTCGAATTTTACTCTACTCATATTCATATCCATTTTTTATCACTCAACTCATATTTATATCCATATCTATATCCATCGGTTTTTACGATTTACTACACATATCCAAATCCATTGGGTTGTTCGGGTTTTTGGATATCTATCGAGTTGTATAGCACATAAAAATATAACTTCTAAATAGAAAATATAAATAGCAGATTTTTGCGAACGCTCCAAATGAAAATTACTGTAATAATAATAAGTTAGGATTTTGATTTGTATGTATTAAAAATTATAAAATTGGAACAATAAAAATCATAATGTCTAGTACAAAGACAACATACATTTTTCACAATTTAGAACTGGAACAAAGATTGAAATAATTAAAGCTTCAAATTGTCTTTGCATGAACTCCACAACAATCAAAACTCCATCTCCATATCATTTGCATTATTATCATCTTATAAGAAAATAAAATATGATGAAAAATGTGAGTACTGAGGAGTAAAGTGAAGATTTTAAAGTTGTTTATTTTTATAAAATATTTATATTTTATTATATTTAACTATAAATATTCAAGAAAAAAATAGAGTTAATAAAAACGAGTAAGATATAGGTATCAATGGTTTGGGTTTTACTCTACCCATATTCATATCCATTTTTTATGACTCAACTCATATTCATATCCATATTCATCGATTTTTACGATTTACTACCTATATCCAAATTCATTGAGTCAAAAAAGTGCGGATATTAATCGGGTTAAAAATCAACTACCATCCCTAAGTGTGGGCATTACATTACAAGTTGCAGTTCTTTAGGGTTTCTCTGTCGAATTGGACTGACTGTTGGAAAATTGGGCCATAGACGCGGTCCCTTTTCGGAAATGAAATAGATATTTGGACAAAAGAATTAATTATCGTTATCTAATGTCCCGTATAGTTTCAATTGAGGCTAATTTTCCAACTAACGATTAGTTTTATCTATCAGCGTCAGAGTCTGCATTTACCAAACTTAAAATATATCATTATATGGTTTAGAATAAGCTATGATATCAATCTTTTCCAACCGTCACAAGAATCCAACCGAAAGCCAAACCAGAATCCTTCACCTTCCAAACAAATTTGACTCAAATTCTCAACCACCGTTTACTCAGTTTTCATGTTAGCGATAAAACCAAAGGCTCGTTGAGCAAGCATATTGAGCTGCAAATATATATTAAAAGACAGTAAATTTTCTGAAAGTGACAATTAGGTCAACTTCTAGTAAATCTAGAATTAACCTCACTCAAATACAAGTAATGGCGTCTTATATGTTGACTTATGTCTTATAGGCAATTAGTTAATTGTAGTTTAGTGGCAAAATAATTTAAAGATATTCTTTATCTTTTACTTATTTAGATGTATACGATAAAGTTCATATGATAATTATATATTGCAAATAAAATTATGATGAGATTATAATTATGATATTTATATTGCATTTATGTATTATCCTTAAATTGTTCTTAGTCATTATTTTATTAACACTGGACAATAATAAAACTTAAAAGGACTATCTCACGTTATGTTCTTGATATAAAATTGCCCCTTGATCCATATTAGTTATTTTTCTTATTAAAAAATAGTCAATCTCATAGACCAAAGTATAGAGATACTTAAACAAACATATAAGTACTTATTAAAGAACAAATTCACTGAACTGATCACATATGAGAAATCCATTCAAAACATTACTTGTATGTCTATAGAAATTTTATTGTGATAATTGCATAAGTGATCCTTTGACTTGGCATATCCAAAGTTATCTTGTATAAAGATTGTTAGGTTTTGATATACTCATGCCTTGTTCTAATCATAGGTGGTTTAGTTGGTAGTCACTAGATGTAGCATGAATTACATAGAGGTTGAGTAATAAAGATAGGATTCATCACCCTAAAATAATTAAAGAGAATATTTTATCTCGATTAGTATTGATTCGAGAAATCCTTAGCTAAGGTGAAATGACGTTTTGTAAATAATTTACAAATGTCATTAATTGAATCAATAGCTAATTGTAGAAAACTAATACAATTGAACTAAAAATATAATAGACATTAATTTCATGCTCTATATCTAATTGGAACATTGTATGATTAAATGATTCAATTATATAGAAAAATCATACACTGAAAAGTTAGTCAAAACTACCTTGGCTTTCCTAAATATTTGCGTAGTTATAATGTGATGTTAGACGTCAATTTTGATTTATAACTATCAATGGTTTAATTAGAGAATTAAAGATAAATTAAATGAGCTTAATTTATCTAATTTTAAATATAATTTAAGTTTATAATTTATACCTATTGTCAACATATTTGAAAAATTAGGTTATACATAAGGAATAGGTTCAAGAATCCAAAGATATTTTAGTTAAGTTTAACTTGATTATAAAGTTTAAGAAACTTTATGGTTAAATATGAGATTTAATAAATAAGGATCAATATGAGATATTAGATCTTTGGGCATAATTTATATTTAATTAGAATTATTTGTAATTATAATTAAAGTTTAATTAAAATTAGAATTTAATTTCAATTAAATGACTAAAATATCTAAAACTTATTATAAATAGACTTAAATTTAAGTTGAGTTAGCATCCCTTACTTAACCCTCTCTACAATAGTTGTAGAGTTCTCTAACTTTTTTTTTTGTGAATACTATTAGAGGCTATACATTTGAGTAACTACGGTGGTTAAGATGAGTCAGTTTCAAAAATAGTTCGAAGTATACGACAGGAATATAATCAATATTTAGGATAAAGTATGAATTAAAATTCATATGTTATTATGATTTAATTGATAATCATTTTATAAAATTTAAGTGATATTGGCTTATGAGAAATCAAATGCAAAAAAAGTTTTGTAATTATTTCGCTACGCGTATAATTGGATCCGGCCTAATTTTTCAACGCTACATTCAACAAGTAATTGGAGCTATTGCTTTTATGGTATCTGGAATATAACTGGATGGAAAGTCCTACAAAAAGGAAATACAACTAAAAACACACGTTTGGAATAGTCGTTAATAGAACTACGAATATCGAGTTCCATAAGCCCCCCTGTAACAATACAACTCTTTTGTTACAAAAGAGTAACGGCTTAGGTTGCTTGGACAGATAAATTAATCAAAACTGAAATTAGGTCATACCACTTTTGCAGATTTTGCAGAAATGTGTCATACAGCAGCTAGGGTCAAGAGCAAATGATCAGTCACCATACATTTTAGTCTCTGAATGAAGTGCGTGTGCTTGGTGGTGCTACACTTCATTAGCTGGGGCTGAAACAGAGAGCTGAGCATGGATTCCAGTCCTTCTGTTGTATATTTAACATACCTGCTTGGACTAGCATCATTTTCGGCTGGAATGCCAAAGTTCTGCAAGTAGATCCTATAAACAGGTATAAAAGCTAGGACTAAAAGTTTGCATATCCTCAGCCTCAACTTTTCATCCGGGACAACCCACTTGGAGTGCCTCGCATACATTTCATCAAAAGCCTCATTAAATCCCCTGAGTCTCTTTTTCACCAAATCATTGCGAAACCCTCTTTTAGGAGAATTATAAATTTGGCTCTCTTGCCTAATAGAAGCTAGAATTCTTCCCCAGCTTTCTCTCGTGTAATGTGTCATGTAATAGTCCGTGTACTGTTCGTGAGCTCTCAACCAAGACTCTCCCATCATATCCCCAAGTTTAGTGCCTTTCAAATTGGAAAAATGGCAATGATTGTTCATCATAAAAACATAGGAGAGTGCAACATCTCTATGAGCCTTCGACCAAGTGTCCAAGTTTTGAGCAATTTCCTTCATTATGTTATAAATCTGGGCAGTAAGAATCCCCTCTTCATGCTCTGCGTGTTCCCAGCTTTGACGAATTAAAATAATCTGACACAGTAATGGCTTGTAATGGTCGCCTATCAGATAATTGCTGTAGTCTGTAACAAAACTGACCAACTTTGGAACACTACCATCTGCAGGAGGAATACTTTGCCTCTGCAACTTCACTTGCAGTGGAAGTTCAAAGAAAATTTCCCAAGCACCATCAACAACTCTCTTTATTAAATCCCTTGTGAGTGTTTGGATCTTAGAACATGATTCTCCTCCAAAGAGCCTATTGAAATCGACTCTCATATGATGCAAAAACTCGAAAACATCCAATAATTTCAAAAGCTTCATAGGATCCTTTTTACACTTGGTAATATTAACTCCGAAATTGAGAAAACAAACAATTCCAGACTGGACAGCTATCTCAGCAAAACTTGACATCCAAAGGTTTGATCCGAGTTTCTCGAAAATATCACTGCAGAGTTTAAACTCAACTGCAAAGACATGTTTTACTGCCAGCTTAAAATGCTGACACCATTGATCTATAAAACCATCTATATCTTGAACATCATCCGAATCTGTGATTGACTTCTGAAGGTAATCCAAGTCAAGTGTCTGTAAACTAGTTTTCGCATTCTTGCTTCGAATTTCAACATATGTCGTAAAGCAATTCTGAAGCCTGTTATTGGCACGAAGCCTGCCAAGAATATCTCGTAGTTGCTCTATGACAGCTGCAGGAAGAGGTGATTGCACATCACAATCCTGTTTTTGAAAGGACTTGGAGACAAGTGCGAGAGCTGTTGGAACGGAGTATTCAGTGAGAAGTTGCTCAAATCTGATCTCAAGTTTGTCCAGTACGAGAAAGAGAAGTCCTCCTCCAAGACAAGCTCGTTTCTCCCTAACCTGCACTTCGCTCAGAATTCTTAAAGCCTTGTTGATGCACAAAAAGTAATGTTCGTTGACAACAGTATTATCTTTCATGAAGTGAAGAATTGCTTCCAACCACTGACTTGCCAAGCCACAGTTGGCTGATAGGAACTTCAGGGCTTCTTCAAGTTGCTTCACCACCAACAGATAAGCTGAGAGAGGAGAACAAGATTCCGCCAAGAGTGACTTCTCCAGGTCCCGGATAGAATCATATACCTTTACTACCGCCATAGCAGGGCCGATGGCACGATCAATGTGGTCTTTTATGGCAAAAAATGCGCATTTCTGTACAGGGTTGGATCTCATTTCACTTTCCAAGCACCGTAACCTGTGCCCAGTCCCATTCAGTCTTTGGCTGCAGTTGCCTAGATGAGAGGTCAAAGCCCTTGAACTCTCCAGGCTGGTTTTCAGTAAGTTCCTTGCGGTCACAAGTTTGTCAATGGCGTCTACATCAGCCATTGCGAATAAAGTCGACGACCTTGTCCTGCTGTACCCGGAAACTGACTCGGCCATTGTATCTCTTATTGGACGGATGTTCGTGATACGACTTTCTTTTCTTATACGTGTTCTGGGTTTTGTTCGTTTCTTATCAGCTACTCTTCACTTTTCCTAACCGAACTCACCAACTTAACTGAAACAAGACTAAAATGTTGTCAAACCAAACCTGACTTGCAAAACAAACATCTCACATATCTCAACTGGCAAGAAGTGGACTTACAGCTCTGCAATCTATAATTATTCTATTTATGTAATTTCTAATGATGGATACAGAACATATATTCTCATTTATTTAATTCTGGATTTATAAAAGTTATCGACACTGTAGTGTTAACATTACATCTCCTATTATTTAAAACAGAACAAAAATTTTCCGTTTAAAATTCACTTGGTAGGAAGGCTTATTTTTAAGACTTAATTTAAAATTTTAGATACTAATTATAATTAAGTTCTACGCTTCTTTTTTATATTTTATATTATGAATATATGTTGATTTAAAAAGTTGGGTTTACTTCTTACCTAAGGTCCTGAATTTGAGATTGTTGAAATTAATTATATCATTTAGCATTCTTTTATTTTAAAAGCCTCATTTTGGACAAAGTTGTAAATACCGTACCGGTCTTGGTACCGAATTGGATTATAGTTCGATATTGTACTGGCACTAACCAATACCAAATGTTGTTTCAGATAATTTTTTAAATTTATGAAATAATCCTTGAATTTTTTTACAAATTGCAAAATAGTTCGTTGTCATATTGTACTATTATACTGTATACTTTATAAGTTTATATCAACTCTGTCTCCAAAAATCATAATAATAAATAATAACCACAATTAATATGAAATAACAATAATTGTCAAATATTTCATATATAAATAATCTCCACAAGTAATATAAAAAAGACAATCATCATCATACGAATATAAAATTAAGTACAATACAAAGTATTAAAAATATTACATCAAAACATCAAATAAAAAACAATAAATATCATTAACTTTCAAACTATTACAATTTACGAAAAAAAAAGCTCGTAATAAAGAAACAACCAAGTAGAAATGAAACCGAAAACAAAATATTTACAATTACTGATGGCGTGTCAAACCAATCAAAAATAAATTCCTACTCTAGAACACTTAAGTGAGTAAAGTGATGAATATGGTCGAACCACAGAGACCAATGTAGCAATTGTTTATTTGTGTGAAATCAACTATATAAAAATATAAAAATATAAAAACAATTGATTTGGGGATGATTAATTTTAAAACACGAAATCACGTCGAAGGAAATTAAAAATGAAGATTGAAAATAATATGAAGAAAAGCCTAGCCAAGGTACTCTCCCATTTGATACCGTAATTCGATCATAGACTCAAAAATATAAATTTCGTTCA
>JAOQMR010000005.1:22780112-22792871 GCA_027563865.1 Erythroxylum pelleterianum
TGATTTGTTTGACAAGATTGATGCATACATGATTTGTGTTATTGTGAATTATTTGACAAATTGAGAATTTCATGAAATAAGTGTTTATGATTTTTAAATGTGAAATTACTATGGTTTCGAAAATGTACTATGGCAATGAGTTTTGAAAATGGTTTTTGCTTGTTTCTCGATTATAGACTTGTTACCCACGAGCTTCAAGCTCACCCCCCTTTCATCCCGATCTTCAGGTAATGAGCAAGAGGGCAAGTGATCAAGATCATAAAGGCATTTGGCAACTAGAAGATAGTTAGCTTTTGTACTAAGTTAGTTTGATTTTTAAGTAGCTTTAGTGGCGTATCGAACAAGAGCATCCATAAGTAATTTTGTAGTAAGTGAATGATGTCATGTTTATAAGTGGTTAAAGCTTTGTAAAACTCCTTCCTTTTTGAGGTTTTTGAATGCAAATTGTTGTTATTTATATAAGTGAAATGTGTTATGGAAAAAGGAACATAGAATTGGTATGAGACTTTGAGCTTCATGATTTCTTTGGATTACACTTACATTAGTATGATGATCAAGAATACGCATGTGTTTTATGGTTCAAAGGTTGGGTTCTAGAATCGGGGCCCAACATTTGTAGTATCAGAGAAAGAAGAGATTACAAGGAACCACGCTCAAGTATGATGGTATTTTGTTAAGAGGTTGGATTCCGGAAACGAGATCCAACACCAAACTAGTTAAATTAAAGTTTGTCATGTATGATAATTGTCCACTTAAATGTTTATTGCATGGAAAGCTTGTTAGTCACCAAAGTGGCCTAACTTGAAAACTTTTAATCATTTAATTGGGATTTGTTTCAATTGTTCAGTATGATAGGATGCTAAAATGATATAAAGGTTGAACTGAACAATTGAGATTATTAATCATAACGCTAGTAGGTCACCCAAAGGTATACCATTGCTTATAATTACTGACATTAAAGGGACTTTATCAACATATTTAGTTAATATGATTGTATATCCAAAGATAACATGCATATTACCTATAATATGCTTGATTTTCCGTTATAGTATTATATATGCATCATAATAGGTTATGTCTATGTATTTAAATTTCACCCAAAGGAGAATTTAAATGCATAATCAAAGTTTATTAGTTAGTTTGAATCCATTTAGGTTTACTTAAAGCATTAATGCATGGACTATATGTTGTATGTGCAGCATCTACTAGTTTGTTCACTATAGGCAATGGCTTGATTAAGTTCAATGGTCTGAACTATGGGGATTGTTCCGAAAAAATCCAGTTCCAACTAGGTGTAATGGATTTGGACTTGGCTATAGTTTCAGATGTAAGGCCTGTAGCCATAACTAAGACTAGTTTTGAAGCTGACAAGTCTTATTATGAGGCTTGGGAATGGTCTAATAGGCTGAGCTTGAATTTAATGTGAATGACGATTGCAGAAAATGTCAAGCCTTCAATGCCTAAAATGGACAATGCAAAGGAGTTCATGTTGAAGCTTAAAGAATACTCCCAATTAGATATAGCTGACAAGTCCGTAGTAGGGACTTTGATGAGTGAGCTAACGACCAAGAAGTTTGAATGGTCACAGCCCATTCATGATCATATAACTCATATGTCAAACCTAGCTGCAAAGTTGAAATCTATGGGTATGGATGTGAGTGAGTCTTTTCTAGTCCAGTTCATAATCAACTCATTTCCTCTAGAGTTTGGCCAGTTCCAAGTGAATTATAACACTATTAAAGAAAAATGGAACCTTAAGAAATTAAGGCCATGTTAGTTTAGGAGGAAGGGAGATTGAAGAAAATAAAGGAACACTCCATTCATCTCACATTTTATCATAGAGCTAGTAGCAGATAAGGACAAAGCTCTCATCAAAGTTAATGAGGGTCGAATCAAGAAAGATAAGAGGTGCCACTTTTGTAAGAAGCCTGGTCATTTTTAGAAAGAATGTCCTAAAAGAAAGGCTTGGCACAAAAAGAAAGGTACACACTATGTCTTAGTATGTTTTGAATCAAATCTTATTGAAGTGCCTAAAAATATCTGGTGGTTAGATTTTGGTGCAACTACTCATGTGTCACATGTTAAACAGGGATTCCTTTCAATCCAGACCATAAACGGAACTAAAAATTTCTTGTATATGGGAAACAGAATAAAGGCATGGATAGAGGGAATTGGAACGTACAGATTGATCTTGGACATTGGATGTTACCTAGATATAGAAAAGTGTCTTTATGTTCCTGAATGTGCTAGAAATTTAGTTTCTTGATTGGCTGCTCGGTTAAGTCTTTAGATTACTCCTATGGAAACCGAATAAAAAATTTAATTCCAAGGATTGCAGTATAGGATGCAACCTCGAGTCATCTCACTTAATCGAAACCTAGCGCAAAGGATCTAAGCTAGCCTAATTGTTAAAAATGCAAACTAAGTTGATAAAAAGGGGTTTGGATCATTGGTAAAAATTAAGAAAATTGAAATATATGAAAGAAAAATGTATAAAAAGGTAATTTTGGATTTTAGGGAAATGAAAAGTGAAAACTCAAACAATGAGAAAATATGATAAAATCCTCTTGAAAATGAGCTTTGACTATCATGGTTCAAAACAAATCTTTTGGGAGTGAAATTCACTAAGTTTTCGAATGATAAACCTTAAAGAACTCTTTAAGTCCAATGTTTTAATCAATGAACTCCATTTCTTAAAACCTTGTTGAATGCATCTTAATATGTGTAATGGACAAGTTAATGCAAGTGGTCAAATTAGATCAAGTATAATCTCAATATCAAACAAAACTAGGCAGATAAAAGAGGATTAACACAATCACCAAAAAGACATATATGAAACTTCATATATTAAAGCTCAATGTTCTACATCAACCAATCCATAACACAATGTATAGTCCAAAACTTGATTAAACTCTAATCAAGAAAATCCAACTACAAAGCATAAATCCTAACTCAAAAATTCATAACAATGTAGTCAAACACTAATGAACTACTCCCCTTTTGAAGCCCATGAACTCAAGCCATCACTACATCTTTAAGAGGAAATGGTGCCTAGCCAAGCATCACTCCATGAGCACTCACAACTGTAGGCATACACCTAGCATCCATGGTAGTAGCAACAACTTGATAAGAGCGACAATGAAGCGTGAAAAATGGTTGAAAGATGAAAGTCAAGAGAATGTATGATGGAGTGTTGGCTCTCCTTTCTCCGAAACGTATATTTCATAACCTAATTTGGCATGATTTTAAATGTTGGGTCACGAGTCAGGTAGGAACAGTGAGAGACTATTCCAAATATTTTTGGGTTTTTCGACGTTTCGCCGCGACGACAGGCTACCTTGTCGCAGCGTACTTTTTCCGAAAGGTTTTGTGCATTTTCTGGATCCTTCGCCGCGATGAAAGAATTAATCTTCGTCGCGGCGAACTTTTCCCGAAAGGTCAGCCTAGATTCCTCTCTCTTCGCCGAGACGAACTTTTCCCGAAAGATTTGTTCTCCTGTTGACTTCAATTCAGCACATTGTCTCCCTTCTCCTTGAGGTTCCTATAATCAAAATAGTAATTTGCAGTATCAATTGTTCTTAGAAAAATCAAGGAATGCAATTAATACCAATTGTAACAATTTTTACTATCAAATTGCATAAAATAAAAGTACACACTCAAGGATTGAATTAAACACAAAATCAAGATTTAGGAGTCAAAAAGCATAGTAAAGGCCATGAAAGTGTTGCCATTTTAGATAATAAACTTGGGCTCAATCAAATTCCTCCACACTTAGACTTTTGTACTCCTGGACAAAGTTTATAAGAGTCAAAGAGACGCAAGTGTAAAAGAAAAATTCTGGCCATGCTTAAAACAATAATAAGAAATTGGCAAAAATCACTTTTTTAGAAATCAACCAAAGCAGACTGAAAGAGTGCCAAGAAAATAAACACTATAAGAGTTTAATCCAAGAGATTGAACAAGAGAGATTTCACTCAAGTCAAGGTGTTTGCTCTAATCTCACTTGTGTTTAGGGAGATTTTCACTCTAAAATCTGCTTAGTCAATTCTCTACCATAAGCCTACTTCTCCACTATAAGAACTATAATTTTGAAAATCAAGAGGACTTTTCAAGGTTGTAATGCACGGAAGGCTATATGAAGTGGATGGAATGGACGAAGGAAGAAAAAGTATGAGTACATGCACTATAATTATGAAATAGATGTCAATAGTAAGATTATATTTACACAGATGATACCCCTTTTTTTCTTCTCTTTTGACAACACAGATATAACTATATAGAGAAATATATTTGTTGCCTCTGCTTTGTTATTCTTTTTCCTTCCTTTTCTTTCTTCAGAACACACAAGTTTTTTTTAGAGAAGAAAATGCAAAAAAACCTATTGACACCATATGAAGATGCGTGCATGTACTCATAAATAATGGCTTAAGGGGCTAGCAATGGATAAGTGGTTGTGGGACTGTGTTTGGGTCAAAGGGTTTAGAAAGAATGCCTCTATCATTTTAACAAAATTCTAGTTCATAAAGCTTTAATTAAGAATTGAAACAAGTTCTAGACAGATATGAAATAAGCAGATGCACATAAGGATTAAAAATAATTAGGCCCAAATATCCTTCCAAATAGGGTAACATCTCCATGAATAGTCTCAAGTCTTAAAAATATAAAGTGCCACTTAATTAGCATACCTTCACTTACTTTGTGTTGAAAACATCAAAAATAAAATTGGCCAAATCCGACTATCAGTTAAAGAATGGTAAGTATTTTCAAAAACTCAAGAATCACTTTGAAACTTATAAATTATTTAACAAAAAAAAGTGACAAAAGTTGAATGAGGGAGGATTTTAAATTGAGGGAAATTAAAACAAATTCGTCCTGCAACAGTGTGATGTCGCGGCAAAGAGATTGTTCTCCGCGGAGAACGTGTCAAGCGATCAATACCGCGGCGAAGAATGAAGCTCGCCGCGGCGAGAAATGAAATTTTGGCCACGACGAAGGCACAATACCCGCGGTGAAAAATGGCAGAAACTCAATTCCACATGCACCAAGTTTAAAAATTTTAACAGTATGCATAATTGACAAAAACAGACATATATATGACCCAAAATGGAGATGGGGAAAGCTCCCCCACACTTAACGAACACATTGTCCTCAATGAAAAATAAATCTAACAGAGTTACAAAGGGAAAAAAGTAGGAGGGAAAGAGTAGTGGCATGAACAGACAAACTAAAATTTTACCGGAATGTGATGCTACTGAAGAAAGTAAAAAGACAACTAGCTACCTACTGCGATGGTGCTCTCCCCCACTTGGAAAATATCAAAAATAAATAAACAAGTGAAGGAGAGACAAAACCTGATATTTATGGAGAGTTTTGGTTCTCATGATAAAGCTTCAAGAGGTGGTCGTTCACTTTGAGTTGTGCGCCAGTTGCTTCATGTCCAAGCTCTACCATGACGAAGTTGTGCACTTTAGTGACCAAATACGATCCATCCCAACAAGAATTGAATTTTCCATGCCTAAAGGTGAAACAAGCCTTGAGTAGCAGGACTTTGTCCCCTTCCTTGAAGCTATTCCTCTGAAGAATTTTATCATGCATCAGCTTTGTCTTTTCTTTGTAAAGGCGCGAATGTTCATATGCCTCTAGCCTTTTCTCCTCTAGTTCTTGCAGTTGCAGCTTCCGCTCCATGCCGGAAGATTCCAAGTCCATGTTGCATTGCTTAACTGCCCAATAAGCTTTATGCTCTAACTCGACGAGCAAATGGCAAGCTTTTTTGTAGATCACATGATAAGGGGACATGCAGATTGGAGATTTGTATGTGGGGCAATAGGCCCATAATGCTTCTTCGAGGCGAAGGATCCAATCTTTCTTTGATGGTTTGACTATTTTCTCCAAGATGTGCTTCACCTCTCTATTCGAAATTTCAGCTTGACCATTGGTTTGTGGATGGTATGCAGTGGAGGTTTTGTGAGTGACTCCAAATTTGGAAAACAAGTTACAAAAATGTGTCCCTCGATCACTAACCATAGCTTTAGGAATCCAAAATCGGCAAAAAATATTGAACTTAAGGAATTTGGATACGGCTCGGGCGTCATCTTTTCTAGTAGGAATAGCCTCTATCCATTTGGACACATAGTCAACGGCTAAAAGGATATACACAAAATCAAAAGATGGGGGAAAGGGCCCATGAAATCAATTTCCCAAACATCAAAGATTTCGCAAAATAATGGAGGTTATTGTGGCATTTCATGTCGTTTTCCTAACCCTCCAAAGCGTTGACATTTGTCACATGACCGAAAAAAGTTGAATGAATCCTTAAAAAGGGTAGGCCAATAAAAACTAGAATCTAGAATTTTCCTAGATGTTCTCCTTTCACTAAAATGCCCACCACAAACCATTAAATGACAAGCTGAAATTATAGCGTCAAATTCCTCATGAGGCACGTATTTTCGGATTACCTGGTCACTACACATTCTCCATAGATGAGGGGCATCCCAAATCTAATGTCGAGCTTCACTTTTCAATTTTTAAGCTTATGCCTGAGACCTAAAAGGAGGAGTGAGTCCAGTCATAAGATAATTGACGATATGTACATACCAAGGTTCTTTGAAAATTGAAGCACATAGGACTGAATCAGGAAAAGAATCACAAGTTAACTCAGAAGAGTCTAATCCTTGTGTATCATCTGGCAGCCTGCTTAAATGGTCAGCTACGTGATTAGTTGCCCCAGCTCGATCCTTTATCTAAATATCAAATTCTTGGAGAAGCAATGTCCACCGTATCAGTCTAGGCTTCGACTGTGGTTTCTTAAGGAGATATCGAATTGCTGCATGATCAGTAAAAAAGATTATGTGAGAGTTTAACAGATATTGTCTAAATTTTTCTAAAGCGAAAACCACTACAAATTGCTCTTTCTTAATTGTTATATAGTTTATTTGAGCTGGACCAAGTGTTTTTGAGGCATAAGTGATAACTCTTGCCAGTTTCTCCTCTCGTTGGCCCAACATAGCCCCTCCAGCACAATTAGAAGCATCACATGAAAGCTCAAACGGTAGGTTCCAATCAGGGGCAACTAAAATGGGTGGTGAAATGAGTTTTGATTTCAATATGTCAAAGGCATGTCTGCAAGAATCATCAAACTTGAATTTTTCATCTTTTTGCAAAAGTTTGGAGAGAGGTAAGGCAATTTTGCAAAAATCTTTTATAAATCGCATGTAAAATCCTCCATGGCCCAAAAATGATCTTATATCTCTCATACAAATACGATAAGGCAGAGAAGATATCACCTCAATCTTAGCTTTATCTACTTCAATCTCCTTGCTAGAAATTAAATGACCTAACATTATACCTTCATTGACCATGAAATGACATTTTTCGAAGTTCAAAATCAAATTCTTTTCAATGCATCTTTGTAAAACTTTTGCAAGACTCAATAAGCAAGCGTCAAAAGAATCACCGTAGACTATGAAATCATTCATAAAAACTTCCATGCATTCTTCTAAGGATTTACAGAAAACAACCATCACATAACGTTAAAAGGTTCCTGGGGCATTACATAAACCAAAAGGCATCCTTCAGTATGCAAAGGTGCCAAAGGGACATGTAAAGGTGGTTTTATCTTGGTCCTCTGGTGCAATGGGTACTTGAAAGTACCCAGAGAAACCATCTAAAAAACAATAATGTGATTTGCCCGTAAGCCTTTCAAGCATTTGGTCAATAAAAGGGAGGGAAAAATGGTCTTTTCTTATGGCATCATTTAGTCGTATATAATCTATACAAACTCGCCATGAATTATGCACTCTGGTAGTAATAAGCTCATCTCTATCATTCTTGATCACCGTCATCCCACTCTTTTTCGACACTACATGTATTGGGCTAACCCACTCATTATCAGAAATGGGGTATATGATCCCCGCAATTAGTAATTTTGTGATTTCTTTCTTAACCACATCTAAGATAAGTAGGTTTAGTCTCCTTTGAGGTTGCCTCACAGATTTAGAACCCTCACTCAATAAGATCCTTTGTGTGCAAATAGCTGGGCTAGGTCCTGGTATATCCGCTAATGTCCACCCTATAGCCCTCTTATGTTCCTTCAAAACATTAAGGAGACTCTTTTCTTTAGTGGGTGACAAGGTATTGGCAATTATGACAGGTAAACGCTCATCAGACTCAAGGAAGGTATACTTTAAGGTAGCTGGTAGGGGTTTCAACTCTAGGATAGGAGGTTGTACAACAGAAGGAATCAACTTATGAAGTTCAAGAGAGAAGAGATCACTCCCCTTTTTTCTGACATGGAATTCGTCTCCTGGTAATTAGTTGTGTCCAATCCATCCTGTATCCTTGAAACCTGGGAAGAAAACCTTTCCCCAAGATCAAGTGAAGGTAATCCAAAATCGGCAGAATCCTTTTGCAATTCACATTTATGGTGGGCATCATTTACAGCAGAGTTAATCATGTTAACCTCTAAAAGTGAATAGTCCTCATGGGAGTGTTTCATAGTTTCATACATATTAAAGCTAACCTATTGACCTCCTATCTCCATGGTGATTTTACCTTCCTTCATGCTGATCATAGTACTAGCTGTTCTTAAGAAGGTTCGCCCGAGAATTAAGGAAGTATCCTGCACAACTTCAGAAGACATATAAAGTACATAAAAATTAGCAGGAAATACTAAACCTTTTACCTAAACCATGATGTCCTCAATAATCCCCACTAGATGCCTAAATGATCTATCAGCCAGTTGTAACAAAATAGATGTGGGCTGCAAATTCTTAACCCCTAATGATTGATAGACAGACTTGGGCATCACATTAATTGCCGCCCCCAGATCAAACAAGGTTCTTCCTATAGTGACTTTCCCTATGGTGCATGGAATGGTAAAAGATCCAGGGTCTTGACATTTGACAAGTATTTGAGGTTTAAATAGGGAGGATACATTCGAACTCACTTGGACTCTCTCATTGGGCCTAAACTTCCTCTTGTTGGTGCACAAGTCCTTGAGATATTTAGCATATGCCAGAACTCTTTTCACTAAATCAAGCAAGGGAACATTCACCTCGAGTTTTCCAAACAGATCAATGATATCTTTTTCATGCTTAATCTCAGTCATACGCTTGCTCATTAAATATGAATTTAGAAAAGGAAGGTCTTGAAGATTTACCTTCTTGCGTTTGGCTTCATGCTTGCTTGATTCCTCATGCTCAGCTTTGTCCTTGGAACTTTCTGAAGTAGCTCCTTTGTCCTTGGATGCAGGCTTCCTTTCTTTCAATAAGGTTTATTCCTTGACACTCTCAGATTTCTTGATTCTTTCCTTCGGTAGAGGTACTTCTTCACTCTTAATTTCCTCATCACATGCTTCCTCATATTGATTATCAAACCTCACTTATCTCCCACTTCATAAGGCAATTGCATTCAGAATTTTTGGATTCATCACCGTGTTAGAAGGAATTGTTCCACAGCTTCTTGCTTGGTTCTCGCTCAAATTGTTGGATAATTGGGTCACATATGAGTTGATATTTTCTACCTTTTTTCCCATTTCTCCATTCTCTTCTCTAAAGCATTGAACCGAGAAGCTATCTTAAAGGAATCCTGCTAGATGAGAGTGGCTAGTGCATTGAATTGATTAATGTTAGAATTCCTCTCTTCCTTCATCAAAGTCATCATGTTTTGTAGCAATTCATTGGTGTCCTCTTTGGTTGGAACAATCAGAGCTTGCTGTTGGTTGGGGAACTGGGTAGTGGAAGTACCAGCTCCTCCTCCTTACTGAAATCTATTTTGGGCTCTGTCATTCCTCCAACTAAATCTGGGATTAGCCTTCCATCCCTCATTATAAGTGTTGAAGTAAGGATCCAATTTCTGGTTGGTCCTCCCTGGATAAACTGCGGACACCTCCTCATACCGTCATGGGCATACGCTAGATATATGCATAACCGACCCACAAGTATCACAACTGGGTGCAGTAAGATCCATAGAAGATGATGGGCGTTGCACATTCAGGTTCTTCAATTCAGCAGTGATGAAAGATAATTGCGATGTGATTCTATTTTTCAAGGAGTCCACCTTCGACTCCAAACTTTCCATTCTCTTAGCTTAAGTTGTTGAAGCTCCTAGTTCATGCACTCCCCGGGAATCTCTCACACTATACTGTTGATGATTCAGAGCCATCGTATTTATCAAATCCCATGCCTCAGAAGCCGTAAAATCAATCAAAGATCCTCCTGATGCCGTATCCAACATACCCTTTTAACTCTTCAACCTATCATAAAAGTACTGCACTAAATGCTCATCAGGTATCTGGTGATGAGGGCATCTTGATAGAAGATCTTGGAAGCGATTCCAATAATCATAAAGAGACTCATCATAATCTTACCTTACTGAATAAATCTCCTTCCTTATCGATGAAGTCCTTGAAGCTGGAAAATACTTCTCCAGGAATGCCTTCCTCAAATTGGTCCAGCTATGATAGGCATTCACCACATGCCTTGGGAGGCTCATGTACCACTCCCGTTCCTTTCCTTCCAGGGACAAATGAAAAACCTTCCATAAAACTTAGTCTAATGATGCTCCCACTGGCTTCATACTCTGGTAGGTCATAGACAAGGATTGTAGGTGCATGTAGGGATCCTCTCCTGCCAAACCATGAAATTTAGGAAGAGAATTAATAAGTAATCCTTTCACTTCAAAATTAACATCAAAATTAGGACAAGCAGCAATAAATGGATCATAATTCACATCAGAAGTTATTGCTTCCCTAATGGTTCCCCGTCTCTGATTCCCATTGTTCTCTCCAACTCTCTCATGCTCTCCATTTCCTCCATTATCGCCATTCTTAGGTTGGTTTGTATGAAAGTTAGGAATTTGCATAAAAGAGGGATTCTCAGCCATGATCACTTTTTCTCTCGACTCACTCTCACTAGTTGGCTGATTCAACTCCTCTTCCATAACTACCCTTCTTCTCTCTTGTTCTTTCCTCTCTTTTCTAATCTTCCTTAAACGTCTTTCAATCTCAGGTTGGAAAGGAACAAGTCCAGCTCTCCGGGGCATGAATAAAAACATTTCAAATGAAAGAAATTGTAACAAAATTTACTCACAATCACACAAACTTAAATAAAAGGTGCGATGTGAAGGATGTGAGTGTATGGAGTGTAAGAGTATGTATAAAGATGGGTATGTATGAAAGATGCTAAGAATGAAAAATCCAACTATGAAAGTATGCTTTTGTTTGTGTTTTCTAAATGTATGTTATGCAAAGTAAAATTAAAACTATACTATGGACAAGTATGAAATTAACCTATCTAAAATCAAATCTAAAGGAAAAGGTTCCTATTACTAACGACAAGCAAAGATGATAATGTCTATCCTAAAGAAAACCAATTGCTTGGTTCCCCAGCAATGGTGCCATTTTGATCAGCTGCTCAGTTGAGTCTTTATATTACTCCCTTGGAAATCGAATCAAAAATTTAATTCCAAGGATTGCAGTATAGGATGCAATCTCTGGTCGTCTCACTTAATCGGAACCTAGTGTAAAGGATCTAAGCTAGTCTAATTGTCAAAAATGCAAACTAAGTTGATAAAAAGGGGGTTTGGATAATTGGTAAAAATTAAGAAAATTGAACTAAATGAAAGAAAAATGTATAAAAGGGTATTTTGGATTTTTGAGAAGTGAAAATTGAAAACTCAAACAATGATCAAATATGATAAAATCCTCTTGAAAATGAGCTTTGGCTATCATGGTTCAAAACAAATCTTTTGGGAGTGAAATTCACTAAGTTGTCGAATGATAAACCTTAAAGAACTCCTTAAGTCTAAGGTTTTAATCAATGAACTCCATTTCTTAAAACCTTGTTGAATGCATCTTAGTGTATGTAATGGATAAATTAATGCAAGTGGTCAAATTGGATCAAGTATAATCTCAATATCAAACACAACTAGGCAGATAAAATAGGATTAACACAATCACTAAAAACACATATATGAAACTTTATATATTAAAGCTCAATGTTCTACATCGACCAATCCATAACACAATGTATAGTTCAAAACTTGATTAGACTCTAATAAAAAAAATCCGACTACAAAGCATAAATCCTAACTCAGAAATTCATAACAATGTAGTCAAACACTAATGAACTACTCCCCTTTTGAAGCCCATGAACTCAAGCCATCACTACATCTTCAAGAGGAAATGGTTCCTAGCCAAGCATCACTCCGGGAGCACTCACAACTGTAGACATACCCCTAGCATCCATGGCAGTAGTGACAAATTGATAAGAGCGACAATGAAGCTTGAAAAATGGTTGAAGGATGAAAGTCGAGAGAATGTCTGATGGAGTGTCGGCTCTCCTTTCTCCAAAAAGTATATTTCCTAACCTAATTTGGCATGATTTTAAATGTTGGGTTGCTGGTCGGGTCGGAACAGTGAGAGACTTTTCCAAATATGTTTGGGTTTTTCGACATTTCACCACGGTGACAAGCAGGCTCGCCGTGGCGTACTTTTTTCGAAAGGTTTTGTGCATTTTTTGGATCCTTCATCGCGGTGAAAGAATTAATCTTCGCCGCAGCGAACTTTTCTCGAAAGGTCAGCCTAGATTCCTCGCTCTTTGCCGCTGCAGCTGTCGGACCCCGATCCCGGAGCCTCGACTGTCCCGGGGGATGAGCCCTGACTGAAGCCCATTCCCGAGACCTAACTCTTGCAGAAACCCTAAAACTGTCACTGGCTGCTAACTCACATTGGTGGTGAGCATACACTGCTCCTGACTTAAA
>JAOQMR010000005.1:22792971-22810509 GCA_027563865.1 Erythroxylum pelleterianum
ATATTATTCGCAATTTGTTAGTGAAATTGTTACAAATTGATATTGATTGCATTATAATTTTTCCAAGGACAATTGATACTGCAAATTATGATTTAATTGTAGGAACACAAAGGAGTCAACCATGCCAAGAAGTCAGCAGGTCGTGAGCCTTCCAGCATGTCGTGACGCATCCAACAAAACAAATCAAGCACGTCGCGACGTATGCTAATTCCCAAGTCGCGGCACGTCAACAGACAACCGCACGTCGTGACATCAACAAATCAACACGTCGCGACGAGGAACCAAGAGCAGTACGTCGCAACGTCAATTAATTCGCACGTCGTGACGTGCAGACGAAAAATCGGACTCCAAATGGAAATTTCCCTCACTGTATTGACCCAGCCCGTATCCATCATGTATAAATTTGCCGAATTAGGTCATAAAGAGGGTCGGCCACAATACATAATAGATAGACAGACTTAACACTCGGGAGCGAGAGACGACCGAACGCCATCATCCTACCGCTACCGTCATTTTTCCATCTCCGACCACCACCATCATCGACGGTCACTTTATCGCCTCTTTCACCGTTAGTCTCTGCAGCCATGAGTAACGTCGGGATTTCAGCAGTGATGGATATCCTTGGAGTTAGCTAAGGGCTTCCGACCTCTTGAAGATGTAACAATGGCTTGAGTTCACCGTGGGCTTCAAAGGGGAGTAACAAACATTGTCTGAAATTTAATTATATTGTTGTAAAACTCTAAGTTAGAGTTTACGGTGGTATGATTAGGTTAGCATGGTTAGAGTTTAACTATGTGTTGAACAATGTTTTGTGATTTGGACCTTGTTATATGTAGAACTTTGATGATTAATATATTAAGTCTCATATATGTCTTTTGGTGATTGCATTAATCTTCATTATTTGCCTAGTTGTGCTTGATATAGATGATCATGCTTAATCCGATTGACCACTTGCATTAACTTGTCCATTTCACACACTAAGATGTTTTTAACGAGATTTTAATAAATGGAGTTCATTAATTAAAACCTTGGACCTAAAGAGTCCTTTAGGGTTGATCTTTTGAAAACTTAATGGATTTCATCTCCGAAAATTTGATTTAAACAGTGATAGCCTAAACTCATTTTCAAGAGAACTTTATCCAATTTGATCATAATTTGAACTTTGTTTGCTTCAAAATTCCCAAAATCCAAAAAATATACTTTTTTATACAATTTTCTTTGATTATAGTCATTATATTCAATTTTGATCAACTTGCAAAATCCCCCCTTCTTTTATCAACTTTATTTGCATTTTTGACTTATAGGCTAGCTTTAAACCTTTTTCGTCGGTTCCGACTTAGAGAGACGACCCGAGGTTACAACTATACTGTAATCTTGGAACTTATTATTTTGACCGGTTTTCAATGATCGATTTTAAGATCGACCAACGAGCCGCGATCAGCTGGCTGGGCTCAAAGCGAACAATATCTGTGAGCGGGTGGTCTGGGCTGTTACATTAAGTCCCATAACATCAAACTCTGGAATATCAGACAAAAGACACATGTGAAGATCAAGGCTAGTCAGGTGAGTTTGAGTACAATACCTCCTCAACAAGCAAAAGAGGACTCGAATAGTGAAGAGTCTGAGGAGGAAGAAGAAATAAAAGAATCGGGCTGGAAGAAAGTGCTTGATACAATCTCCGCAAACACCAAGGTAATTATAGATAAACTTGCGGAGAACTTTAGAAGAATGAAGGATATGGCCTGAACATAACGACATCAGAGTCGAGATATACATCATATCCATCGTTACTTTGAGGTTCAAGGCGTCCAACTACCACTTCCAACATCATCCTTGCCTCCATCACCATGAGGCTTTGTCTAACCCTTTTCTTTTTAGGTATAGTCTTTACTTTTTATTTTATTTAATTTTATGTATATATCTTTTACATGTGTGTTTGTTTGTCCCCTTCACACATTGAGGACAATGTGTTGTTTAAGTGTGGGGAGGGTTATATGTTTTGCTTTGAATGTGAATTTTGCATATTATATAATAGTTTGTTAGGTTGCATTTTGCAAATCGTGTGAATGTGTCAATGGCATAGATGGATTGAAATTGATTTAATTTTGAACATAATCTATTAGGTTGTGAAGAATCATTAGCTCACAAAATTAGTGAATTGGGTTCTTTGGCTAAATACGCAGCTTAATTAGGATTTAGTGTTAAGTTGTAGCCCTCTAAATTGTTACATTCATTTAGAATTTGAGGTCTTTCGACTTAAGTATCTTTGCTAGTAAACGAATAACTAAAGCAACAAGGTAGGCATCAAAAAAGTAAAATTAAAAAATATGCTGTTAATTTTAAAATTATTATTATTTTACTAGCCTTCGGGTTATAAATAGAGCTAGTAGCTAGTTGAGAGCGTGATCTAGCTGAGTAATCGGACCGACACGCATAAGCAATGCATGCCTCCACATCAAAGGCTATAATGATGTTTCAACCAAACAACTTAATAAAAATGACTTAGTTCAGTAACCAGGTCGACATTCATCACCAATGTTTGCCTCCGAGTAAAAGACTAGGTCCTTGTTTAATGAAAAATGGTGTTTTCTAATAAAACCTACCAAACTTATAATAGCTTGACTTTTCATGAAAACGTATTTAAGAGTAGTTACAGAGTTTGAATGATCAAAGAATGATTAATGCGTGTGTGCAATTGAAAAGGGTAAATAATTTAACACTTGGGTCTGGATTAATATGTATATTTAGTTCAAAGCCCCTAGATGTGGATTTTTCATGTTAATGATTTGATATAACTTGAATAATTGTGTTTAAAATTAAATTTATTCCACGTAGATGAAGCTATTGCCTCATTACTGCATTGTGTGTTATGTTATTTCTGTATTTGTTGTTTTGTTTGCTTGAGGACAAGCAAACATTTAAGTGTGGGGATGTTGATAAGTGTGAATTGCATTGTGTTTTAAGGCTTTGTTTGATATGTATTTAATTATTAATTAAATCGTTTAGTATGTGTTAGGTTAGAATTATGTTAGTTTGTTAATTATTTATGTTTTAAGTGTTTTATGAGTTAGTATAAGTCTTTAGGCATTATGTTTTTGAGGTACCTTTATGTCTTTGTTAGTGTTTCAAGATCAACATCGAAGAACGGAGAAGTTTCGAAGACACTCAGGCTGAAATAACGGCCCACAATGATGGCACAACAAGCTACGATCATGAAAAAATCACCAGAGTTGGCCCATGATCGTGGCCTATATGCCATCATTGTGACAAAAGCCCAAGACATGGCCCATGATCGTGGCATGCTTGCCACAATCATGTTAGAAGGCTCAAATGTGGCCCACGATCGTGGCCTACATTAGACAGACGCGCAGACACTCATCAACTTCAAGTTTCGAGGGATTTTTCATAATTTTTGGACAACGGAAAAAACCCACCCTAGGGTTGCTAAGAACACAAAAGGTATTTAAAGAATAAGAAAAAGAAGCAGGAGAAGCTTTTGCATTAGCCACTTTTAGAGAAACCCTAGAGAGAATTATCGAGAGATAGAGAAAGAGAAGAGGAGAAGAAGCCAACTCGACATACTTCTTGGATCAGGAGTTTCCCGACGTCATTATCTCCCGTCGTCCATTCAATTTCGTACTTCCTACTATTTTCAGTTTTACTGTTGTATAAAATTGGAATAACAATTGATGATAGGATTTTTTAGATGTTGATGATGTTCTAAACTCACCTTCAGAGTTTTATCTTTGATGAATGTGATTGTTTATGTGTTATTTGGATGATTGTTTATGTGTTATTTGGATTTATTATGATTTAATTCTGAACAAGCATAATTCAATAATAAACTGAGAGGGTGAATTGGGTGAAAAGTAATTAAATTGGGCTAACATGAGTTAGGTGATTTAATATAACAAGAATTAAATCAAATTGGTAAATTATGTGAAATGAGATCTTGCATAGGCTTTCAAAAGCTTATTAAACAACTTCAAATGTAATTAAAGTTTTAGATAGGTTGCTAATTGAGAAATTGCAACTTCCATAATCTGATTATGGTTTATAAATTAGAGTTAATGGTTATAACTCGAGAGAGAGTAATCAACCATAGGATCATCTAAAACCAATAATCCAGTAATTCATAATTGATTAGGTTAGCGTTAAAGATAAGTAAAATTCTCTTTCTCTCAATTGGTAGTTCCTTAGGTTGATTCTTGAGTGTGCATTGCAACTGCTAAATTGTTAATATTTTTGTGATTAATTCTTAAATTGATTTGATTGATTGAATTGAATTCTTGTTTTAGTTTCGTTATATTTTGAATTTATACGATTTGTTTTGACCTTAGTTTTTAAGATTAGATTATCCATCCTCGTAGTATCGACACCTTAGATACTCATGAACAACCTGTGCACTTGCGAATTATCGAGGTTAATTAATTAAAACTTACCCACATCGAAAGAATCCGATCAGTGGACAACTACAAGTCATATACAACTAGGCTTCTATTAGCCATGTCATCCAATTAGTAGTGGAACTAACATTTTCAACATAACTATCAAGGTCTATGATGGTTGATCACTCAATTGAAAAAAAAAATTTGGGCACTAGATTAAAAAATCCAAAAGGTTTGACACTTTAGGAATCGTTATCCCTTTAAGGTATGTATGGCTTTAATCCATTAACTTCTTTGGATTTGTTCCTTTTCCAATTGAAGAGAGAGCTAGTTGGGATGGCAAAAAGAAGGTTAAAATGGTGAAATGAATGTATGAAATGGCGAGGCAACAAATTGAAAAGCAAACTTAACAATATGATAATTACGCTAACAAAAGGCGCAGAAAGTTGCATTTGAATTAGGTTATTAGGTTTGAGTGCATATGCACAAAGAATAATTTCGAGCTTAAAGGCGAGACAAGTTGCATCCTCGAGGTGATGGCCCATTCCAAGTTATTACACATATCAATGACAATGCCTACAAATTGGACCTCCCAGGTGAGCAGTGGCGGATGCAGAAAACTTTTTGAGTGGGGGCAAAAAAAAAAATTCCCCCCCAAAATTTAAAATAAAATTTTTTGTGGGGGCAAAACTTTAAAAAAAATTGTGGGGGCAAAACTTAAAAAAAAAATTGTAGGGGCAAAGCTTAAAAAAAATTTTATAGGGGCATTTTTTAAAGGAACATGAGAAAGTTTTGGAGCCAGTGGGGGCAAGTGGTGGCTCCGCCCCTGCAGGTGAGTATAATGTTAGTGCTACATTGCATTGTAATCTTTCTCCCTTTTATGTGGGTGAAGATTTGAGGGCAAATCCCTTTAAGGAGGGGGGAATGAGAATCAAGGAGACGATGCATAAAAAGCCACAAGACCCTTTACACATTCTGGATGGTCCAGTTACAAGATCAAGGGCTAAGAAGATCAAGGAAGCACTAAATGGGCTAATTAAAGAGAATTATGCCAAACAAGTTATTTCGGGCCGAAAACAAGTATGGTAGATGGAAAATGCTACCAATATGTACATTCACATACTTAAGTACTTAATAGACCTATTTTAAAGTTAAATGAGCCATAAATGTCTTGACTAACAAAACTTAGCTGCCTTGTACGAATTTTCTAAGCAGATTGGACTTTTAAGCATTCTTATCTAAGTTTTTAGGCAAAACTTATATGAACTTCTAAACTTATTTGAATTTCTATGTATTCTTTGAGTTTTTAGGCAATATTTGAGTTTCTAGGTATTCTTGGATATGCATAAGACTTAATTGTCCCCCTTTTCTTATGAATTGCAGGAGAACCTATAAATAGGGATGTTATTACTCAAAATTCATAACTGACATTTTATAAAAATTGAGAGAAAACTTCACTTTTATTCTTCATTAAACTTCTGAACTTATCAAGATTAATTCGATCCGGTGACAATCAAAATTGGACTTACCACTTCCCTTATCTATTTCTGAAGTGTGGTCTCTATATTCTTCATTTAACTAATTTATGCTTCTTGGTAAGCTTGAGTTTAAGTTTTCATTGTACATAACTTGATTTGACTTTTTCTGACAAGATGTCTGCAAATGAAAACGACCTGACAAGATGTCTGCAAATGAATATAGGTCATCATATGTGATAAGTTTTTTGGAGCAGACCAATCGCGACTGCTGATCCTTTTATCACAAAAGCTAAGTTTGTGCATATAGAGTTGTATGATGTACATGAAAACTCATCTTTGTTACGTTTAATTTTATGGCGTAATTGTTTCTATTTTTATTTTTTATTTTTAAATTCAATTAAAAAACGCATATTTGTTTAAATTTTTAGTTTTGATTTTTCTGGTTTTTCAAAAATTATAAAAATCATAAAGTAATTTTTTATTTCTATTTATGTTTTTAATCATAATCTGATTTATTATCAACTAATATATATCATTTAATAAGAATTATAAATAATTTAACTTTAATTAATAATTTTACCAAATGTTTATAATTAATTAAATTTAATAATTATTAATAAATATAATTATATTCAAAAAACCAATTTAAAACATTTAAAATAAATCTTGATTTATAAAAATGTTAATTTTTAAACTATTTATTTTAATAAAATAAAACAATTTATTTATTAATAAATATTATATAAAAGATTAAAACAAATTTATTTAATTCAAAATAATTTTATCTCTAATTTTTATCTAATAAATAATTATTATCAATAATAAAAATATAACTACAACATTGTCAGTAACTGAAAATAAAAAACTAAATTTAAAAACTACAACCAAAAACAAAGTCAAATTAAATAATCCCTTAATAAACACTAAAATTAAACCTCCAACTAAAAGTTGCAAGGCAGTTAAAAGTTATTAGACAAACTACAGCAAATGGCTAAGAGTCCGTTCATCCCACCATCCACACCAACAATTTTACCTATTATGGGGACTCGCGGAATTTGATTATACCCTAGGAACCTTTTGTTGATTCGTCACCTGGTATATCATCTTCGTCATGGTAGATATTCTCTGCCATCTGCCATATCTGAAGAATATTGTCTTCGGCTACGCTTGCAATAACCCAATCTTCACTAGGATTCCATGAAAAATCAGATATTTTACTTGTATGGCCTCCATGAATGAAAAGCAACTCGGGCGGACCATCTTCAGCATCCTCTGGTGTCTGTTCTTCATCAATCCTGCATAAGAAAGATATCACACTATCGTAGTTTGCAACCGCTAAAAGGGACGGCACAAACCTGAATTCCAACCTTCATATAAATTAGAGTGCATTACTATTGAAATTAAATATAAAACGGGATAAGGAGAAAACTTGCAAAACTTCTGTTTATTTTTTTGGAGGGGGTTTGGAAGGGTGTTATGCTGTGTATAAACCTTATAGCAATCATGATGAAGCCATTTAGTCTTTTTTGATAGTCATATCCTAATATCCAAATACACGACTAGCATTAAAGTTAGAAGATAATTGAAACCGCTATCTTCCTTCAACAGCATAATTGGTGGATAGAATGACAAACCTGCTAAGATCCCACACCATAAGCCTCCTACCAAGGCAGCAAGAAGCTAAGATGGTTTCATTCTTGGGATTCCAACCAACTTGGAAAACTTCCTCCCTAATTATGCATCACAGAAGATATCAAAAACAAAAGTTATTTTAGAAATAAATTTTTACGAAATGACAAATACATCTTTATACACGTTTGGTGGACGGGTGTTGGCAATTGTGCACATGTAGTTGTTTGATGAGTGCAAGCAAGCAAGCCAAGGTGTGATTAGAATGTGAACGATGATAAATATAAGGCTGAAACACAGTGGCCGCTTACTTGTGGCAATCAAACGTGTGAAGTGCAGCACTAAGCTTGCGTAGATCAAATAACTTGACAGTTTTATCAGTTGATCCCGTTGCCACAACCCATTCGTTAAAAGGATTAAAAGCTAAGCAGTTAACCTAAGACAAAATCATTTAAATAAGTCAAAGAAGTGCGGTAAGGAATGGCAAACACTAACAGATATCAGATTAATATGAAAGCAACTCAAAAGGAGTAAAGAAACAAAATCCTTGTTAGACGAGGTACCCATTAAAAAAATGAGTTCTTACAGATAAATAGCATTATGAAGAAAACAATTCGTACTGCCATGAGAAGAAACAAAATCATAAGAGAAAGGGAAAGGAAAAAAGCAACTGAAGTTGTTGGGAACATGATCAAGGATACCTTGTGGTAGATCACATATTTTTAGGGAAAAGATTAACAAAGGCAAAACAAAGGACAATCATGAAGGTGTACTCTTTCAAAAGAAAAGGCCCATATAAAATGAAAATCAGAAGGATCAAATGGATCAACAAGACTGACATAAAGAGTGAAAAATTAAATAATCTCGAGTTCAACTGTATGCCTGTACCTCACTCTGGTGAGCAACTACAGATTGGACGGGCTTGGAAACAGATGGAGTTCGTAAATCCCAGATAAGTAAGTACTGATCATCTCCAACAGAACCAAATAGGTATTCATGCCTTAGATGCCATGCTACATCTTCCACCACACCTTCATGGACCTATGATGTTAAAGAATAAATATGCTCAACCCAAGTAACAAAATTCCACAACAAAAACAAAAACGTTGTTTTACCTTGAAGATTTGCATGGCATCAATATAGTTATTCTTAGGAGTTGCATTAATATCCCACAAACAAATTTGAGCATCATCAGAACCACTCAGCAAATGGCCTTGTTTAAACTTACTCCATGACAAACCATAACCCTCAGTGCTGTGACCCTTCAACTTCAAATCGGGAGAACAAGCACCATCAAGAGGAGGCTTAGAGGGGTGCTTACTGTAGTCAAAAACATAAACCTCTGCACTAACGGTCTTGGTTGCTATAATAAAAGGGTTTTGAGGCATATAACGAGCTCTATTCACCTCACCGTCATGATTTATCTGCTGAATTATTTGCACCTACAACAGCATAATCCAAAAAGAAAAACGAAGAATGTTACAGAAATTTGAGAAAAAGATTAAAAATTTGCGCCGGGATGGAAATAAAAGATTCGACCTTGCCATTGGCTGCACCGAAGCCGCCGATATCGGAGCGATCGTCGTCGTAGTGACGAGCATCGTTCTCGGAGTCATCGAGAGGAAGCTGGACCTGGGCGAGCATGAGATAATTGGGCTCATCCTCGGAGGTGTGAGTGCCGAGAATCAACTTCTGGAGGGAATAGTCCTTGCCTGGAGGCTCTTGGCGTTCGGGCAACCACTCGACGGTGAGGGAAGGCCATTCCAAGGCATGGGTAATGACAAGATCGTAGAGAAAGGGAGTGTTTTTCTTCCAAATCTTGTACTCTTCGTTGATTAGTCTCTCCTCAATCTCCCCCCTCATTTCCTCTTCGTCTTTTCCCATTGTCAATATCCAATTCCCAACTACTAATTCTCTCCCCACACTACGATAATAAGGTTATGAAGATTGTGATTCAATCCTATCTCTCAATCTAGGTTTTGTTCTATTCTTCTCCCCGCCCGAACCAAGAAGAATAAACCATAAAACACCTTAAGCCCTAGCGCGCTGCTCCGTTTGCTTTTTGTTTTGTTTTTTTTTTTAAGTTTAAGTTTAAGTTTTTTATTTTTTATTTATGTTTTTTAATTAAAAAAACAAAAACTTACTTAATTAACATCCTAAAAATAAAAATTGAAAATAAAAATATGTTTAATTGAAGTTTGTGATAAAACTTAAACAAATTTCTCATCAAAGAAACTCCAAAATAAAGTCTGCAGTGAACTTACCTTGTGTGTGCATGTAAAAAAATAGATGTAAAAAGATAAGTAGCATTATTCAAGACGGGTTTGCTAAAGAATAGAGATAAGACAAGAAGGATACGTTGCTTTTCGATCCAAGAAAACGTCTGCCAAAATTTACAGAAATGTTATTTTCTTATTTTTGTAAAACATTTGTGGTTTTAATTACTAAAAAAAATTGCGGTTTTTAATTTTAGAAATAAGAAATTACAACAAAATTAGACAAACTCGTTTTACTTGTTTCTTTTTGTAAACAACAAAAAATGAAAGAAAGAAAGAAAACAAGCAGTCCCTTATTTATCTTCATAATTGTTTTTCTTTCTTTTGGAATTATATCTATTTAAACCTTTCTTCAATCTTTTAAAAACTAGACCGAACAATTGATTCGACCGAAAAATACGAATCGGTTTGATTTTCGATCTGGTTTCTATTCATAACTCTGCTGAGTAAAAATCTGCCGGTTAACTAATAAATTGACGGGTTTCCTAGAAAACCTAATGGTTTTCTTTAACAAATCGATAGGTAATAACTCAGTCAACTTATTTTTCATATGGGACCCACCTTATATTTCTTACCCTCTCTTATTTGATGATACTGGCCAATGTTTTAAAAATTGGACCGGTCGAAAGAAAGGTTTAAGATTTAGAGGTTCAACCAGTAGTAAATCGCTATAAAATCGGTATATAATAAATAAGAAGTAAAACTTATGAGAATAAGTAAAAATAAAATATTTTATTGAAATAAAAATACACTAATATCTATTATTATATAACGAATTAATAATAACTAAATATGAGCCTAATATAAATATTAAAATAACAATAAAAATTAAAATTGTATTTCTGAATGAGGTTGTATCTTATCATCGTCAAAAGCTCCAAATTCTCCAAGACTATTTAAAGATTTGTAAACTACGCTTTTATCTAAAGTATTTGTATTAACTTCTTCTACTGTATTAAAATAAATTACAAATTAGTAATGTATGAAATTATTCTCAATTGTAAACTTGTAATACAGTATAATTTTAACTTAAATATGCTCAAAATAAGATATGAACTGACCATCAGTAGATGTTTTTAATTCATTCTTTGTAACAAATACATTTTCTTCATAAATCGTCTTTTCAAGTTTATCATAATCAAGATTAAGCGATGGTTCTTCTTATTCGATCCAAAAATTAGTAAGTTCAATACAATCAATATCAACTGGATCATATGTTCTCTTCTTACTAAACGATCTGAATACATAATAGAGAAATTATAAAATCAATAATAAAAATAAAATTATTGAAATAAAAACAAAACTATAAAATAATAAAATACCTAGAAGAGATGTACGTTGGGCTACATAATATGTTTTTAAGAAACAAGCTTTCAAAGTTAAAAGTGAATAAAAACATGATAGATCGAGTTCGTTGCGTATTAATTTAATCATCGCCCATTCCCTTCTACAGTTGTTAACGTCGTCTGATTGGAGGGTATATTTCCGTTAAAGGATGACAATTTTAGTTATTTTTAATGTGTTAATTTATAGGTCGGTCTTAGACTCAAACTAACTTAAGATCTAATTATTCTGAATAAAATAATATCATTTTTTAAAATAGTTGATTCTTAAGTAACCCTAAACTTGAGCAAACTAGACTCGAATCTAATTAAAATAAATAAATGATTATATATTTTAATTTTTTTAAAAAATAGCTCATGGGTAACCCATGATCATCCCTATTTACATTTAGAAAGGAGCATGACAAAGTTGGGTAGGTATAGTTTGATGTCTTTGTAATGCCAAAACAAACTTGATAAGAAGATTTGAAGTTTACTGCTAACATGTCAACCTAAATGGAAAAATGTTGCCTACGTGAAGCTGTTGATGATTCCATGCCACATGTGTTAAAAATTAACAATAAGAGAATTTAAAGATAATGTAAATTAATGGGAAATAAAACATTTATATTAATTTTAAGTTTGAAAATATTATAGAGAATTGACTAGACAGACTATTTGAATTTGGAAGAAGAAGAAGGCGCCGTTAACTTAGGGTGTTGAAAAGACGGGAAGGGAGAGATACTTGGAGGAGTAAAGAAATAGCTCTGGCCGGATCATCCGATCTGACCGAAAAAGTTTGAACCGATCGGTTTTTATACATAAAAGTTATTCGATAAAGCTGAATTGATTCAAACTTTTTCTAATCAGACTAAACAGTCCGGTCTAAATTTTAAAATTTTGATACTGGTGCATCACGTGGCCCCACCACTTTTTAACATGTTGGGCCATCATAAATTTCTCTCCTCTATTTAGTCTTTAGTTTTAATGCTTCCTAGAGGAATCAATTTTCAATCAACTTTTTTTCTTCTCAATTCTTACACATTTTATTTAATAAATTATATATTTTAAAATTTATATTCTTTACTTATATCTTTACATTTTAATTTAAAATTTTGTTTTAAATTATTATTATTAAAAAATAATTACTATTTTTATTCTTAAAAAATACTAAATTTATTTAATCTCACTAATAAATTATATTTATCAAATTTTAAGTTCTTTATTTATCTCCTTATATTTTAATTGAAAATTTTTAAATTATCATTGTTAAAAATTAATTATTTTATCATAAATTTGTTTAATAAATTGAATTATTAATCAATATATATAAGTAATTTTGCTTAAGATAATTTAAGAATGCGTTAAAAATAATATGTAAACTATAAAAAATATGTTTAAGGGACATTCAAAAAGAAGTTACAATAAAGTTAAGAGTCTTTTACTTTTTTTTTGAATATACTTCAATTTTTATAGTCTTTAAATATATAATAATAATAATTATTATTATTATTATTATTATTATTATTATTATTATTATTATTAGTTAAAATTTTATGTTAGATTCAGTTTTAGTCTAAATTATTGTAGATTCAATTTGAGCTAAATTATTAGATTTATTATTAGTTTATTATATATTAATATGCATTATTAGTGTATTTTTATTTCAATAAAATATTTTATTTTATATTATATTTTACTTATTACTTATTCTTATAATTTTTACTTTTTATATATTATATATCGATTTTATAATAATTCAATACCAATTAAATCTTTAAATCTAAAATATTTATTTTGATTAGTTCGATGCCTGATTCGATTTTTAAAATATTGCTTTTCTTATAAAATTTTAAGTGAACTTTCCCATAAAACGTAACTTTAGTTACTATTACAAGAGAATGTGTGCGGCAACGTCGAGGCATGTGGTTCTCAATATTGCAATAAAAGTCGAGCAAGGGTTTTATGGATGGACTAGTGTTAGACCCCTAAGTTTCGGAGCACTTCTCAGCTACCTTTGCGGAAGGCCTTAGGTGGAAGGTTAGCTGGATTCACGCATGAAGGAGGCATGCGAAAATACTAAGGCAAACGTGGGCGAGTGGGATCGGACTTGGTACGAATTTTGGTAGAGTCTCGGATCTTGTGGAGATTGACTCGACCCAGGCTAGGACTTGACGGACAAAGGACTTAGCCATGCTCGGATGAATGGACAACGACTAACGAACTTGTTGTGGGAAGCATTAGATCAGGCCAATGTGCTACGTGGGCTTCGGCGAGATCACACTACATCATTAGCGGATAGAGATCATGAGGAGATCTTGGATGATGTGGCAAGGACGAGGAGTTAGAGTTACAGTGGAACTAAACATCTGAAGACAGTGGAGTTCTTTGAGGACACGGATATTAGTTTCCTAGTTGAATGTAAACTCTATCTTGTTGTTATCTTATCTTATCTTATCAATTAGAGTCTTATTTAGACGGGTGTCGTCTAATTGGTATACGTGGCGAAAGACTCTAAGGCGGGCTCCTTAAATTCTTCTAAGGGCAAAGGCCACGCCCAACAGGAGAAAGCCGAGGGGAAGAAAAAGAAAGACTTTAAGAAGGGGGATTTCAAAGGAAAAGGCAAGCAGAATGGTGGCTCGAAGAACGGGGAGACGTCCTCGAAGAAGGGCAAGGTTGCTTGTTACTTGTGCGGCGGTCCACACTTTGCCAGAGAGTGCCTAAGGAAAGATAAGTTGAACGCACTGATTGCCGAAGAAGACGGTGATTCTTCGGATGATGTGGCGTTAAATCTGATTGCCCTGATTAATGCAGTTAGTAGTGAGTCAGTTTCCTATGATAGATAATGTACGTGGGTGCACAGACTGGGGAAAAGGACATGACCGCAATGGTGGATACGGGTGCGACCCATAGTTTCCTAGTGGAAAGGATGGTTTGGAAGTTGGGCATAAGGGTGTACAAAGCTCCGAAGCGAGGAAGGCACAAGCAGCTACGGGGATTGCTTACAACATTCCAGTCAACATTGGAAGTTGGCGTGCCAAGACGGACTTCATCATCATACCATTGGAGGATTTTGAGATGATAATGGGAATCGATTTCCTTAAAGCAGCAAAGGTGTAGCACCCCCATACCGCAGGGTATACACCGGGACGCCCGGAGGTCATTCCGATACATATCCTATGATAAAGGCGAGCTACGATCGATCACTACGTTCACTTCATATGGCATCATCTCATTATTCACATATAAAGCATCAATAGAAAACCACAATTTTTTTTTTTGAAAAACTACTTCCTCATTTCATTTCACAAAACCAACATTGTGTCTTTCAACTTTACTACAAGAACATCAACAAAACCTAGTATATAAGTACTACATGCAAGAGGAAAGAATATATCAAATCTATCTAAGCCATCCAAAAGAAATCCCAACTGACCAACCTTTGTGCCATGACTTCTCTTGCCCAACTCACAATCTACACGGCAGTAGAGCCTCTTAGTAGCTAGAGTCGTCTCTCGATCTTGAAAAGACAACGTTGTAATTTTGGTGAGTTTTGCGAACTCAATGAGGTAACCATCATCGATTGTTTACTCAAATCATGCAACACATCAATTCATATCACAATTATTTCACAAATTTGCATTTTCCATGATTAACACATTTTCACTCAAGCATAAGCAGTTTTGCATTTCAATCAATCAAGCATACTTAACAAAATGCATATGAAATGATTATGAGAAACTTTTCAATTATTACGTTGTTGTGAACGAGTGCCTGAACTGTCCCATATAGGGCTCATTAAATGTTGAGCTTAAGGCTCTGAATCACTTTTGAGCTCGAGGCTCAGTATCACTCGTTAAGCTTTAAGCTCTAATTGGTGGCTACTTTGGTCACAACTGCCATTATCTGATTATGCATTCATGAATGGAACACATATACCACAATCAATCACCTTATAAAGCACATAGGTCTCCACATTCACATTCAAGCCGCACTTCAATAATTCAATCTACATTACACACTCATCGGACCTTCTGTCCGAAATCCACAATCAATTCACATTCTTTTATTATTCAAAACATAATTATAAGCAAACAATAATTGAGAGAAACCGTCTAGGTTACTCACAAGCTGCTCCCGAAGCTAATGCCTGGAAGATTTGGCAACGTCTGGAGGTTGACGTTCCAGTTGCTCCTCTGTAACAAATAATGCACACAATATCACAATTTGGAAAATCATAAGTATTCAATAATGCGCATGCATGAAATGAATTATGTACAATGCGTGTTCATGATAATCTCGGTAAATTTCCAGCATAAAATCGATCTCATATCAAAACTCATCTAAGTATAATTTATACTTAGGTTTTTGCCTCACGAAAACCATTGAATTCACAATCCATTCCTCATTATGTCACTTCAAATTTTTCCAAGACACTCCCGTTTCGGGTCTACTGTTCACATACAATTAGAAGGAGAAAATGAGGTAATTTGGTCATACTCTCTTCTAGAAAAGTGTTCCTTTATGTCTTATCTTCCCATTGACACTAAAATCACTCAATTTGGCTCAGTATGGTGGAAGATATACCTCAAAATTTTTCGGACTGTAATGAAAAATAGTTTACTATATACAACTTCTATCTAGAATTTGAACACCTTAGAGACTGAATCAAGATTTAATTTCTTCATATGATTTGTAGGCCTATTGCTCTATTTTACTCCAAATCAAAAATCATCTCAATTGGATCAGTAGAGTTTCAGAAATCATCGAAATATTTAAGTAAGTTCAGTGGAATAATACCAGTTCATATCCTTTACGAGCACACTCATTGTACCCATCCCACCTTTTTCGCTCAATCTATCTCCCTTCATTTCAGATGGCTATTCTTTATGTTGAAGATGTAGAATAATGTCTTACGAGTCCAATGATTCAAGAATCAAGTCAATTGGGTGTCTAGAGAAAAAGTTATAACTAAAAGAATCAAACATGGTTTTGTCCTCAATCATATTAAACCTATCTTGGGACAATTAGCATAACTTTCATTATGGACATCAGATTAGAGTGTTCTTTGCATTATTTGAAATTGAACTTCAACCTCAACAACTTTTATGAAGACCATGAAGACAAATTCTATCATCTGAAGGGTCAAAAATAGCACAGACGATATGACGTTATTTTGAGACAGAAGTGACATCATCAGACGATATAAGGTTGGGAAAATTGCTATAACTTTCCCTACAGACATCGGATTTAGGTGCTCTTTAGATGGTTGGAAAGAAGACTTCAAGAGCTACAACTTTTATGAAGAACTAAAAGACCAATTCTTTCATCGAAGGAGTCAAAAATAGAACAGACTATATGACGTCATTTTTTAGACGATGTGACATCATCAGACAATACAAGGTTGGAAAAATTGCCATAACTTTCACTACAGATACCGAATTTAGGTGTTCTTTATATGGTTGGAAAAAAGACTTCAAGAGCTACAATTACATGAAGACCTCGAAGACTAATACTATCGTCTGAAGGGTAAAAAATGGAATAGAAGATGACGATGAACAGTAACTGAGACGATAGGTATGAACAGTAATTAAGACGATAGGAATGAACAGTAACTGAGACGATAGGAATGAACAGTAACTGAGACGATGGTAATGAATAGTAACTGAGCCGATAGGAATGAATAGAAACTGAGACGATAGCAATGAATAGTAACTGAGACGATAGGAATGAACAGTAACTAAGACGATGCTGATGTCATACTATGACGATGATGACGTCATTTTGAGATGGAAGCAAAATTAAGATGGAACAATAAAAAGGGCATAACTTTTACATCAAATGTCCAAAATTTTCATACTATATACCGTTGGAAAGATAAAAGAAAGATCTACAACTCTCAAGAAGGAAACTTTTCCTAAATCTACCTCGATTAATCCAAATTTTCTCCCAAATTCAGAATATGAATTTTACAATCAGTTCTCAACGTCCTACACCCAGCTTTTAACTTCATGCCAACTTTTGAGATTCTTAGAGACAGAATTGAAATTCAATGTCTTCATACGAAATGTAGCCATATATCTCTAATTTAATCCAAATTAAGAATCATCTCGTTTGGACAACTAGAGAGAACGTTGTGGCTAAAAGATTGAAGCATGCTCAGTAAACATTTTCCATGCAAATGACAGTAACTTAGCAATTTGTTGCATGAATCCCCAACTCTAAAAGATTTATTCACTACTTACCTGCTGAAACTCAAAAATCTTCAATCCCTAATCTCCACACAATTTTCGTACTTCACTGAGTGCAATGACCAGCTTTTGGTTTTTCTTAGGGTAGACGACACAAATGGCAAAGTGAGTTTGGTATAGGAAAGGGAAAACATAGAAATCTCTTAGGAAGTGTAAACTCTACGTATGGGAGGAAAATTTGAAGAAGATGATAA
>JAOQMR010000005.1:22810609-22832531 GCA_027563865.1 Erythroxylum pelleterianum
CCTGTTTGCTCGAACAGGTGGGGATATTGTCTCCTCATATGCTCCTCTGTCTCCCATGTTGCTTCTTCAGTTGAGTGGTTCTTCCAAAGGACTTTTACCAATGGAATGACCTTGTTCCTCAACTGCTTGATCCGTGATCCCACAATCTTGATTGGCTCCTCAACATAGCTTAAGTTACTAGCAACCTCAATCTCCTAAGCCGGTTTATATATGTCGGATCCGATCGGTATCTTCGGAGCATACTCACATGAAATACATTACGCAATTGTGACATCTCATTCGGTAAAGCCAACTTATAGGCCAAAGGTCTTATCCTCTCAATAATTTCATAAGGACCAATGTACCTAGGGCTCAACTTGCCCTTTTTACCGAATATCAAAACTCCTTTTATTGGGCACCATTTTCAGAACCCAACCTTCTTGCGAAAACATGAAACCTTGAGCTTGCTTATTGCCTTGAAGGGTTATTTCATTTAACCCTCATTAGTCATCACTATTTTTTTTCCTCATTGAACCCTTATTAGACATTACCAATTCATCTTCATTCTCAAATCATCCCAAAATTTGCTCATAATCTGTTCAATGGTGTGCCCACACAAAACAGTCACCATATTCAAACTCATTCCTCCTGTTTGCGAACAGAATTTGGAAATCCTCAAATCTGAATTTCAATTTGACTTCTTCATATAAATCATAGCTCTATGTCTCTAGTTCTCTTTAAAGAAAGAATCACTTCAATCAGAGCTCTACAGCTCAAGATAACATCAAAATACCAAAATGTGTTCATACCCTAATCATGCCCTCCTAACTGACCTCTCACTTGTTCTAATGCAAACTTTCTCAAATCAACTCCAAATGATACAAATTTTCATGGAGCAATAGATACATGTCTTAGGAATACATTGGTCTAAGAATCACTTTAATTGGAGGTCGGATGAGGGAGTTATGCTCAAAAGAATAGACCATATTCATACCCGGAATCGGTTTGAACCTATCTTGGCACAATCATCATAACTTTCAATCTAGATGTCGGAATGAGTTCGTTTTTTGACCATTAAAAAGAAGCATCTATACCTACAACATTCATGAAGACAACAAAATGAGATTCGCCCTCTAAGAATGTCAAAAATCACTATATGTCTTTTTAACGGAGTGTTTTTACACCCGATAAGGTCCGTTAAACGGACACCCATGTCCGTTTAACGGACATTGGGGCTCCCCAAAGCCTCCAATGCCTCTCCAAAGCCTTCAATCTTCAACCTAACATCATAAACACTTATACACTTAACAAATTCACTCATTCTAATGCCTAAACACTTCATAATCACTCAAACACCAAATTCAACTTATCCATTTCTCAAATCCCAACTCAAATGGTTTATCAAAACTACAAATTTCAAACATTCATCAAAGCCATCACAAATACAAAACATAACCAGCATCCTAACTTGTAAAACTCATATCTCCCCATACATTAAACTACCAATAGCACTAGCATATTCCAATTGAGTCACCGCTCTACCTGTATTTTCGGTTACTTTGCACGAGGCATCATATGGAGTATTTACTTCTTTGATATTCAAGTGTTCGAATTTGTTCAACATGTTTCCAATATAATGAGATTGGAAAAGAGCAAAAGCCCCGCTATGTTTAGATACCTTAATTCCCAAGATAGATCTACCTCATTTAAGTCTTTCATTTTGAATTGTAAGGTTAGATACTTCTTTGTTTCATTCACACCCAACATATTAGTGCCAATAATCAACATATCATCCACATATAAACATATGATGACACCATATTCGTGTGTAAACTTAGAATATACATACTTATTGGCATTATTATGCTTGAAACCATTTTTAAGATAATGGAATCAAATTTCTTATGCCATTGCTTGGGTGCTTGTTTTAATCCATACAAAGACCTTATTAACTTACACACTTTGTTTTCATTACTTGGTAGAACAAAACCCTCCGGTTGCTCCATATATACTTCTTCATCTAAGTAACCATTTAAAAATGCAGTTTTAACATCCATTTGATGTACATACAAATTATAGATAGAAGTTAAAGCTAATAGTACCCTTATAGATGTTATCCTCGCAATCGGTGCATAAGTATTAAAGTAATATATTCCCTCTTTTTGCCTAAAACCTTGGGCAACCAATCTAGCTTTGAATGTTTGTATTGAACCATCCGTATTATATTTCCTTCTAAACACCCACTTACATCCAATAGCCTTTGAACTAGGAGGAAAATTAGTGATGACCCGCGTATTATTTGATAATAAAGAGTCCATTTCATCATTAATTGCTTCCTTCCAAAACGATGCATCTCTTTATTGCATTGCTTCCTTATAGGTCTTTGGATCATCCTTAATATGTTAAACAATTAGTATCTTATTTAGTGCCATTGTCCTATTCCCTTCAAGTAAGAAGACAATAGATTGTGAGGATATAAAATCTGGATGTAAGTCCTTTTCTTTTCTAGCACGTTGACTCTTTCTAACTTCGGTTGAAGGACTTGAATCATGTTCAATGCTAGAACTTGGTTTAGAATGTTTTTTAACTTGTGGTTCAATCAAATGCTCACTAGTAGAGTCTTGATTTGAGCTTAACTTATCATGAAACTTGTTTTCAACAAACTCAACATCCCTTGACTCTACAATTACATTGGATTATAGGTCCAACATCCTATATGCTTTATAATTTTTCGCATGTCCAATAAATACACCTTTGAGTGCTCTAGGCCCCAATTTAGTCCTTTTTGGATCCGAAACTCTATAGTATGCTAGGCATCCCCAAACTTTAAGATAACTTAGATTTGGCTTTCTTTTCTTCCATACTTCATATGGAGAAACTTTAAATTTCTTTGTGGGAATTCTATTATGAATGTAACAAGCCGTAAGTAAGGCTTCTCCCCACAAATTCATTGCATTAAGTATGTCAACCAAAATTCGATTATTTCTTTCCACCAAACCATTTTGTTGGGATGTATATGGAGCACTTGTTTGGTGTATGATTCCATTTTCCTCACAAAAATTTAAGAACTCTTAAGGAAAATATTCACCACCTCTATAACTTCTTAGAACTTTTATTTTCATTCCCTTTTAGTTTTCAACTTCCATCTTATAAACTTTAAACATATGAAATGCTTCTTCTTTATGCTTTAATAAATACACAAAGGTAAACCTAAATGCATCATCAATGAAAGTTATAAATTATATATTTCCACCTCTTGTTAGCATACCATTTAATTCACATATGTTGGAATACACAAGTTCCAAAATTTCAGATTTTCTTTCAACTTTTGGAAATGGTTTCTCAACCATTTTAGCTTGAATGCACACTTCACAAGTTTTATCATTATCATGCTTGTAAGACATTAATTCATGTTTGGACATAAATTTAAGTGATGTATTGCTAACATGTGCAAGTCTATCATGCCATAATGATAATGATAAGTCAGCCATATAAACCAAAACATTTGTATTATTATTAATGCTTAACTTAAACAGTCCATCACAAGCATATACTTTGCCTACAAACAATCCATTCTTAGACAAAATAACTTTGTCCCCCTCTAACACAGCCTTGAACCCCTTTTTACAAACCAAATTGGCCAAAATGAGATTCTTAGTAATCTCGGGTACATGTAAAACATTAATATTAATATCAACTGCTTTCCCGAAGTAAAATCCAGTTCTACACTACCCTTTCCCAAGACCTTTGCGACATTGTTGTTTCCCATAAGAACTTCTTGACCTTTATCAACATGTTCATAACTCTAATAAGTCTTTATTGTTGCAAACATGTATTGTGGCTCCCGAGTCAAACCACCAATAATTAGTAAATTTGTTAGAGGTCATATGAACTTCAGTGATCATACCAATATGCAAATCCGAAGCCATTGCAGCCAAGTCATTAATTCCAAGGTCCACCATATTTGCATTATTAGTATTTTGGGTACTACCATCTTGTTTTTGTTTCTTTCGAAACCAACAATCTTTTTTGTAGCGTCCCTTCTTGCCACAATTAAAGCATGTCTTTCCTTTCTTGGAATTTTCAGCCTTCAGTTTTGGAACACCCGCTATATCGAAGTATTTTCTCTTGTTTCCACTGCTTTTATTACCTTGCTTCCCTTCAACATAGTTAACTTTTGTTGCAACTTCAGAAACATGCCTTTTAACAAGACTTCTCATCTCTTCTTCTATCTGCAAATGTTTCTGAATTTGCTCAAGAGAGAAGTCCTTGATGGTATGCAAAAGCTTCTTCCTATAATCATTCCAACTAGGAGGAAGTTTGGTAGTTATTCCTCCTACTGCAATGACTCATAAACTTCCACCTTTAAGTCTTTAAGCTTAGAAACAAGAACTTGTAATTCATGTACTTGATCCATTATAGAAACATTATCAACCATATTAAACTCAAAATATTTCATAATCAAAAATTTGTCCACCTTGCTTTTTGATATTGTACTTGAACTCCAAAGCCCTCCATATATTCTTTCGGTGAAGTAATTGATGTGAACAAATCATAAAGTCAATCATAAAGATTATTGAGAATGTGTCCCCAGCATAGCAACTCATCTTCTTCCCGCTTCTTGCGTGTAACTTTTGTTGCTTCATTATCATCCAGTTGTAGGGTTGTAAGATCTTGCAAATTCGGTTCCAAGCAATATGGAATTTTCAATGTTGTTAAGAGAAACATCATTTTGTCCTTCCATCGTATGAAATTCATGCCATTAAAATAATTCAACTTCATGTAATCTTGATTCATGATACTCTTTGAATCCATTGCAAAATTATTTTCTTAAAATTGTTAGAAAAGTGGGTTCAAGTTGGATGGCTTGAGGCGTGAAAAATTACTATCTTTGAGGAAATATTTGCCCCCACTATTTGCTGCAGGATTTTGACAAATTTCCTTCTAGGATACAACAAGCCTAATGTTCTCTAAGACACCAAAATTAATAGAGAACCAAAGATGAATTTCAATTAAGAATGAATATGATAAAGATGAAGAAGAAAAGATTTGATTGTGTAGTAACCATGAATTGGATATTAAATCAATAGGGAACTAAAGATGAAATTCAATTAAGAATGAATATGATAAAGATGAAGAAGTAGTAAATATGAATTGGATGTTAAACCAGCCTTATATAAACATAAAGACACCTATTCATATTATACATAATTGTTCATGGCACTTCTTAAGAAAGCACGTGATCATTCATGATATTTGAATCGAAAAGACATGTCTTTTCATTTACATTTCTTCGTTCCATTCCTTGAATTTCAAACTATTTTCTAACAATAGATTCATGAGAAGAACGAGAGAACGATTGTCTGGGAGAATAGTTGTATGAGGAAAGGTGGTCGCCATGAAAAATTTCCGGAAAAGGTAATGGAACAGTCAGAGTTGGCATTAGCTGAGAATTGAATGAGTCATGACGGTGGGGCAACAGTAAAGAAGGGTAAGATGGGAATTATCGTGGAGAGTAGGGAGATTGTTCAGTTTACACTTCCACTTTTATGTGTATATGTCTAACTAGTTATCTATCATTTGTCCTCAAACTCATACGCACCAGTTACACTAAATCCTTAATACCATCATCACCATGAATGTCACCACGAAGGTAGCGGTTGTCGGCAGCGGAAGTTATTCTCCCTCTTACTCTCTCTATGTATTCCTTCGTATCTTTTGTCATTAACTTTTTGGCGTTTCTGTAATGTCATTTGGGATTTTGTTTTATGGAAGCAAAGTATCAGGTGCAGTTTGTGCTTCGACACTTGCTAGAAATGGACTTTCTGTTACCGTGTTTGAGTCCGCCAGAGGTCCCGGTGGCCGCATGTCTCAGCGAAAGTACTCATCCCTCACTATCATCAATTCTAATTCACGATGTCTTTTAAGTCTTCAAATTCTTATTTTCGTTTTCTTGTAATAGGGAAGTTTCTGAAGATGGGAGGGAGCTGTTCTTCGACCACGGTGCTCCGTTTTTCAGCGTTAGCAATGTTGATGCGTTAAATCTTGTTAATGAGTGGGAATCCAAAGGCCTTGTTGCTGAATGGAATCAGGGTTTTGGATCTTTTGATTATATCTCTCGCAAATTTCTCAACTTGGAACAGGTTTGCAGCTAGTATGCCCTTTACATTCATGTGCTTTTTTGGCTTTTGGAGGTTGCCAAATTACGTGTTTCAGTGCTATGTATAATCCTCGCATTTCTTTTTAAACTAGGCATCAGCATATTTGATTCCATTTACTAGGCATTCATACACATACGCAAAACGTTCGGCCCTGTGTCGTCCGGGAAAGAAACTTGTCTTTTATATGTTGGGGTTAGAATCGTGTGTCTTGACCTGGATTAACTTAGGAAGTTCTGAGGTGAGATCAGTCAAATTTGTATCTTATTGAACAGTCATCTCAGAACCGTATCTCTCTCATATCAATTTAAACTGACTATAAGCAAGAACCCTTCTATGCATAGTTTTAAAACAAGAATCAAATTTGCAAGACTTGAAGCAAAGCAGTCCCCTTTATTTTGTTCTTGTACACATACTTACAGCCGTATATTATTATTACAGTGAACTAAAGTAAAAAAGCACAAAAAAAAAGGCTGCTATTTATATAAGATTGCATGAATTTATGGATTTTCCAGATCCCTCAGTTGAATCGCCTGTTAAAAGTTTGGGGCCAAAAGCATGAATATGACCTTGTTTGACCTGAAATTAGGAAGAATTATGATTATTATTTTGGAATCAGTTCTCAAAGTCCTATGGTTCAATAAACATATGCTTTCAACGCCATGGAGTCCCTATTTGGTTAACTGATATAACACAGACCAAAATAGCAATCTTTTGCTTAGCAAGACCATTGCTGCAGATGAGACATTCTACTTCGATCATTCTACTTCGATCAAACAAAGATCTTGATTTTTCCGTTTTGATTTGTAATTTCACAATAAATGACATTATTTGATGTCAGGCTACAACCAATAAAGTACTACTTCTATAGATAATTTTAGATAGGACTAATTTAACATAATCTAACTTCTTGAATGTCATGCTGACCTTACTATACAAACGTCTTTAATTTGATTTAATAGGGACTAAATTCGTTGGTCTGCAATTTATCCATCTAGTTTGTGAATTTTCAACATCCCTGTAAGAGTTAAGCAGAAACCCCCCATTGAATTGATATGTAACCTTATGATTTAATTGATTTAAACCTCAAATTACCAACAAAGTTGTCCAAGTCAAATCAAATTACTTTACCAACAATGAGAAATAACTGGCATAATTTGAAAGAGTATTTCTTGACAGGAAATCTGACGTTACAGTCTATACAAGAACATAAGTCTATGGGTTCTAGATTGGTCATACATTCTTGTCTCAACTGTATCTTTTGATACCTACTCTAACATGTGAATTTCAACCAGTTAGTAATTTAGATGCTTTGACTTTCCTTTCCTTTGTCCTTTTAACGTCAGAATCTTCATCCTTTATATTTAATAATGGATTTTGCTTAAAGTTCCATCTTTATTTTACATTTTATAACATATAAAAGTTCCATCTTAATTCTATTTGTTTAAAATAGCCAGGTAAACTGAATATGGTCCACATACGCCTTTATTTCTTGATTTTTTCACTATTATCATATTTTGAGATTTCATATTATTCCTTTTAGTTTTGGACAAAAGATGTGGCAAACATTTTTCAATCTAGAAATTATTGATGCCAAACATTTGTATGAAAATTATACGTAATACACATGTGGGTAGATGGATAGATAGATAAAGAGTCAGAGAGGATTAGTTTAGAGATTCCATACAACAGTAGAAGGCATTTCTTTCTTAACTCCAGTGACATCCTAATCACCCTTTGCCTTTCTTTGGACATCTAGACAGAAGCTTCCTTTTTCCTTGTGTTGATGGATTTTTATCGAAAAGTTTTTCTCTCTTACCTTGAATTTGATTCTTTAAATTTAATTTTTCAGAAGAATATAGTCATCTACTTGCTGCCATCTGTAACCTACTTTATTATTTTCTATATGTCTTGAATGAATTACTTGGATAAATGGTGCAGTCTTTACTTTCCTTGCTTTCAACTTTTTTCCAATGACCTTTGCAGATGTGTGAAGATAATTGCAAGGATGACATTACATGCATTCTTGCCTTTGATTCTTGAATTTGAGTGACACATCACTAATTATCAATTCCATTTAGGAAGGACCCATCAAGAGATATGTTGGTGTTCCAGGCATGAACTCTATTTGTAAAGCATTATGCAATGAGACTGGTAAATGCTCATATGACTGTTTGCACATTTAAGTGTCTATTATCTGGGTTTAATATGCACTATTATATATTCAGGAGTCGAAAGTATGTTTGGAGCTGAGGTACGTAGGTTGGAGTGGTTGGACAATGAGAATTTGTGGAAATTGACTGGTGCAGACGGGAAGGATATTGGTCTTTTCAAGGGAGTTGTGGTGTCAGACAAAGCTATGTTTTCTCCAAGATTCACAGCTGTGACAGGACATCCACCACCACTTGGTATGAATTTTGACTTGTAGATCGTAACCTTTGCTGGAGTCAAGAATATATGTCAAAAAGTGTCAATTGTCAGATTCAATTCAGTTGGTGACAGCATTGCATTCAGTTTTTGCTCCTACTAGGTATTAACTAAGTCTTTGGATTTTTTCATTGATGGTTTCCTTGATACTTGTTTTGCTTCCTGCTTACCAGATTCAGAGAAAAGAGAGGAAAAGTAAAGGATCAAAGAAAAATAGGATTTGTAGATGAGAGAAGAAAAGACAAATTAAGATTTATCAGGGACGAAAAGGAGAGATAACTACATCAAAGAGATGATTGGGTTGTGAGAATTTGTTGTGGATTTTTATTGTCCACAATTGGACTTAACAGCTATTGTTTACAATATTGTTTAAAGTGGGACTGTTCTATTTGTTTCCTGTTTCCTCTGTAAAGAGTTTAGGTTCTTATAAATATCATTTAACTCGGGACGACCTATGTTCATATTATGAGTGTAGATTTCAAAATGCAAGCCTATAAGGTCAGAGCTATCTTGAGTTGAGGTTAAAATTTTAAGCTTTCTAATTTGTAAGTGTGATACTTTCATAATAGGTGGTGATTCTTAAACCTGCTAGGGGAGATTATTAACCCTAGAATTGATCTGTAGAACCTTTGTTGCATGACTTTTAAAAGGCATTCTCTGCATGCTGCTAATGTGTGAATAATATGACATGCAGTTCATGCAGTTATTTAGATTAAACCTTGGGAAAGTAGCTATGGACGTTTCAAGAATGCCCCAATATTTAGCAAGGATATTATTTCTGATTTCCCTTCCATATATCTACACTAAGTCCGATGCCTATTCTTGTATCTGTTTAAAGTAAGCCCTGGAAACATGTCACAGTTGTTCCATGAGTTGGTCTAAGTAAAGCTTGTATTGCCCAGGAGATGGGCATTGCTGGTTGGCTTCATTTCCTTTTAGAAGAGGGAGATCTGTTGTTTGAAAACCTGTAAGATGAATTTCTGATGTTAGTTTCGGTCCCTTTCCCTTCACTTCTCTGTGTTCTTCTTTGTTCTTTATTAAATTGATGCTGGATTTTCAAACTTAGACCCATCTTGGATTAGATTGGTGGTACATAAGCTGGGTGGTAATTTTTTTTCTTTGTTTCTCAGCTTGGATGTACACTTTGACCTTACTTGTAACCATTTATGCCTTTAATCAGGCGTCCATTATATCTGGCTTAAAGGTTATGTATATTATTTGCCGAAATATGTATTCTACATGCTTATAATTTTTGAAGCGGTGTAGGAAAAGAATCAGTGAAAAAGTGAAAGTATAAAATGAAAGAGAGTTCTATGACTGGTCAGCTAACGACCATAAGGAATGTACCTTTGAATGACTTAAGTCACCAAGTCTACCTAGCGGACTCATTTTCAATATGGAACTTTATCTCCTTCAAATTTTGAATATGATAAGAGTTCATTTTTCTAGCAAGGAGCTTTCAATGAGAACACAATTATCTTGATCAACCTGAGAAAGATCAACTCTTTTAACTACTTTCAGAAAGATGGAAATATGGAATTATGAACAGATAAAAGGAAAGAAGAAGGAAAAGCTTTCAAGAGAACTAAGAGACTTGAATCTTCCATAAGTCTTACTTCCTAACCCATTACTTTGTTTCCAGAAGTCAGAAAAGAAACTACTTAACCCAGTTGTCTGACAAACCTTATCTTATATTGCTTCATATTGGCCACGGATGCTCTTTGATGATGATTTAAATTGCATATAGTAATTGGTGTATCCGATGTGACAAAGGATGATTCCTGTTCAAATGATTTCATTTCAAGTTTTAGATAATTTATGGTGCATCTTTCTCCTGATTTCATTTCAAGTTTTAGATAATTTATGGTGCATCTTTCTCCTGCCTTTTGGTTAGAACTTCTGGAGACTTGAGAACTTTGTGTTCTTTCACTGCTATTATATTCAATCCATGTACAGGAAACTGAATATTATAATAATCCTGCTGTTTATATTTAGTTTGTATTTGTTTTTCTTTTCTTCAGTCCTAGGCTAATCATTAGTCGGTGGTGATGATTTCAGATTTGAATTTGGTTCCAGAATTGGCAGCAATGTTAAAAGATATTCCTACAAATCCGTGTTTCGCACTTATGCTGGCATTTTCTGAGCCGCTGTCTTCAGTAAGTAATCACATGTATCAGATTTGAACATGTGGAACACAAACATTTTGCACTGCCATTACACAAAACTGGTTATAATTCTGAGATGAATCATTTTGGTTCTCTAAACTTCCTATGTTGGAAGTTGTCTTGTAATTTTTATTAGATGCTAAATTTCTTCCAGATTTTCTTGGCCTAGGTTGGATTCATAATGGATATTACTTATTTGATTTAGATACCTATGAAAGGCTTATCATTCCAAAATTCTGAGGCGTTAAGTTGGTGCCACTGTGACAGCAGTAAGCCAGGCCGTTCAACTGAAAGGTCTATAAATTATTTTTTAATTCATGCCTGTCATAATAAGTTTCCAGTTTTCTTCTTTTTGGTTTTGTTTATTGTACTCTGAATCTTGGTATGTTCTAGTGAAAGGTGGGTGTTGCATTCAACAGCTAAATATGCTAGGGATGTAATTGCACAAACTGGATTTACAAAACCTTCAAGTGAGACGTTAACAAAAGTTACCGACGAATTGTTCCAAGAATTCTGGAGAACTGGACTTATTAAATCTAAACCATTTTTCAGGAAAGCTCATCGATGGTCAGTACTGAATTTCCTGAACCAACAATACTATGTAGTACTTCTAAAACTGTCTACCTACTTGGGATCAATCTCATCCATTCTCTTTTAGGACCAACATCATGTGGCTTTCTATACTTCTCAAGCTTCAATCTCATCCATTCAAGTTGGTTTATGATTCCACATTTTGCATGTGGGTAATTTATATTTAATTTTCTGTGGCAATGCTTGCCTATTTCATTTTGATCGATTATCCGATTTCCTTTCTGTTATTATCTATGATGTTATGCTTTTGATTTTTATTAAAAACCCTAATAAAGACAGAAACTAGAGAGCTCAATTTCTTGATTGTGACATTCCTAGTTTTTCTGACCTTACAGCATGGATTCAATTTACTTGTGTGTACTGTCAGATAATTTGGTGTGTATTCTTGTACAATTTTCTAGGATTAGTCAATGACATTCGAGGAACTAAAGCAACTTATGAAATTGGGCTTTGCTGGTTTATTTTATGCTAACATCTACCCAAAATTTGTTGTCTGTTAGTTTGTTCTTAATAAAGCATTATGTCCTCCTTCGTGCATTAGTGCATTTAATTGATTGCTTATGTTATTAGTTTCTATATTGTTAAGTTCTTGATCTCTATGTACTATTTCTTGCATCATGGATTAATTTGAATCTACCTAATAATTTCAATTTCATTCCATGATGAGTGTGGAAGATTATCAAATGAATGATGAATACCTTATTTTATTAATAAGATTAAATGGGTTTGGACGTCATAATTACACACATGGAATACTTCTTATATTTGGGAAAATAGTCAATCATGTTCAATCTTCATTCAGCCTAGTAACATCAAATTTTCATCTAGGGGAAGTGCTTTTCCAGCTGCAAGCATAGCTAGGGAGGAGAAATGTATCTGGCATATGAAGAAGAGATTGGCAATTTGTGGAGATTTCTGTGTCAGTCCGAATGTTGAAGGTGCAATACTTAGTGGCCATGCTGCTGCTTTAAAGCTTATAGAAGCTTATTGTTGCTTATAGAAAAGGGTTATGGTTATGGTTTGTTTCACTGACTATGTGTTATATTGTCTATGTCAGACTTTGGACTAAACTGGAGTTCTTTTTCATATTCATCCTACTTTTATTGGATCCTTTTACCAGAGAATGCGGTCACGCACTTCCTCATTATAGTGGTTGTCAAAATTCTTCTCCCCTCCATATTATTGAACCAACTTTCAAAATACATGCATAGTAATGTGTGTGTTCTCGACGCTTGTAATTTAATATGGATGAATGTTCTAGAAACTTTTGGGTGTGAGGAAAGGAGAAATTCGAGAGAGATTTGGAGAGAATCAGATAAGGAATATTTCTTGTATTTTATGCTTCTCATTAGTCAAAACTGGCAAAGGTATGTAAGTTGTCAACGTTAACACGAGGAACGTGAAAAGGTAAAAAAAGACAACGGTAACACTTAAAGCAATATATGCAGTATCGTTTTACAGCGATACTAAACTATTATAGGATTGTCTCTACAAAGTTTGACAGTAGATGGTGTTCTTGCATGTTAAACAAAAATTCCCAAGGAACTTGCTCATCAATCAAGTCCTGACCATTTCATGCGAATTTGGATTGTGGATTGTTGTTCCTCTTAATAATTCATCTCCCCAAGATGGTCACGGGTATTTGTAGCATCCCGCTACCGTAGGATACATACCAAAATTCTTGCGGACATTTGTTACGGTCTGATCTAATTGCAAGGTATGGGACTTGAATCCCATATTGATTAAATACAAAATTGATATGGGATTTATAAGGACTTTGGGCTCTTTACCCTCATAAGCTAGCTTTTGGGGTGTGGTTCTCCTAAAGTCCTTATCAATTGGTATCAGAGCCGGTCCTTAGAGTGGTGGCCCACGGAGTGGTGGCCTGGGAGTGCCAGCCGTGACCAACAAGAATCTCATAGTGGTGGCCCATGAAGTGGTGACCTGAAAGTGTCAGCCCTGACCAACATGGCCGTGACCAATGAGGACATTGGTCCTTATGGGGGGACGAATGTTACGGTCTGATCTAATTGCAAGGTATGGGAAATGTTACGGTCTGATCTAATTGCAAAGTATGAGACTTGAATCCCATATTGGTTAAATACAAAATTGATATGGGATTTATAAGGACTTTGGGCTCTTTACCCTCATAAGTTAGCTTTTGGGGTGTGGCTCTCCTAAAGTCCTTATCAATTGGTATCAGAGCCGGGCCTTGGAGTGGTGGCCCACGGAATGGTGGCCTGGGAGTGCCAGCCGTGACCAACAAGGATCTCATAGTGGTGGCCCATGGAGTGGTGACCTGAAAGTGTCAGCCGTGACCAACATGGCCGTGACCAATGAGGACATTGGTCCTTATGGGGGGACGAATGTTACGGTCTGATCTAATTGCAAGGTATGAGACTTGAATCCCATATTGGTTAAATACAAAATTGATATGGGATTTATAAGGACTTTGGGCTTTTTACCCTCATAAGCTAGCTTTTGGGGTGTGGTTCTCCTAAAGTCCTTATCAACATTCCAGTATATAACTTGTGATAACGGTGCACTACGCTCAATCACAGCACTTATTCAACATGGCATCAACTATCTTTATTCTCTTATAAAGCATCATAAGGAAAAATACGATATTTTAAAAACCAAATTTTCTCTTTTCATTTCATAAAAAAACCAAACGTCTACATTGATAATTTCCAATAACATCCAAAGGTGTACATCCTCATATCCTAATACAAAAGATGCTACATGATAGAGGAAATACACAAAATCTATCTAATCTGTCCATATCCGGCTGACAGACCTTTGAGCCATTTCTTCTTGTTTCCAAAAGTACAAGACTATACTGCTTGTAGCGTCCCTCAGTAGCTACATATCGATCCTAGGTCAGCTGGTTCCCCCAATTGATCACCTAGGGCAGATGACCTATAACAAACAATAACTCCAATAATTATTCGCATTTCTCACGATATTTCATGCTTAACATTCCTATATGTCCCAACAGATGCCAAACCATGCTCTGATACCACCTATATGTAGCGCCCCACTACTGTAGGATACATACCAGAACTCTTGCGGACATTCCAAGTATATAACCTATGATAACGGTGCCCTACGTTCAATCAAAACACTCATTCAACATGGAATCAACTATCTTTATTCTCTCATAAAGCATCATAAGGAAAGACACAATATTTTAAAAACCAAATTTCCTCTTTTCATTTCATAAAAAAAACTGAATGTCTACATTGATAATTTCCAATAACATCTGAAGGTGTACATTCTCATATCCTAATATAAAAGATGCTACATGATAGAGGAAATACACAAAACCTATCTAATCTGTCCATATCCAGCTGACCGACCTTTGAGCCATTTCTTTTTGTTCCCAAAAGTACAAGACTATACTGCTAGTAGCATCCCTTAGTAGCTACTATCATCTCTCGATCCTAAAAAATCAACGTTACAATTTTGATGAATTTTGCGAACTCAATGAGGTAACCATCATCGATCGTTCACTCAATTTATGCATCACATCCATATACGTAACATATTATTCACATCTTTTTGCATATTCATAAAATGTCACATTTCACTTTCAGAGCAATCATTATAATCCTTTCATTCATATATAATACGCATATCAAGTATAAATGCAATGTACGAGAGACTCACTTTCATTTATTATTGTCGTTGTGATCGAGTGCCTTTTTACTACCTCATATCTCTTAGTGGATATTGAGCTGTGTCAAATTATGTCCCATATCCCTTAGTAGATACTCGATACACTCATAACCGAGCCTGAGGCTCTAATCACAATTTGAGTTTTAAGCTCTTTATCCTGGCGACTCCGGTCACAACTTCCTTCATCTTACATGCATTCATGTATTGAATGTTTCACATAGCATATTCTCAATCAATCATATGATTACACTTACACATTCAGATAACATTTATCATCAGACCTTAGTCTGGCATTTAACAGAATTCTTGAGCAACATTTATTTCATTACATTCATATACACATACGAGGAGCGCTTCAATAACTCATTCATACACTAGAATCATCGGACTTTCATTGTCTAGAATCAACACAATCAATTCGCATTCATTCAATAATTTAAACATAATATAAAGCAAACAAGTAATTGGGTGAGACCGTCTAGGTTACTCACCGATCACTCCCGAAGCTAATGTCTGGAAGTTCCGGCAATGTTTGGAGGTTGACGTTCTAGTTGCTCCTCTATAACAAGCAATATACACATATCACAAATTGGCAAAATTGTAATAGTTTTATAATGCACCTGTATGTATATAAAATATGCACAATGCATGTTCATGACAATCCCAGGTATTTTTCCATTATTCTCATCACATGATCAGTCCCATCTCAAAAGTATAATTTATACTTAGGTTTGTACCTCAATAAAACCATTCAAATCATAATTCATAACTTATTGAATCATTTTAGATTTTTCCAAAAACTGACTTTCGGATCTACTATTCTTGATCATTTAGACAATGAAAATAAAGTAATTTGATAGTACTCTCTTCTAGAAAAGTGTTATCCTATCTCTTAAGTTTCTAATGACACCAAGATCGTTCAATTTGGTAAGAAATCTGAAAATTATACCCCAAACGTTTTTGGAATTTTCTCATTCTGAAACTGTACCCTATACTCAACTTACATACAGAAATTGAAAGTCTTAGAGACTGAATTAAAATTTGATTTCCTCATATAATTTTTAGCCCTATGTCTCTAGTGTACTCCAAATTAAGAATCACACCATTTGTATAACTACATAAGAAGATATACTCGAAATACCAAAATATGTTCAGTGTAGAGAAAAGTTCGTTGCGGCAAACTCCTCCAAAAAGGAATTCTCGCAAAACTTTCACAAGATCGCTGAGGCAAAACCTAGAGTTGGCCAAGGCAAAGTTTACCCAAAAGGAATCCTAGCCAAATCCTTCAAGTTTGTTATAGCCAAGCAAGGAGTTTGCGCAACGATCTTTCATAAAACCATACCCAATTTTTTCACCTTCAGGTCAGATTTTGAGACTCTTATAGATAAAATTGGAATTCTATGTCTGCATAAAAAATGTATCCATATGTCTTTAGTTTAATCCAAATCAAGAACCATCACATTTTGATAACTAGAGAAAAAGTTATGGCTAAAAGACTGAAGCATACTCAGTGAACAATTTTTCCAATCAATCATCTTCAAACTTTCCAAATTTTACACCTAACATAACTTGTGCAAAAATGACCATTTTCTACTTCATTTACTCCTCATTCTCAATTCCATTTCTTCTCAATATCATTCACCAACCAAGCATGATCTAAATTTGATCATTAACTCAAAACAGGACATGTTCATGTACCTATTCATCCACCAATTTTCTACACTCATTTCTTACCCCATTATGAAGATCATTCAACCTCAAAATATCTCTATAACGATTCATAACTTATTACTCCTGAAGCATGTACAAAGGCAAGACATTTACTTAAAGTTTGCATCATACACAAAACACCATTTCATGTCATTTAACCTCTAACTATCATCATAAATGCTTCATTTAACATTGCCCAAAAAATTAAAACATGACTTACTTGATTTAGCTACCAAATCTTCAAACTCTTCAAGAAAATCAACAATCCCTAGCTTCACCAACAACCCACAATCATCATTTTCCAAAGGTGATAGGGATGGGTTTTTGGTGAGAATGAAAGAGGGAACATGGAGAAAGAGAAGCAAGTAAGAGAAGAGAGAGCTAGGTCTAGTGTTGGTGATGACATAAAGAAGAAGAGAACCAACGAAGAAGAAGAAGGAGAAGATGGGGTCACGAAAATGAAGAAGAAGAAAGCCAAGAAAATGAAGGAGGAGAGAACAAAATGTAAGACCATTAAATGGTCTTTCAATTAAATGAAAAGAATAGTAACTTTAGACTTGGACAATTGCCCAATTTCCATGAATTTCAACTAGCTCTTTTATTTAACCAGTCCAATCAATTCCAATTGTCTCCCTACTTTTAATAACACTTGAAAAATAATTTTAAAGTCATTTATCAAAATTTTCATTTCCTTTGGACATTAAATTCTGCTACCATTTTTTAATAGTTTTGTCACTTAGCAATTTTTCTAGTCCAAAATACCCAATAATTTCCACAAATTTCTCCAACAATTCCAAAATTCTAAATCAGCAAATATACTTTCCAAATCAAATTTTTCAACACATAAAGACCATAATTATCAATAACAATCACATTTATAAACAATTATACCCTGACTGTCAATGAATGCATGTATAATCATTTTCATATGCAAAATTTCACTATTTACGTGTATGCGTATGTCATATTATGCATGAACAAGAATTGCATTTTATAATATCTCGATCATCTCTTATATATTCTATTCTAGCCTCAACATGGGTAATGGGATGTTAAAGTATTCTTTCCTTAGCGCTTAGCTCAAATGGGAGAATTGTGATACTGTCATGGTCGAATGTGTATGTCATTTTAGTTGCAACACATGAAACACATTGTGTATAAGTGTCTTTGGCAAAGATACCAGTTTATAGGCAATTGTTTCCACCTTGTCTATGACCTTCAAGAGACCATAAAATTGTGGGGATATGGTTGGACCTTTTAGCTAATGACCTTTGCCTTTAAGGCTGAAGTTTGAAAAATATTACGCTCCTTATATTGAGCTCCCTCTTAACTCGTTTCTTATTCACCTATTAACACATTCTTTCTTGAGCTCTCTATTGAAACTTGATTATCTGCATAGTTGTCTTTTTTTATCTTGCGCAAGGCTATTAACCACCATTAATTTGGAGTCTTTGGCTAGATAAGGGACATGTATCAGAGGTGGGTAGCCATATAAAACTTTTAAAGGAGCAGTGTTAATTGAGGAGTGGTCTTTTGTGTTGTGCCACCACTCTGCTAAAGGAAGCCACATAAACCACTTACTAGGAAAATCACCTGTCATACATCCAAGGTAGGTTTCCAAGGAGGGATTGAGATCACTTTAAGGGTGATAGGCAGAGGAGAAGTAAAGTCGTACTCTTCGTAGTTCATAGAACTCTTGCTAGAATTGGCTTAAGAACACAAGGTTGTGGTCACTCGTAATGTTCCTACGCATGCCATAAAAGTTGAATACGTTAGAAAGTATTGGTCACTACCTCTATGTAATAATTGAGATGGGAAGGTCCTCAATTAATATGCATTTAAGGGCTTTAGTTTGTTTTATAATATTAATCGACATGTTTTATTGTAATTTGGTTATAACTTAATTATAAAGCCTGAACCGTGTTAGTATTATTTTGTAGTTGTTTTTAGTTTCCTATTTGGGTTAGGATTTGTTATGGGGTTAGGTTCTAATCTAATTATGATTCTTTAAAATTTTAATATGATTATGATTCCTAATGATATTAAGGATATGAACTAAAATAGGATTTAATTAAAGTACTATTGGTTGTTAGTGTTTGAATCCATGTTACACTAATAAAGAACATTTTTTTAGGACTCTAGTTTTCTTTTCCTTTTAGGATTCTAGCTCTTAGGGATTTTATGCCTATAAAGGCTATCTTATTATTGTAATTCATGGATCATAAATATAATAATCAATTTGACTAGTTTTTTAACTTTTGTGAGAATTTTCTCTTTTTTTTAACAAGAACTTAATATGATCTTTTAAAGGCAATTTATGGGGATTAAAATTCTTATAGCATTAATTCTAGCCTGTAGATTTCACTAGGATCAAAGTTTTTTTGCTTGATTTGTAGACAATCCTAGGGTTCTAATTTCTTATTGTTTGGGTTTTAGATGGTTTTCATCCTAAGGTTTGCATTATTTAGGTTTTAAGTGTTTGGTTCTTTTCTTCTTATTTTATGATTTGTGTCATTCATCATCTGCTTATCCAATTCTTTCTACATTCAATTTCTTTTTAATTCAGCATTCACTTTTTAAAAAAATTGAATGAAAATTTCATTAAAATAGCAAAGCTATTTGAACATTATAATGAGTTCACCAAAAGGTTGCTTTTAGCTATTTATATAATTAGAATGGACATATAGCTTAAATTAAAAATTCCATCTATACTTCATTGTTGGAGACAAATTGAGGTCGGCTGAATTTGTAATTACTAAGGCTCTAATCCAATTGATAGGATCCTCAGCTAGCAGATGCTTATTTACTTCCTCCTCCTTATAGATTCTTCTGTTTCTTTCTTTCCACAGATTGTAGATAGTAGTTGTAAATGTTGTCTTGTAAAGTGCTCCATCTTTCATTTGTTGCTTGGCATATTTGATAATCCAATCCAAAGTTGTTGTCCAGTCATATGAAGTACAATATTCAACTAGCTTAAGCAAGATTTTACTCCATACAGATTTAGACTATTTACACTGAAAGAACAAGTAGTTCCTATCTCCTTCTACTTGTTACACATAATACATATGGGATCAACAGATCCAAACCATCTGTTCTTTGATCTGAGTCAATTCCTGATGACTAACTAGGTGATCATTATTGCTTTTGGATTTAGGGAGTTCTTCCACGTAATTTTGAAACCATGGTACATTCTCTCTTTCAACTTGTAAAGTTCTATAGCATGATTTGTTGGTGAATATTCCATTAGATTCTAGTTTCCAAATGACTTCCTCCTCTTCATTCTAGTGAGTGATCAGGGGTAAATACTCTAATGGAGAATTCAAACCTCTTAAATTGCTAGAACAACTGCCTCCATGGATAAGTGAAGAGACTCTTGCATTAAGGGGGATTATATTTCTTAATATGGCTCTCTCATCTTTTAGAATAAGAGGGTTGAAAGCTAACCAATTGTCATAGCATACCCAGATATTGTCTCCATTCCCCAATCTATGTTTTATCAAAGGGTAAAAACAAGATTTCTCAAAGTTAGCATGCGATTGAAGATCCAAAAATACCCCTAGTAAGTGGTAATTGCCAGAAGTTTTGATTTTTTGGAATTAGGCAATATAGGTGTGGTTTAGTTCACTCCTAGACTGCTTTAGTGAATAATATGCCAATGATTTTCCAAGATTTTTGAAAAAATAGTTAGCAAACCTATCGGGCCCAGGTGCCTTTAAAGGGTGCATTCTAGACAAAACCTCTTTGATTTCATGATTTGTAAAGGGTGTAATCAAAGAGTCCTTGATGTCTTGTGTCAGATAATCAAAGTATCTTTTGACATTGTAAACCTGTTGAGAATCCTTTGTTATGCCCATTAGCTGTAAGAAAAATTCCCTAGTGAGCTTTAATAAAGTAGGTTGTTCTGAATCAGGATTGCCATTGTTATCTATGAGTTCCATTATCTTGTTGGTGTTCCTTCTTACTAATAGAGAAGCATAGAAAATTTTTGTATTTTAATCTCCATCTTTCAACCAGTACACTCTAGATTTTTTTCCAAGATAGAGATGTAAAGTTTAAGGGCCTCCTGATGCTCTTTGAGTCTCTAAGGCTCTATAATCTTCAAGTGATTATTGTAAAGGTGGTTGTAGCTCTCAACCTGAGCCTCTTTAAGCTTATGTTTAGTCTTCATAATCTTCCTAGTGTGAGTGTTTATGAAGAGCTTAAGAGCATGTTTTACCTTCTTCATTTTTTGCATCAGCTAAAAGGATTTACACGCTTCAACAATCTGGTTATAACAAGTACCTAGCAGTTCGAGGAAACCATCTTGTTGAGTCAACCCATTGAAAAACTTGAAAGGTACTCTAGAAAACCTTAGAACAATGATGTTCAAAATATGTATATAAGAATGATCTAAAAAAGAGTTTTCTCCAAAGTGAGTAATGATTGAGGATACAAGTCTAACCAATCTTGGTTAGCTAATGCTCTATTTATTTGTTTCCTTATCAGCATGTTTCCTTGTTGCTTGTTGGACCATATGAATAGTCTGCCATTAAACCTGAGGTATGTTATTTTGGTTCTTTGAAACAAATTTGCTAACTCCCTTCCTGTTACTGTATGAAACCCTCTTCCTCCTTCTGATTCATGGTCAGTGTGTATACAATTGAAATTACCAATTAATAGCCAGGGATTTGAGATTGTAGTTTCAATAGTTTGAAGATTATCCCTTAACATATCCCTCTGGAACTGGAAATTTCAAGCATAGACTAAGGTAATTGCAAAGAATGAGTTAGTATAATCCAACTTGCATTTCAAGTGAGTAAACTAGCCACTTTCCCCTTTTACTTACACCGAGATTTTATTAGCATTATAAAAGCACATAATTCTTCCACTGTAGTGTGAAGAGTGATTAGAAAAAGCTTTCCATTTTGCACCCAAAAATTTAGAATCACCTAGCATCTGTGGTGATTTTGTTTTTGTTTCAAGAAGCCCCACTATATATGACCTCTTTTCCAAAATGATCTCCTTTACCATTGCTGTCGGACCCCGGCCCCGGAGCCCGACTGCCCCGGGAGGCGAGTCCTGTAAGGGCCCGTTCCTGGGACATTTCTTGACCTTGTTGATCTTGTAACTATTGGAACCCGTTACCGAAATCCAACTCTTGCTTTCGGATAACATGAACTTGATCGTCTTGCCTTGTAGGGTTAACCCCAATTAACCCTAATTTCAAGTTAATTA
>JAOQMR010000005.1:22853487-22875424 GCA_027563865.1 Erythroxylum pelleterianum
TTCCATCATGTTTCAAAATAAACTTCCAAACAATGGCCTAAGTCATTTGGGTCATTCCATTCCATTCCATTCCACCCTTTTACCAATATCCAAACATACCCTAAGGTAACAAGAGAGGTACCTGGTAGAGGCATTGGAAGAGCCACCTCAGCTAGACATATCTATATTATTCAATCAGGGCAGCCTCAGGCATATGATCCTTAATTTGCATTAGGGTTCGTGCATTCTTGGGATTACGTCAGCAACTTTTATCGTTAAAATGAACATGGATTTCAGTTTGTTCTATGGGGCATTATATTTGTTAATAGGGCCCCGAGTGTGTTAATTGTTAAACTATAGGTGAGACGAGTAGCCATTTCCGATCTTTCCTCCTGTAATGATACTTTTTCTCCAAGTCGATGATATCCCAAGTGACTTCCCCTTCTTAATATGCAATAATGATTTCATTTTTACTCATAAGGAGTATTTTGTTTTGAAAGGTAAAAGAATTCATTAAGTCATTAACATATTTAGGGATTAAAGTCATAAAGGTTGTATTGACTTTTGTAAGGAATATCATCTTAATGAAGAAGTCAAAATTTGAGTTAAGAATATTATTCTTTATGATATGCTAGACTTTTTGAAAAAAAGTAGGCATTCTAACCATTAAGTCTAAGAGTTTTAGAACCATCAAAGCTAAAGAAAGCTTCTTTGATATCCTCATTAAGGATAGGTTTTATAAGAGAAGACTATTAAAAAGCCTTTTTGGATTCAAAACTTCACTATTTATAGGAAAACTGTTATCTAATATATTGGTTAAAATAATGGAACTAAAATAGGAGGAAGCTAAATATTTGATTTTCTAGATATCAATGATCATGTCAACATTTTCATTTTATAGAGTAATCAATTTGTTCCTACCTTTGCTGAACTTAACGACATTGTAAAAGTTAGTAGTGTTATTGCCACCCTTACTAAGTCATCTAATTTTAATCTTTCTCCTTTAAAACTAGTTCCTTCATTTAACATAAGTAAAGAAAGTTCTAGATCTAAAAATGTAACATCCTGTTTTTCCCAAGTTAAGGATTAGAACCCTAGAATACTGAATATGATAGATATTATTGAGAAATTAGAAAATGCATTTCATACTCATGCATAATATTAGCATACATATACGGGAATTTGATTTTTCTATACGCATTACAATTACTGTTCATGTACTCATTTGACTTATTCCAGGATATAAATGATTTTAAAATGATTATGATGTGAATAGTGAATATTTTGTCTTGAAAATTGATTTGGTGAGTAAAATTATTGCTCTAGAATTAACAAAATTTAGGAAATTTTAAGAAATTTTGGACTAAGAAAGATGTCAAGTGGCAGGACAATTAATTTATGGTAATAGAAATACGTGATGAATGACAGTAGAAATAATGATGTGGGATATTAGGATTTAATGACGAATATCATAGAAAATTGAAAGACAATTGGAGTAGAAATTGGAGACAAATAGACTAGTTATTAAAGGGAACCATAGGGAGGTGACAAGTTTCGCTTGCCTTACCATACTCACCTATGATTCTTTTAACATTGAAAGACCATTTTTATTGTTTTGTTTCTTGCTTCCTTCTTCTCTTCGTGATCTTCTTCAATCTTCTTCACTTTCACGACACTTACCTACCTTCATCAACGTTAAACCTTGTCCTCAATTTTTTTCACTTGCTACTCTCATTTTGATTGTCTTCTTCATTTGTCAAAAAAAACCCTAATCTACCCACCTCTATGTTGATGATCGTGTGAACCATGGAAAGTTAGGGTTCACATGAATTTGAAGAGTTTAGAGTTTTATCGAGTAAGTTATACATTGATCTTCATGGGTAGTTGCAAATGAATCAAATATGATGAATGATTTGAGATTTGATGACCATGATCATGGAATGATTTGAGATTTGATGACCATGATCATGGAACTTCATATATGCTTTAACGTGGGTGTAAACATAAAGAGATTTATATTCTAAATTTTAGTGTGTTAATGTTATTCATGAGCTGTTTAATAGAAGCATTTATGATGATTATTTAGGGATGGATTGATTGTGATAATGGTGTTTGAAGTGTGCTAGACGTTGATGAACAAATGGATACATCCTGTTCTGTTTTTGTGTAAATCATAAATAACAGTTTATGAGTTATAGTATGAATGATTTTTTATTGAAATTGAGGTGAGAATGAAGAGGATATGATGTAAAGTTGATGAACTATGCATAAGATGGTTTGAATGTAACATATAGGAGTCGAAAATATGGAAAAATTGAAAGGAGAATGGCTAGAATATGTTAGCTATAACGTTTCCACTGAACATGCATCTGTATTTTAGCCATAAATTTATCTTTAAATACCCGATGGGATGATTTTAGTTTAGATTAAACTAGAGACAGATGGCTACAATTTTCATGAAGGAATTGAATTTGAATTCTGTCTCTAAGGTTTCAAAACTTGGCTTGAAGTTGAGTACTATGTGTTGTCTCAGAGTGAGAACAGTCTGTGGTATGTTGAGTATAACTTGAAGAATACCGAACAAAACTGCGTGAACTTGATGTCGTTAGAAACTTAAGACATATAGGAACATTTTTCTTAGAGAGTGTATTGCTTAAATACCTCATTTTCTATGTCAAAATGGCCATGAAAAATTGACCCAAAAATTTGTCTTGAGAAAAAAAATGGAAAGGCCATCAATGTGAGTTATTCTTCTTTTGTGTGATGTTTGAAACAAGAAATGGTAAAGTACTTTCATATGATGCACTAAGGCTTGAATGAATGATTGAATTGAGTTGTATGAACTGTTATGAATGTACAAAGTGAATAAGTGAACAAAGTGTTATATGGTGCTTTTTGATAATTGGTGAAAGATGTGCATTGTATGATGACATGGATTATTTGTGAACTTGAAACATGAACTGAATGTGTTATGTGTTACGAGTAAACCATTGTTGATGGGTAGCTCATTGAGTTAGCAAACCTCATCAAAATTGCAATGTTGATTTTTCAAGTGCGAGAGAGCGTAATTAGCTTCTAAGACAACTTAGAAGAGATCTAGTACTACTTTTAGATAGAAGAAATGACGTAAAAGTTGGTCAGCTGAGACTGAAGGATTTAGATAGAATTTTGTATAGTTCCTTATTTATGTAGCATGTAACATATTTTGTAATAGAGCTGTAAACTCCTATGGTTCTTTGATATTGTATATAAGGATGAAGTATGTAATGCTACAATGTATATTCGATTTTATGAAATGAAAATGAGGAAATGGGTTTTTAAAGATTGTTATATTTATGTTTTAATGATGATGTCATAGGAAGTGAACGTGAATGGTCTAGGACACTGCTTCCATCGAGCATGTGCTTGAATGTTTGAAGGACATACAGGCACAAATGTCTGATGGGAGTGGGGTGCTACAAAACATCTTAGTTATGTTTAAGAGAGGAATCATTATGATTTTCATACTCCAAATATTATATGCACTCAAAATCTTTTTTGACCTTCAAGACCTATTGTTAAATATTGTCATTAACAGCAATCATCAAAGCCTGATCTCTTATCTAAAAACATTAAGTATTTTAACAACAGAAAAGAGTGCTTCACTTATTTTGGTCTTTCAAACTCATCAACTATATTAGAAAAGATAGCAAGATCAACAAGGACATTGAAAACCTTACTAAAGCTTTCTTGTAAAATATCTTATTTGATGAAAAATAAAGAGTGGTTTGTCCTTGGTGAAAGGAAGCGAGAGTGAGTTGTAGGAAAAGTTTGATTTTAAAATATATTAATAAGAGCTCTGTCAAGTTTTTCCTAATCAATGCTCTACCACTTTTTTTTTTGAAAATTAAAGAATATCATAACTAGGCTAAAGCCAAAGCATTACAAAGGAAAAAATGATACAAGCCATGTTAGTTGCTTTTTGTACAAGTTTATAGCTAAATGAAAGAACTATTTAATAACAAAGAATTATTGAAAGAAGTTTCAAATACCCTTATTAAGAGTTGTAACACTTTGATTGTTAGATCATATAAAATAGTTGATAGGGAACCTCCAATCAAATGGGTTGTCTTGATGGATAGAAAAGTTATCCATGATTGCGTTCCACTCAATATTTTTACATTTAAATTTGGATAGAACTAAATGAGACTCAATATCTCAAAAAAAAATTAGCCATGCTTCATTTTTGTGCATATGAAAGAGGATCAATAGGCTGCTTTAAAGAGACTTCCTTATAGGAAAGTATTTTTAGCATAAATAATAGTTATGTACCAAGAGATATTTGATTAATAGTTCATACTATCAAAATACATGAACTGGTCAATTGAAGATAACAAGGTTATAAAATGTTGGAGCTCCCATATATTCCTATCCCAAAAAATCATCAAAGCCATAGAAAGATTGCTTAAAAACTTCTTATGGAGTCATTAGGATGGTTTAAAAGGAGAAATTAAGCTAAAGTAGACTTACATATGCCTCCCCAAAGATGAAGGTTGACTGAACATTTCAACAATCAAAACCATAAACCAGGTACTGCGTTTTAAAAGCATTTAGTGGATATTTATTGATAAAAGTTCACTATGGATCAAATGGTTACATTCATACTTCCTCTAAGGTAAAAGTATAAGGAAGATCTACAAAAGCACCTCACATTCACACTTCCTAAACCAGTTACTTAAATTGAGAGACATGGTGCAAGATGATGTTACAAGTAGAATCAGGAATGGCAAGCTAATCTCACTTTGGTTCAACAATTGTTCATATCAACGACCACTCCTGCAGTCTCTTTACACCCTAAGGATCTCATTTATCTCTTCACTCCACAGTAGGGTAAGCTCAGTTATTAATGAAAACTCCTAGCAGATTCCACATAGACTAAGATATCTATAGCCCACATACCATCCCAGTCCAAACTCTCCTAATATATTTTACTAGAAAGGCCATCTTGTTTACAGTTTAACCAACAAAAATACCGAAAAACTCTTGAGAAGAAGATGCTCCAAGGTTGATTCGCACAATATTGTTTGGAGCAAGGCATTAACTCTAAGAATCTCCTTCATTCTATTGCTTGCAATTCAAAACAAGCTTAAGACTTTAGATAGACTGCCTTACTTGCAAGCTGATAAACACTGTCTCATGTGTCGGCTTCAAGCAAAAATAAGAGGCCATATTTTCTTCACATGTTCTTTCAACAACAACATATGGGAGTATGTCAAGAGAAAATGCCTATTGTTTAATCTAGGGAATTCCCTCACTGATATTATGATAAGATTATCTGGTTAGACAGCTCACTCGCAACTTGATATACTAATCTACATCCTTGCTTTGGGGCTTTGCATTTATACACTATGAAGAGAAAAAAAACTTCACACATTTTGCAAGAAAAAGTTTAACAATGGATTCCATTAAATTAAATATCATCAAAGATATCAAAGATTGCTACTATTGAAGAATCTAAATCAGAAATGTAATGCTAATATTTCATCTTCTCTTAATATTCGAAACTCTTCATGCTTGAACTTCTCTTTTAACGCTTCTCATTTTGTTTCTACTCCTTGCATAAGATCGTAAGGATTGTAAAAGGGTAAACCCCTCAACATTTTATCATGTTTGTAACACTTTCTTTATTAATTAATTATTACCATTTCCTTTTTAAAAAAAAAACCCTAAAGTGATTAGGAAAAATATTGTGTTATTTTTTTTGAAAAATGAAAATTTCATTAACTTTAAAGGAGTCTTAAGAATGTAGAATAGAATGTCATTTACAATGACAAGGTCAAGATAGATAGAGACAAGAACAAATCAGTCAAAGCATAAGTGACCAATACATTTCCCTATGCAGGCTTACAAAAATATCAATCTAAAATCAATCTCCATCTTTTTCTTAATGTTGCATTCATTTTCTCTAAGGCATGAGTTTGTAAAGTCTTCCTAATCCAGCATAAACAAAATGAGTTAGCTCATATTTATCTACTTTAATTCCATTGAACAATCTCTTGTTCCTTTCTCTTCAAATAGGCTAAACTGAGCAATTTATAGCCAAATTCGAATCAACATGGTCTCCACCCTCTTTTTTTGAGAATTTTGTCGACCCAAACAAGTATGTCGAGCCACTCTTAGTGAGGACATTGTAATCTCATTACTTGTAGCATTCTGTTCGAAATGACACTGGTGTAATCACATTTAAAGAAAAGTTGATTAATATACTAACATTGTATGTTGCATAACATACATATTTGATCTATGACTCCAAATTATGTTAGCAACTAACAAAATTTTGCAGTTACAAAGAAGTGAGCCCTATACCCCCTCTTTTTTTTTTTTTTGCTTCAGCAAAGATGTTCTCATTTGATTCTAGCCCCTCTGAAATTGTCTGTAGTACCCGTCCATAGGAAGTTTTTGATATTTTTCATAATCTCCTTATTAAGTCTTTTACCTAAGAATAAATGAGTGCTCCAGTGAATGTGAAGGCTTCTCAACATAAAGGAGATGAGTACAAGTTTCCCTACATAAGAGAGAGACTTATTTTTCCAGGAGTTGATAACTTTTTGGAAGAAATGGGAACTCCCAGATACTTAAAAGGTAGGGGTGAACATTCAGCCCTGTCAACAACTCCAATCTTGCAGTTAAATTAACATCAGATGAGACCTACAACATGCTATTTTGTAAGATGATATCAATATCTAAAAGCTTACAAAACACCTTAGCAAAGTTGAACAAAATTGAGACAGATGAGGAGTTAGCCTTACAAAGCAATATCAAGTCATTTGCAAAACTGAGATGGGTAAGTTCCAAAGCTTGCATTTGTGATGATATTTGAAACTAGAGCAATTTTGAGTATTTTTAAAAATCAACCATGTAAGAATTTCCAAAGCCATCAAAAAGGATAAGAGGAAAGGGAATCCCCTTGCCTAATCCCATTGGTTCCTTTGAGCTGAAGAGTGAGATTACCATTAATTAGTATTCTAAAAGTATCAGTAGAAAAAAAAACATCTACCTAGGAAATGAAATTGCTATATTAAAAAAAATATTTTGTTATTCTCAATTATTATTGATTCGAAAAATCCTTGCCTAAAGTGAAAGATAGCTTGAAAATATATTTTAAATGTTATTATTTGAATCAAATATTAAAAATTAAGAACTAACATGATCGAACTCAAATAGAGTAGTCGTTAATTTCTTGCTCTATGTCTAGTGACAACATTATACGATGAAACTATTGAATGATAAAAAAATTCATGAAAGAAAAGGTTATTTAAAACTACTAAGATTTTCATAATATTTGGGTAGACATGTCACATTGTTAAAAACCAATCTTTATCTACGGATATATATTATTAGAGTATTAAAGATAAATTAAAAGGGTTTAATTTATCCAATCCTAATTATGATATAAGATTATAATTTATATCCATTCCTAACATATTTAGGTACTTTATGAGTCACATACCAATATTGGTTGAAGAGAGAAAAATGTAATTTAATTAACTTGAACTTGATTGTATAATGTTTGAAATACTTTAGGACTAAATATGAGATATTTAATTAAAAAATCAATATGAGATATTGGATCTTATTTGGGTTCAATTAGAATTAATAGCAATTCTAATTAAATTTTAACTAAAATTAGAATTTTATTTTAATTAAATCAAGAAAAGGTCCAAATCATATTATATATAGGCGTTGGCTCTAAAGGAGTTAACATTTCTTGTCTACCGTCTCTATACCACTTGTAGAGTTTTCTTAACTTGTTGGTGTAGATACTATTAGAGGTCAAATATATGTATGGTTACTATAGTTTTAATGGGCTAATTTTAAAAATAGTTTGCAGGAAATGAGAAGAAAAGGACCAAACTTCAAACTAAGGTATGATTTATGTTTATTGTACATTAATCGCATTATAGAAATTAAGAGATATTGGCTTATGGGAAATCAAATAAAAAATTTTATTCTTGCTTTCTACATGGGATGAGATCTCGTTCCGATTTTTCAATTGAATATCTTAAGATATAATATGATGTTTACGCATGTATAATTAGCTAGAATAAACATTAGATTATGCAATTGGATTAATAAATAATAAATCAGTAATTTGGTATAGTACTATATGCATATAAAATCTTAACGAGACAATTCACAAATATGAAAATATTATCAAGAGGCATGCAGGGAGTAGGCTATTATATTCTGAAATGAAATCATTTTGATGCAAATTGCTCTGCAAAATTGCGTTGCAGAGTTGTGGCTACATATATTTTTTTTGAAATCTTAACACCAATAATTACTGCCCCACAAATTTGTCGTGCCCAGTTCAGTGAAGTAGCTCTCCAAACTTTCTTCCCCCACGCCTGACGATTTCTTGTGATGAGCAGGATTTTCTTCCGACCTGGTAAGCTGATCGAGAACGGCTTTTAGAACCTTTTTATCGCAAGAATAAGGGTCTAGTTTAGTCACCATAGGAATTTGAGCAAATGCTGTTTTCGTAAGAATGTCTGTGCATATATTAGGGTCCAGGTGGGGATTGGCTTGTGAGAAGATTGGTGCAGTAGTGGTTAATAATTGATTTTGGGAGAGAATGGAGAAGCAGGGAACTTGCTCGTGCTCATCTAATAAATGGGGTTGAGGTCGGTCGAAAGTGATGTAAGAATCCAGTAGTGCTGATGAAGAGCCCGTCTCATGGTAATAACTAGCCAAGCTAGGTCTGGCAAGACCTTCATTATTTTTGAAGAACAGTCGACATAGCACCCAGTCTTCCTGCATCAAGAAACAATTAATAATTAGGTTTTGCATAGCATAGCTTGTGGTTTATTTAAGTATGTTGATTATATTGAAGTTTACCTTGGTGTTTGAAGAAATTTCAGGAGCAAGAGATCCGTGAAGACGGAACTCATGCATAACCCAACAAGTCTTTCTACCTTTAGGCGCCCTGCCTTGATAGAAAACCAGAGTTTTCCTCATCCCAACAACGTTTGGATTCGAACGACTACTTCCCTTACGTACTATTGGTCGGTCCTTTCCTGTTGCCTTCCAATACCCGGAAGCAGTCGCTCTGTTGGTTCTCAGTCCAGTTGCGTACTTACGGTCTCTTTGACTGTAGAAATACCATTCCTTCCCGCCTACGGTACATGCCGTTTCTGTTTAATTCATACATATAAAAAATTAGCAATAACTAAAATTAATTTACCAAAAGTGAACAGAATGTGGTTGCTTAATTACAACAAACTCTTTTAAATTATGTATGTACTGTACATATTAATTATCTCACTTACGTCGGTGTCAGTGTCAAAGGGTTGTGGAGAGCACTCAAATACGACTTTTCATATAAATAAATTAATGCCACTCACCTGTATTGTTGTTGAGAGGTCAATATCTATCAATTTCATGGAGAATTATTGAAGCCAACACTTGACTGCCGATTTATATAGCAAGTTGGACAATTATATTCTAAATAATATATATATATATATATATCGCATGTGGCAGGTGTGGAGGATTAAAAAAATTGAAAATTTGTCCTTTCCTTTCCTCAGTTACCATTTTAGTGTGTGCATCAGGTGAGAAGCTAATTTGATTAAAATTTACCGGAAAGAATAACTATGAGATACAAACGATAACATGGGAGTGACAATTATATTTCATCTAAAATGTTTCCAACAATCAACTTTGTTTTGATATATCTATAAATACAGGTATGTATGTATCCATTTACCTTATACGTATAATCAACCTGGTATTAAAGTTTTAACTCTTTTGACTCAATACATTCTGACTGTGTTAAGTGACCGTTTTACCACAATAGCTTAAGCTGTTGTGTGAGACCAACTTAATTGGTTTTATATATTCACTAACACACCCCCTCACGTGGGCTTATATGTAGTCTAGCTTTCCTTCTCGTGTGGCCCATTGTAAATTCTAACATGGTATTAGAGAAGGTTGCTCTTATGTTAGTCGTTAACACTTCCGAATGATATATTATGTCACGTGTTAGATCCACACGTGAGGGGGTGTGTTGAAATATAAGAGTGGGAGTTTGTCCCCACATTGGAAAAAGAGAGAAAAGAAGACCAACATATAAGTCTAGTGAGCTACTCCACCTATCACCAATTAGTTTTAGGATAGAATCTCACTTAGGCTTGTATGTGGGCTAGCTTTCTTTCTCATGTGGGCCTGTAGGTTCATTGTAAATTCTAACATACTGTCTTTGAGAACTGAAATATGAAGCTAAGTGGCGGTTGGTTGATGATCATAACTAATTGATCTGTTTCACTTTTGCTGTTCCGACCTTGTTTTAACTTATTTCATCTCTACATTTATGTAAAACCTATATAAAAACGTGAATAAAATAAGTTAGAACAGTAAAAATGAAACAGCATACACCTCCCCCTTTATACATAGCCTCTCGTTATATAAATATATACAGATTAACATAAAATATTTTTACGTTGTGAACGAATAAAAATATTCCGCAGTTGTTTTTCCTTGCTGGGGTGCACGGGAAATTAAGCATTTCATGTTTTACACGGAAATGCAAAAATCTTCAAGCGTTCAGGACGTAAAAGTTCAAAAAGAACAAAACAATACCGTTTACCACTATGACCACTGAAGTTCTTATACGATTGCAACCAAAAAAAAAAAAAAAACTGAAAAAGACTCGTATGGATAACTTGGAAAGCGAATGAAAGTGAAACAATATGTGGATGAAACTCGGCAATCATTTATTTCAAGAACCAATTACTTATCGAAGACATCTCTGTAGTTTGTGAAGGGCTCAAAGTATGCAACGTCAGATGCTTAAATATTTCAGTTTTCACTGAATAAGATGCATACATATAACCAAATATTTAATTACTCACCAGGAATTTCCCATGGTTCACACTTGTTTAGGTCGACTTCTATCATAAGGAGAGATTCACTATGCTTTACCTTCTTCATCAAGTAATCGCAGACAAGTTCTTCGTCTTTAGGATGAAACCTAAATCCAGGAGGCAACTTTGCCTCCACCGTGCTTATGTTGCTCATGCTATGCTTGCTTCTTTTCAGAAATATAAAGACACACAGAAGATTTCCAAGTCAAGAACTAGGAGAAGAATACGAGGCCTAAAACGAAGATGCCAAGTTTTGGGTTGTCATATATATATAGATGTATATCTTTAATGTTGATGGGAAGGCGCGAGAGTAGAAATGGGATTTGAAGTCAACTGGTAATTCCGTGTAAAAAGGGGGGTTAGGAATTTTGCTATCGCGTGATGACGTGGGTAGACCAATCGCTGCCAACCTGCTGACATGCACAATTGGATGCGAAAGCTTTTTTGTCTTCGATTGTTTTCAGTTGCGATGCTTAATTTGAGGGGTGCCACATTTCAACCAAGACAAAATTGATGACATAAGCGGGACTCTTTTCTCTGGTGGTCTTTGACGAACAATTTTCTTTATTGTGCTTCGATCCACTTTAGTAATGATATGTTTGATTAGTTGTAAGATTTTTAATATAATAAAATTAAATAAAATAATTTATAATAAAATTGAATGTAAATGAATATAATATTAATAATTATTAGAGTAGGGCTCTAAAGGTGAGGTGATCACCTTAATTTAATGCTTGTGTACAAACTTTGTTTTGATTAATAACGACAGAAATAATTTTTATTAATTTGATATTCATTTATTTATGAATTGATATCGTTCTTAAATTGAATTAATGAAGCCCATGATACAAAACATAGCATGAAAGAAATCATAATGAAATCATGATAATGAGATTCCTATTATGTGCAATTACGTTAATTTCTAAATTATTCCTAGTCATAGGATTAATGAGATAGTTCATTGTTAATCTAAATAGACTAGCACATATTACACTCCTTAATTTGATCAAACAGTGGATCTCATAAACTGTAAGCATGAGATGTTTAGAGTTAACATGTGGATGCTTACTAAGAGTAGTAAGTATATCGAATGACCTGCTATGAGATTATCGTATGAATGATCTATCAAATGTCAGTGATTAATCTCATAATAGCAATGGTGCAAATATCCTTAGACTTGAGGTATTTAAGGATATCTTAGGTACTGATCTTATGCTTTGACACCATTCCTTATTGTCTCAAGATGAGGTCGCTTATAGGGTGATAATTGGGTACAGCTATTGGTCTTCAAAGTTAATTGGGTAGCCAATAAAGGATTCACCACTTATGATAGAAGAAGATGATATCCACGGTCTCTTGTCGGAGTCATTACTCGGGAGTCTATGGCCAGAGCAATTGTGTGTCATGAAGAGAGTCTTCAAATAGAGTAATGAGATCCCTAAGATAAGAACTAACATAACTTGGACTAGATCTGATATAGTCGGTTTAGAGGGAATTAACGCATAGCCCAACTCCGAACCAAGTGGGGTATAGGATGATGAAGAGACAAATTGCATGGTAATTGACTATGGAAAGGTTTGTAAGTGGGATAATTAACTATCAAAGAGTTTGAGTGTTAATCCACTTACATTGCGATAAATTGGCATCATGAAACCCTTAATGGTTTGCTCGGATTAAGACAAGTGGCCAAAATTACTATCGAAGAGTTTGAGTGTTAATCCACTTACATTCAAGTAAATTGGCATCATGAAACCCTTCATGATTTGCTCGGATTAAGACAAGTGGCCAAAATTACTGGGAACCTAAGGGTCACACGCATAAAAGATCGGATGAAAAAAAAAGTGTGCATAGTTGTCATTTAAGCAAGCCAGGCCACGATCGTGACTGATTTAATGACATGTGGTACATAAGTGAGTTCTTCACTTATATAGACACGAATTTTTAGCCATTAGACATACTCAATAGAGAGGCTAAGGGTCCATAAGAGTTCTAGAAGTTGAGAGGAGTGATCTAGAGATATTTTTCATGCAATTTTAATAAATTGTTGCATGAGATTAATTGTATGAAACTTGGTCTTGATCTACTTGAAGTCATCTTGTTTGGTGCTCTAACTACCCTTTCACACTAATTTTTCTTAATTTTTGCGTGCTCCCTAGAGGCCAAGAAAGGTATTTGGTGTTTGCTATAACCCAAACAAGGAGAAGATTCAAGAAAGAAGGAGTATTTGCAGGGTATATATGATGTAATTTCTTGTTCTTATAATCTGTTTATACATGCACATAGATTCTAGATTTTTTGGGGATATTGTGGGGTTGGAATTTTGATTCCGACACTTCCACTGCGGTACCATGTATGTGATGCATGAATCCATGACTCCTTAATAGAAAATCATTGTTTGAGAGGGATGAAAGGATTCATAAATGTGATATAGTGAAATGTTGTTTGGAAGATAGATGGAATGAAATGAAATGAAATGTAATGTATGTATAATAATAATGAATGACTATTCTATGCTTGATAGAATAATGATGTATTATCTTGCTGCTTGTTATTAGGGTTAAGGGTATAATTGGAATTATAAAAAATTATTAAGGGTATATTAGATAGTACATATTTATTATTATTTTTTTCATCCTTAACTTCCTAAATTAGAGGTAACTCATTTTTATTGTTTAGGATGAAATAAGATGTAATGTGAAACCCTCCCTTTTCATCCTATTCCATTCTATTATAAACCCTCCTCCCAAACGATAAAATAATATTACATTTCATTAGCAACCGCCCTACCAAACATTGTCTAAATGAAATTAAAAAATCGTGATGTGATTACTATACAAGAAAGACGAAAACATAATTTCATCTTCTTAAAGAGAAAAAGAAAGTGTTCAAGTTTTCTTGAGAGAAAAATCATTTTCTTTTCTTATCTTATTTCAAATTTATTTTATTATTTATTTATTTTTTTGAATTTTTATTTTTGGTGAAAAATCATAAGCAAGATTTCTATTGTAGATTTTTGTATGGTTTCTTTTCATTTCCTAAAGGAAATTATGACTACTTTAAGCTCTCCAATTTTCTTACTTCTTTTAAAATTTTCTCTTTATTCATTTCAACTCCTTTCATTCTCACTCCTCACTCCTCTCCTCTATTTTCTTTACCAGAAACTTATATAAAGTTCTTTTTCTCTCTCACTTGTTTTTCCTTTTCCTTAACTCTTTTTTATGCACTAGTTAGCTTCTCTTTCCCTCTTATAGTTTTGCTTTTAATATTGTTGCTACCTTAAACTAAATCCTCATCTTTTTCTTAAGCTACCTTAGTCATATTTATATTTCAGAATCGAAAGCATCCTTAAGCTAATACCTTATCTCTTGCTGCTTCTAAGGCAGTCTATACTCCTTTTGATCGCTCATTTATTGTTTTGGTTCTACCTTAACCTTGCTCCCTTTAAACCTACTCCTAATCCTTTCTCTCTTCCAATTGCAATCGTATAAATAGTGGCTTCCTCTTTATAGGCCATTTTAAACTTATTTTCTACTTCCTTTATAGACTAATGAAGATGGAAAGAATCTTGGTAACAATTAGTTGGTGATGCTCATTATTTGAGAAACTTACTTTCTTCTATAATATGATATTCTTTATAATGTTATAACCATTCTTATTGAAGTCCTTCACACAACTGCATCAAAATAGTCCAATATACTAGTATGCTATTTCCTAGATAAAAAACCTAGCTTCTCTCATATATAAGTTTGGACATGTAACAATTAGAAAAAATAGGTTCAAAGAGCATCATCATTAATGAGGATGATATGTTCCTCTTCGAAATCAATTATGAAACCAATATGATTAAACTTTTAGAAGTGGTACATTGAACATAAACAAAAATCCTCTCATAATGTAAAGATGGAGGCAAGGTGTAGTCCTAGAGAAATAAAAGAAGAACAAGGTACCATTTTTAGAAAACATTGCTTAATTTACTACTAGAACAATATTTTACTCTTACGCTAAGTTAATTGTCTTATTCACTTGACAAATTTATTTGTTTTGATGGCAATATAATGGCTATAAGAAGAGTGGGTTGTTTGGGATCAATATTGAAGTTGGATTGGAGATGGAGCTACTAAAACCCTAAAAATAATGTAGTTGGAAGAGGATAGAAAGCTAGTAGCACTAAAAAAAAATTGCTTTTGGCAATAGAAAAAAGCGTAGCTATAAGTACAAATATCGTTACCTTTTTATTAAGGTAACAAAATTCATATCGTTATAAGAAGTAGCACTGTAACAAATATAAGGTAACAAAATAAAAAATGTTGCCTTAATTTTTGACTAAGGCAACATATTAGTTTCAAATTATAGCAACAATATTAAATAAATATTGCAACACTTTTAAGTCTTTATTATAAGTTTCCGATCATACATCTCATACATAATATATATCAAATATATGTAGTCGAAAATAAAACGGAACCTCAAAAACCAGATATACTCATAGATATAGATATAGAAAAAAAACATAAAATGTAAGATGTTTAGATACCTTTTCGATGATCTCCTTCGTCCTTTAATCTTCTCCGCGTTGGGTTGTCATAAGACACAACAATCAATGTAAACTGTGTCTAATGAAAGTCCACAAGAAGATAGAAGGATAAAACCTCACTAGAAGATGACTATAATTCTTTGCTTGTGCTAGCAAAGACAAGAACTCTTGCGAGAGTTGGAGTGAAAAAGATGAAGTAAATCACGCGTTAGTATAGACTTTCCGTTCAATATACAAAATGCATAAGAAGGGGGGGGGTTGCTGAATTGTGTATCCTTTTTTTAATACAATTCCCTTTTAAATTTCTTTGAAAACTTGCTTTTTCAAAACTATTGAGTAAAAACCACAATGTATTGCAATTAACTTCTGAGTACTTGTATAAGCACAATAGAAATTAAAAGTCGAGAGCTAAAGAGTAGAAGTCGACACAGTAGTTTTATCCTAGTTCACCCCAAACCGTGGGCTACGTCCAGTCCTCATAATCCTTTCTGAGATTTCACTATTCTTCTAAAAAATACAAGTATTCTTTTCACCGAGCCTCTTCAGGTCTCTTACAGCAAGTATTGTTTTTCTCACTTAACCTCTTCAGGCTCCTAGCTTTTTTTTGTCTCTTTACAGAAAGATATTACGAGCTTCGTTATAGAAAATAATAGCGCTAGTGTTTTGCACAACAAATATTTAAGATAACTATCTCAAATTGCTAAGCTTTAAAATCACTAACTTTTTAGAATCTCTAACTTTTTTAGTCTTTGAATCCAACTCGTATTTATAGCCTTTGTCTTTAACTGGTTCTTGATAACCCTTCTTTCTTCTTATTTCTTGATCTTTGAAGAAATAGTTATTTAGTTGAGTTCTGTAACTAACTCAAGCTGATTAATCATCTGACATAGCATTTGGTCTTTGTCTTCGTATTGCTTCGTCTTACTTTTGCTTCCTCTTCGTCTTAGTTTTGCTTTTGCTTGCGTCTTACTTTTGCTTCGACTTTGTCTTAGTTTCTTCCATCTTACTTTCGCTTCCACTTCGTCTTAGTTTTGTTTCCGCTTGCGTCTTACTTTTGCTTCTGTCTCACTTTTTTTCGTCTTAGTTTCTGCTTCCGCTTCGTCTTACTTTTGCTTCCGTCTAACTTTCTTTTGTCTTAGTTTCTACTTCCGTCTCACTTTCTTTCATCTTAGTTTCTGCTTTCATCTTACTTTCTAATATTATTATTATTTAATTTTCATCAAAATTATTAATCGTGAAGTCATTTTGACTTAACAAAAGAGTATGTGTGTAAGAAAGAACCTTTCTTTCACTTGTGTCTTACACAAAATGCACGAAAATGATCCTTATTTTCTGCACTATTTGGCCTTCCATAACCCCATCATTAATGGGAAGTTATGGGAAGTTAATGGTCATTAATAGCATGCATTAATAGAAGTTATGGGAAGTTAATGACTATGAATAGCATGCATTAATGGAAGTTTTGGAAAGTTAATGATTATGAATAATATGCATTAATAAAAGTTTTGGGAAGTTAATAGCCAAATTGGCAGCCAATAACAGTTGTTTCTAATATATTCAATGTAACGTTTGCTACCACGATCACATCGCGATACAATCTCGAAACGCTCTCTCATATCTTAAATCACGATTCAAGGCCATTTTACTCATCCTTCGGATCTCTTATGTGAGTGACCCATTAGGTCCCTGGTTATGTTGGCCACTTGAATTAACACTTAATTCAAGTGAGTTAAGAGCAGTATCTAGCATCACATCATGACCTCCAATTGATCGAAAAGTTAGTGGTTTGACTACAAATGCTTCTATACGCAATGTTGCCATGCAATTTGTCCTTTCACCATCTACACCCCACTTGGTTCAAAGTATGGTCAAAGTGTCAACTCCCACTAAACTAACTACGTCACATCTAGTCTAAGTGATATTAGATCTTGTCCTAAGGATCTCATTACTGTATGTATCATTGAAGACTCTCTTCATGACACATATCTACTCTGGCCAGAGACTCCGGAGTAATGATTCCGACAAGAGGCCCTGGGTATCATCTCCTTCTATTAGGAATGGTGAATCCTTTATTGACTACTCAATTACCTCCAAATACCTCAAGATGTACCCAATCACCACCCTATGAGTAGCCCTTAAAAGGCACCGATGAATGCAGTGAAAGCACAACATCAGTACCCAAGATATTCTTGAGTGCCTCAAGTAAAATGATACTTGCATTATTGCTAATGATGAGACTATCATTAACACTAGAATAGAATATCCATATGATTGTCTCATAGTAGGTCAATCCAGTGTACTTACTACCCTTAGTACACTTCTACTTGTTAACTCTAAAAAACTCATGTCTACAACTTATGAGATCTATTGCTTGATCCAATCAAGGAGTATAATATGTACTAGTCTATCCGGATTAATGATATTCTATCTCATTAATCCTATGACTAGGGAAAGTTTAGATACTAACATAATTACACATGATAGGAATCTTATTATTATGATCTTATCATGATTTCCTCCATGCTATGTTTTGGATTAAGGTCTTCATTAAATCAATTTGAGATCAACATCAAATCCATAAATGTATGAATATCGAAATAATGAAAATGCCTTTATTAATCATAAAATGATTTGTACAATAAGCGCTAAAGGTGATTGCCTTTAGAGCACTTCTCTAACAAACTCCCACTTGCACTAAAACCAATCGTCTTGATATCTAATACCATAGGCATGTACATGTGATACAAAATTCTTTTGGAAAATAGGCTTAGTCAACGGATCAGCCTTATTTTGATCGGTGGGAACTCTCTCTATCTTGACATCATTTCTACCAATAATTTCTCTAATCAAATGGTAGCGCCTGAGTACATGTTTAGACTTATAATGAGACCTCGGTTCCTTCACCTACATTATAGCCCCATTGTTGTCACAATACAACTATATTGGGTCAGAGATGCTTGGATCCACACCAAGTTCTATGATGAACTTCTTGATCCAAAATGCTTATTTTTTCACTTATAAAGTTGCAAAGCACTCCACGTATGTCGTCGAATCTACAACCGTCTCTTATTTGGAAATTTTCCAACTGAATGCACCACCATTTAATGTGAATACATATCTGGACTGGGATCTGGAGTCATCCCTATCGGATTGGAAACTAGCAACTGGTATCTGCTCGTAACACTTAGAGCATACGATACATCAGGTCTAGTACATAACATAGCATACATGATTAATCCTATAGCCAAAGCATAAGGAATCAAACTCATACGAGTCCTCTCATTTTGTGTCTTTGGACATATAGATTTAGGAAGTGTAATCCCATGTACCATTGATTGAATCCAAGTTTCCTATATCATTTGGTGACAATTTCATGGCTTTTTTTATATACTTTTTGGCTCTTATTGTCAGATATTATGCTTAATTTAACTCATGAGTGCTTGTTTCGAATTAATGTATTTTAAAGGTAAAATTGTCACAAATAATTAGTAATTGCATTAAAATGATTTTTAGAACAACTGATACTGAAAGCTACTATTTTTCATTGTAGGGCATTCAAGAAGTAGAGTTAAAGAGTGAAGACCAAGAACACAAGTCAACGAGGCAACAGGCGAAGTTTGTCACGGCAAGGAAGATGTTTCGTCGCGATGAAATCAGAAAATCTTTGAAGAGCCTCTTAGGCAAAGTTCGCCACAACGAGGATAATGTTTTCGCTGCGGCAAAATTAGCAGATTATTGAAGAAATCTTTCGGGCAAAGTTTGCCACGACGACACATTCGAATTGGCACCAAACCCGAACCTTTTTCAAAAAATTAACCAACTGTGCAAGCCCGATCCAGCAACCCATTTTTGAAAAAAAAACCTATTTTGGGATAACATACAAAAGGAGAGAGGGAGTCAACAGATATTATGTTGGATTATGTTGGATCCCGCTTGTTTCTGGAGCCTAACTCTTGCGAAATATCATAATACTTGAGCGTGGTTCCTTGTAGGGTTATTTCCATAAACCCTTATTAGCCGTCTTCCCACAAGGGTGGTGTGCCCAAAACAGTCAAACGTAAAAAACCAACTCATCCATTTTAACACAGGAGTCAATATAAACATACACAACCAAACTACTTCAATCTATCATTTCATTTCTAAAGCAATAGAATTTGAAAAACTTTATTTACATATCAAAAGCCACACCATTGGCTTTTTACAAAATAAAAAATAGCAATATTGAAGAAATTCCCTTAGGCTCTTGATCACTTCTTCACTTAGCTACCACCTGAAGATGGGACAGAAGGGGGTGAACTTGAAAGTTCGTGGGTAATAGTTTATAACAGAAAAATAAGAAAAAACCATTGAAAACATTTACTTGTCATAGAAAATTCTCATTTAGTTAATAAAGCGCATGTTTCTCAAAGTCTCATCATGTAGTCAAAATCTCAAACTACAAAACATGAATGCATCAAACTTGTTCATATAACATAATACATAAGCACATCAGAATGGTTCGGGTATGTACTACACATTTCCACTTAATGGTTCTGTATAGCCGTGAGCTTATGGGAGTCCATGAAGGAACTCCATGCCAGTAGTGGGCAGGTGGGAGAATCCTTTTGTCGAAGTGCACTTGACTTAACTTAGAGGACCACCACAAACCCAAATGACATGTAATTCATGACTTGTAAACCATATTGCCCAAAAGGCACATTTTGGAAAATTGATTTCTTAAGCTTGATATCCTTTCAAAAATCCTTTTCATAAATAAAAAAAAATTCATATACAATGTTGGGCCCCATTCCCAAAGCCCAACCAAGGTGTTGGACCTCATTCCCCAAGCCCAGCTATCCGGAGTCAAAAAGCGTAAGCGGGTTTCCTTGTAGGGTTATTTCTATGAACCCTCACTTCCTTTCTATCAATCTTTTTGAATTCAACTCCAAAAGCCATCAATTCTTGTGTAAAGGCAGAAAAACATGTTAGGAACCCAATACTTCAAGAATAACTTAATTTGGAGGTCGGACGAAGAAGTTATGGCCAAAAGAATCCAGCATGCTTATGTCCTTACTCATTTTGTACATGCCTTGGCACGATTACAATAACTTTTTCTACAAATGTCGGATTGATTTCGTTTTTCAACGATTAGAAAGCGTACTTCGCGATCTAAAACTTTTATGAAGAACTCAAAGGAAGATTCTACCTCTAAAAGGGTCAAAATCGTGATTTACTGTAGCTGTCCTGTGAATGTCTGTTTAACGGACATAAACTAGCTTGGGAGCCATTTTTCACCCGAGAAGGTCCGTTTAACGGACCTAATGTCCGTTAAAATTAATGAGGCAGGGGGTCTTTTTTCACCCAAGAAGGTCCGTTTGGGGTTTCCCAAACCCCTCCACAGCCCCTCCAATACTCCCAACATCCATTCTAACACCATATTCACTCATAATCTTCCCAAATTCAACCCTTCTAGTGTAATAACACTCCCCAAACATTCAATTACCAATTTGAATGCATTAAACTCCCAAACCTCGACTCAAATAACTCATAGCATACACAATTTCTCATCATTCACCATAGCTGTCATGTTCGTACCTCCTATGCAGTATCATAATTTATGATGCTCATATCTCTCAACTCCGATACCCAAAATTTACATACTGTATATCGTTGGAAAGCTAAGAGGATAAACTACAACATTCAAGAAGACTACTTTGTCTAATATAGCCTAATTTAACCTAGTTTTCCCCTAATGTCAGTACATAATTTTTACCCCTATGGAAACTTGAAATATGAATTGTACACTACAAGATAAAATAAGCACATACACAAGGGAACTTCTTCAGTCCTCAATTCATTTCTCGATCAAAATGAAGTCCATACATAGCTTTCATATATAGATTTAATTACATATCAACATTTCATCAAAGTCTTAACACAAGTTACAAAATACATTGGATGCTCAATGTTCAATATGCTATAAAGCTATACAAAAGTCTAGCCATTAACTTAGTACAAAAGCTAACTCTCAAGGAATTTGTCCAAATGCCTTGTAAGAATCACTCATCTTCTCGATCTGCACCTGAGGAGTGGGGAAAAAAATGATGAGTTAAGCTACACAGCTCAGTGGCTAATATATTTATACCCATTGGTGATGAGTTACACAATCAAACATATCTATATAAACATTCATATAGGCATACATTTCACAATGAAAGTTCAGCATTTACAATTTCAATCCACATTTCATAATTCAAAATATCATCACATAGGACATATTAAATGTAACTCACATCGAAACATAGCACTCTAAATGTCATTATAACTTAGCACATCAAAATGAAAATGCACACATAATTGGCTCAAGGGTTTCGTGAAACAAAACGGAGAAACCGAAGTTCGCTCCGCGAACGAAACGAGTCCACTTTTTGAATCTCGTGTGCCACAAGCAGGCAGCCGGGAGAAGAATGTTAAGTCAAAATGACTTTACGTATATTGAATTTTGATGACAACCAAAAAGAAGAAAAGCAGACGAAATATA
>JAOQMR010000005.1:22886947-22898286 GCA_027563865.1 Erythroxylum pelleterianum
TCAATGTCTCATCTTTAAAATGACACCAAAAATACTCAATTCGGTTCAGAAACGAAGGAGTTACGGCCAAAACACTTGCACCAAAAATACTCAATTGTTGTCAAAGTATCATTGACAAAATGACTAAAAGACAAAAATGAAAGACTAAATGAAGGATGATGGTCGTGAGTTAATAAGAGAGCTTTTAACAAGTTCAAAAACAAAGTTTGAAAGAAGAGTCATCCAAAGCCCTCCATTGTCTACTTCAAGCTTCATCATTTTCTCCTCTCCTTCACCTTATGCTCTCCAAGAATAAAGGTAAGAGCTAGCACTCTCTTCTTTATTCTAGCTATTTCCAGATCACAGAGTTTGATTTGGTTAGATTCTCCGACCTCTGCGTGGATACCTTTAGAGATGGTCTCCTTTGGTCGTTGTGGTTTGAGAATTATGGTACTTCTTTGTATAGATACACAGATCCTGGACTTTGGGAAGGTCCCGAAAAAAATTGTTTTGTTTTCCGCACCATGTGTATGTGATGCACGCACCGGGATTTTCCTACAGAAATATGTACCTAAATTCATTGCGAAAGAGAATCTTCTTTTCCTTCTCTCTGTCTCAACAACCTAAATCTCTTTATTTTTCTTTTCCTTTTTCTAACTTCTGGATTAAATTGATATTGACCTTTCGAGGTACTCAATAACTATCCCCCTCCTCACCTCAAATCTAGACAAACCTTCCTTCTCTTTTACATCAACTCACACTATTTAAACCAAATCATGTGCTAATAACCAACAAAAGGTTGTTGTCCCTCTTCCTCAACCATCTCAAACTTAGCTTGACTCTCTTACAATCTTTCTAATGATAACTACCACAAACTCTCACTTGTCTCCCTTGCCCTCACTAACTAATACACACTATTTTTATGATTCATATTGCCACTATTGTTCCTATTATTTGAACTATTTACTCTTCTAAATTGTTAACACCTTACTTCAACAAAGGCTCTTACTATTTTATACATTGTTAGTCAGGTTGGTTGCTCTACCTAACCTTTTGCTCCCTTCTCCATAAGTTGGCCCTTATTTTGCTCATGTTATTCCTTCGTTCCCTTTTGCTATAAAATTTACTTAGTGTTAAGTAGTAGGTGACGCATCACCTTTTAAAAAATAAGACAATTTCACTGAGAGAAAATGTCAACTTTTCAGTGGTTTGTACACCCTTTGAGATTCTACAAGCAGGAGCCTTTAACTGGTCCTCTTCGATGATATGATTTGTTAATGATGAAAAATCCTCATTCGCACAGGTGAAAACATGGACAAACAATACATAAAGAAAATTAGGGTTGGACAATACTCTAGTTAATGAGAATGATATTTTCATTTTCAAGTTCGACTGTGATGCTAATGCAAATAAAGCACTTGAGGAGGTCTATGGAACCTATATGGAAAACCTTTAATGCTTCGTAAATGGAGGTCAAGTCTAGATATGGCTAAGTCTAGGATGAGATATGTACTAATTTGGACTAACTTTTATAATATTCTCCTTGAATATTGGTCAACGATGGGACTTAGCTGCTTAGGTAGCTCTATAGGAAACCATTATTCCTTGGAAAAAATACTTCTCTAAGGAGAATTAGATATGATAGAATATATATCAAGTTTAACATGAATAAAACTATTCCTAAATCCCTAGAAATTGTAAAGCTTGATAAAGATGGGAAGCTAATTACAGCAAAGATTTCGTTAATATACCAATGGAAGTCATCAACTGCTAAACCTACCAAAATTTGAAAACCTATGTATAGTGAGCAAATAGATATGTATTCAAATCCAAACATAAATACTTAGGTGGTGAACGCTCAAAATGACCTTACAACCAAAGAAATTAAACAAGTTGTTAGAAAGAATCAAGCAAACGATAAGGAGTTGGCAACTCTAGCTTATTTCCATACACAACAATAGTGAATGACAAGTAATATTTACAATGATAAAATTTTTAGAGCTCCACTAAGTAAGAACATCCCAAACTGAACCATAGTTAAGGATTATTTAACCCCTTATTATGTTCATAATAGCTTAGAATTTAAGGAGTCTAAACAACCAAAAAAATAACAAGTACTTGTTGACTATTTACTATCAAGGAAGCCTTTTTTTGGACCAAAATTAAAAACAACATATTTTAAGAGGGTTTGTCGTTTATAGATAAGAAAATGGAGTACTATTAGCAACCATACAACTCACTGCAATGGCATACTTATATTTGCTTTTGTTCCCAACAAAATATAAATGCATTATAGCTAAAGTTTTGATCAATTTATCAACTGCCAAGTTACTTCGTTGAGCTTAATGGCCATATGTAAGATAACTTAGGCCATATAGCAAACCTAGATTCTAAAAAAAAAAGACCCTATGGGAAGATTTATGAATCATACATACTGGCCCTGAATTTTTCTTGATGAATAAGCATAATTTAAATTAATTTGGAGGTTTTGATGGATTAATTTTTAGGGTTAATTATTATGTTAATGTGAGTAAGATTATGTGACATAGGTTAATTGAATTAAAATGTTAAGGTGGTAAGGTTACATAAGGGGTATTTTGGGAAGATCACTTAAGTTTAAAAAGTCATAAGCTTAAAAGGAGAGGTAAAATGGACTTTTTGGGCTCATTAAGGGTATAAAGGGGAGAAGAATGGTTGTCTTGCTATTAGAGAAGGAAGAAAACAAAAATTGAAGAAAAGAGAGAAGAGAGACTGTCGTATAAGGAGAAAAGAAGAGAAAGAAAGAAGAGCAACCTAGGTTTTAATTTTTCTTAGTTCTAAAGAGTGATTTTGAAGTTGTTCAATAAGGGAAAAAGAAAGAGAAAGATTAGAGCTTCCATTAGAGCCAAGAAACAACTTGTTCAGTGAAGATTCAAGGTAAGTTTATGTTTAGTCTTTGGATTTTTGGAAGGGATTTTGGTTCAAAGAGCTTAGGAAATGCATGGGTTTAAGTATCCTATGATCAAATTTAGTGAATTTACTTTGCGGGTTTCTCAATTGAAATGCCTATTGATTTGGGATTTTTGTCAATGTTGAGGAAAATCAAGAGAGGCAAGAGGAGCAAGAGGAGAGGTACATTTGAGCAAGTTATAAGCAAAGAAATTCAAGGTGGGTTTCACTTTTATAATTAAGTAATAAGTCATTAATGTTTCTTTCAAGAAATGACATTAAATGATTTTCAACTACTTTATTCATGTGCATTTATTGATTTTTAAATATTGTAAGAATGTGCTACATGTTTGTATATGAATTGTGTTAATTGTTGATGAATTGAATGATGGAAATGATTTTTGAAAGAATATCAAGTTTCCAAAAATGTGCCATAAGAGCAAAATGTTTTCAGTTCATGAATTACATGTTATGTGAGTTTGATGTAGTCCATTCAAGAATGTCACGTGCACGTTGACTAAGTTAAAAGCTTCTCCCACCTACCCGCTAGTGGCACGGAGTTCCTTCATGGACTCCCTCAAGTTTACGACTATACAAGACCATTATGTAGAATTGTATAGTTCATCATGTTTATGGATCTGCCCAAACCATTATGATGTGTTTATGTATTTACATATGTTGACAAGCTTGGTGAATGCATGACTTGTGTGAGTTGTGAATTGGTTTGACAAGTTGAGAATTTGAGAAATATATGTTTTATGGATTTTCATGAGAATTTGCTATGAACATTTTCAATGGTTTTTACTTATTACCGATTATAAAACTGTTGCCTACGAACTTTAAGCTCACCCTCCGTTCTTTCCCATCTTCAGGCGATGAGCAAGATAACGAGTGATTGAGTCAAGAGTCAAGGCATCACTCCAATTTGCATTTTTTTGGTTTTTGAAGCTAGATTATGTAAAACAAGGCTTTAGTTGCATTTTGAGAAATTATTGTTCTTGTAAAGTTTGTATTTTTAGATTATGATGTAAGGTGGCTCGAAATGCCCACTAATGCGTTATAAAACTCTTATCTTTTGATATTAATGAAATACATATACATTATGTTTGCTTGTGACTTTTCAAGTCTTTATATTGCAAAATTTCAAGTTTTCATAGGGGTAGGAATTGTGTTCTAACTTCAGGGGAAAATGGAATAATCTAGGTAGAACTGGTCAAAATTGTCTTCCTGGAAGTTGTAGATGATCCTTCTAGCTTTCCAATGATATAAAGTTGGTAATTTTTGGATATTGGAGTGGAAAGATATGATCATTACAAGTTATGATGCTGCATAAGAGGTATATCAGGACAACTATAGTGAATGTTGAGATGTAGTTGAATGTGATTAATGAAATGAGTTGAGAATTGAGAGTTTTATGAGACCAATTTGATGGTTGAATTTTTATGAAGTGATATTGCACTAGAAGAGTTGAATTTGTGAAAATTATGAGTGAACATGAAGTTAGAATGGATGTAGGAAGTATTGGAGAGGATTTTGAGGGGCTTGGGTATCCTCTATATTTGTTAGACGGACTTTAGGTCCATTAAACGGACCTTCTCAGGTTTGTGAGGACCCCCAGCATCGCCCATGTCTGTTTAACAGACATTAAGTCCATTAAACTAACCTTCTCGGGTCTGGAATGGCCCCCAGACCAGTGTATGTCGGTTAGGCGGACATGTATGTCCGTTTAACGGACATATACTGTTCACTTTCGGACATTTGTGTTAAGTCAGAATGACTTCACTAAATGATTTTGATGAAAAACAAATAGTGAAGCTAAAATGAAAAGCATACGGAAGCTAAGTGAAAAACATACGGAAGCTAGTGAAAAGCATATGGAAGCTTAAGTGAAAAGAAGACGGAAGCTTAAGTGAAAAGCAGACGGAAGGCAAATAAGAAAGCATACGATACAAAAAGCAGACGGAAGCCAAAATTAGAAAAACAGACGGAAGCCAAAATTAGAAAAACAGACGGAAAGAAAAGCAAATGCAAGAAAGCAAACGCAAAATACAGACGAAAGAAAAGCAGACGGAAGCCAAAAATAGAAAATACAGACGAAAGAAAAGCAAACGAAAGAAAGCAGACGCAAAATACAAACGAAAGAAAAGTAGACGAAAGAAAGCAAATGAAAGAAAAGCAGACGGAAGAATCAAAAGACGCATCAGTTTGAGTTAGTTACAGAACTCAACTGAATAACCGTTTCTTTAAAGAATCAAGAAGCAGTTTTCAAGAAGCAGTTGAAGACGAAGGCTATAAATATAAGTCGGAGTCAAAGATTGCAAAAGGTTAGAGAAATTATTAAAGTTCACAAGCTTAGCGATTATTGAGAGATTATTGTGCGAAACATCTAGAGCTATTTTTCTCTGTAACAAAGCTCGAAAAACCTTTCAGTTGAAAGTAGTGCAGATAGCCTGAAGAGGCTAAGTATGAAAGAATACTGACTGTAAGAGACCTGAAGAGGCTCGGAAACAAAGAATACTTGTAAAGTTTTGAAAGATAGTGAAATCTCAGAAAGACATCTAAGGACTGGACGTAGCCCACGGTTTGGGGTGAACTAGTATAAAAATTACTGTGTCGAAATCTCTCAACCCTCAATCTCCCTTATCTTTCAATTTTAGAGTTTATTGTTTTAGACAAGTTTTTTATTTTAAACTCTCTATAACTTTAATACTTAGTAGTTTTCGTAAAAGGAACAAGTTTCTTTTAACGAACGATTATTATAAGGGGATTAACAAAAAGAATACACAATTCAACCCCCTCTTCTTGTGCATCTGTATATCATTATTAAGTATTGTTTTAACGTGTGATTCAATTCAATTGGTATCAGAGCTTGGTGTCCAAGGATCACTGTAACGAAGTGTGGATTAAAAATTATGGCGGAATCACATACATACATTGCTAAAGGTGCCTCAGTCACTAGACCTCCGGCGTTCAATGGAGAATACTATCATTACTGGAAAGATAGGATGCGACTATTTATCGAATCTAATCATATTAACCTTTGGGATATAATCGAGAACAGACCATATGCACCTGTAGATGAAGAAGGAAATCCGATTCCATGAATCAGATGGACGGCTGATCAAAAGGCAAGATTCCAACTTAATTCAAAAGCAAAGTTTTTCTTGAGTTGTGCCTTGAGCAGAAGTGAGTACGATAAAGTCCACAGATGCGACATTGCAAAGGAGATGTGGGACATGTTATCCATCACACATGAAGGTATGAGTCAAGTAAAAGAATCCAAGATAAGTATTCTTGTGCATCAGTACGATCTATTCAAGATGAAAGATGAAGAGTCCATTGATCAAATGTTTGGAAGATTTCAAACAACTATTAATGGATTAAAAGCTCTCGGAAGAACCTACGATAATCAAGATCACGTTCATAAGATTCTGAGAAGTCTACCAAAGAGGTGGAGACCGAAGGTGACTGTTGTACAAGAAGCCAAGGATTTGAGCGTATTAAAGCTTGACGAGTTGCTTGGATAGTTGAAAATACATGAAGTTGAGCTCGATGCTGAAGACAAGCCCAGATGGGACAAGTCAATAGCCTTGAAGGCCGGACAAAAGAATCACAAGACTCAAAAGAAGAGGAACTCATCAACGAAAGTGCTGAAGATTGAAGAAGTGAAGAATGATGATTCCAGTGAGTCAGAACATGAGTCGAGTGAAGACGATGATGAGCTATCCTTCATTTCAAGGAAGATCAGACGAATGTGGAAAAAGAAGACAAAAGGAAATCCAACCTTAAAAAAGAATGCGAAAGATGATGGGAAGATAGAGAAGACATCCATCATATGTTACGAGTGCAACAAGCTAGGACATTACAAGTCCGAGTGTCCGATGCTGAAGAGAAAACCAAAGAAGAGTAGAGAAGGCAAGAAAAGCATGATGGCAACATGGGAGGATCTAGATTCGTCCGAATCAGATACGTGCTCCGAGTCATCAGAACATGCAAACATATGCTTAGTAGCCGAAGAGGAAAGTGATGGGGAGGTAACCTCTAAATATAATGATTTGCATGATGCATATACTGAACTACTAGAAGATTCTCATGCTATTCTAAAACAGTACAAATTGTTGAAGAAGATGTATGTAGAAAATTTGAGAAACACACAAGAGGTAGAGAGAGAGAATATTTGCTTTAAAAAGCAAGTAGAGGAAATTAAGAAAAAGGGAGTTGTAGACAGATCTGAAGAGATCAATCAGTTGAAGCTTAGGATTAATAGTCTTTCAGCTGATCTAGCAACTTTCACTAAAAGCACGAGAAAAATGAATGATATATTAGGAAAGTGTAGACATCCGAGTGATAAAACCGGATTAGGGTTTACTGAAAATAAGACTCAACGAAAAAGGAAGTCATCCTTTCAGAAAAAGAAGTTTCATCAATCATATGTTCATCAATCATCTTATCAAATACATCATTATCATTCTGTGCATTATACTAACCCCAAAGGACCTAAGAAAATTTGGGTACCTAAGAATAAAATAATATCTCCTGCAGATATCCTTCCTTGGAAGAGGCAGCAAGCACCATTGGTATTTGGACAGTGGATGCTCGCGTCACATGACGGGAAGAAGGTCTATGTTCCTAGATCTTCAGTATAAGAAGGGAGGATCGGTAACTTTTGGAGACAACCAGCAGGGCAAGATCATTGGAATTGGTAAAATTGGTAAAGATTCCTTTGCATGCATTGATAACGTACTGCTTGTTGATGGTCTGAAACACAACTTGATTAGCTTCAGTCAATTGTGTGATTCTGGTTTTGAAGTTACGTTCAATCAAAATCTTTGTAAAGTCAGAAACAAAGATGGGTCTATATTCTTTTCTGCCAAAAGACGAAATAATATTTACAAAATTAATTTTGAAGATTTTCAAAAACAAAATATTTCATGTTTTCTATCAACTGAAGAAGAAAGACTGATCTGGCTTAAAAAGTCAGTTTTAAACATATTTCAAAGTTGGTGAAGCATGATTTGGTAATAGGTTTACCAAAAATAAGTTTTAACAAGGATTTCTTTTGTGAAAGTTGTCACATAGGAAAACAAGTCAAAACATCGTTTTCTTCTAAAAATGCCATAACATCTTCTAGACCTCTAGAGTTGTTACATATGGATTTATTTGGTCCAACTAGGACTATAAGTCTTGGCGGAAAGAGATATGGACTTGTCATTGTTGATGACTTTACTAAATTTTGTTGGATACTATTTTTGTCACACAAAGATGTGTCGTTTAAGTGTTTTAGGACCCTTTCCAAAAAGTTACAGAATGAAAAAGAAATGTCGATAGCTAGTATTAGGAGTGATCATGGTGGAGAGTTTGAGAATGAGAAGTTTAGAGTATTCTGTGAGGAGAATGGAATTTTCCACAATTTCTCTGCTCCTAGGACTCCACAGCAGAATGGAGTTGTTGAAAGGAAGAATAGGACGATTCAGGAGATGGCAAGGACTATGCTGTGCGAGATGAATCTTCCTAAGTACTTCTGGGCAGAAGCTGTAAATACAGCATGTTACATTCAGAATAGGATACTGTTGTGACCCTTGATGAAGAAAACTCCTTATGAGTTATGGAATGGAAGGAGACCAAATATATCATACTTTCATCCATTTGGTTGCAAGTGCTCTATACTGAACACAAAGGAGATGTTGGATAAATTCGATTCAAAAACCTGTTCCGGAATATTTCTAGGCTATTCTCAATCATCAAAGGCTTTTAAGGTTTACAACCTTTCTTCTAAGACTGATGAGGAGACTATTCATGTTAAGTTTGATGATAGCTCCCAACCCAGCAAGGAAGATAATTCGGATGATGAAACCCCTTCAATGCCTTTAGGTGATATTAAAGAAGCTCCATCATCAGAAACTCAGTTAGACAAGATTGAGGATATTCTAGAGACTCTTGAGTTGAAAAGAGATTGGAGATATAAGAGTTCTCATCCCGAAGAGTTAATTATAGGAGAGACCTCAGAAGGAGTTCGAACAAGGTCCAAATTCAGAAGAGAAGCTAATGTAGCATTTGTTTCTGAAATAGAGCCTAAGAAGATTGAGGAAGCTCTTCAAGATGAAGCGTGGATATTAGCTATGCAAGAGGAGCTGAACCAATTTACTAGGAATAAAGTTTGGTCCTTGGTTCCTAAACCCTCAAAGAAATCCATCATAGGAACTAGATGGGTATTCAAGAATAAGCTAGACGAATCAGAGAGAGTAGGTCAGAATAAAGCAAGATTAGTAGCACAAGGCTACAATCAGTAACAAGGAATATACTATAACGAGACTTATGCTCCAGTAGCAAGACTTGAAGCTATTAGGATACTGCTGGTATATGCTGTTTGTCATGATATAAAGCTTTTTCAAATGGATGTGAAAAGCACATTTCTGAATGGTTTTCTAGACGAAGAAGTTTATGTTAAGCAACCTCCTGGTTTCGAGGATGTGAAGTATCCAGATCATGTCTATATACTTCATAAGGCTTTATATGGCTTGAATCAAGCTCCTAAAGCTTGGTATGATCGTCTAAGCACCTTTCTTATTGAGAATGGTTTTAGTAGAGGTCAGGTAGACAAAACACTCTTTAGGAAGAGTATTAAGAAAGATTTTATTTTAGTTCAAATCTATGTTAATGATATTATTTTCGGTGCAACTTCGAAAAATTTATGCATGAGTTTTGAAAATCTTATGAAAAATGAGTTTGAAATGAGTATGATGGGAGAATTAAAGTTCTTTCTTGGGTTGCAAGTTAAGCAAACCGAAGAGAAGATCTTCATCCATCAACAAAAATATGTGAAAGAACTGTTGTCTAAGTTTGATATGCAAAAGGTGAAACCTATGTCAACTCCGATGCATCCTTCAAACCTTTTGTCTAAAGATGAAAGTGGTAAGAAGGTGGATCAAACCCTGTATAGAGGGATGATTGGTTTTTTGCTTTATCTTACAGCAAGTAGACCTGACATATTGTTCAGTGTATGCTTATGTGCAAGGTTTCAGGCTGATCCTGGAGAGTCTCATTACATTGTTGTTAAAAGAATTATGAGATATCTCGCAGGTACTACTGATCTTTGTTTAATGTATAAGAAAGGTAAAGATTTCAGGTTGATTGGATATTGCGATACGGACTATGCCGAAGATAGAATTGATAGAAAGAGTACGATTGGAGGTTGTCACTTTCTTGGCCCAAACTTAGTTTCCTGGTCAAGTAAGAGACAAAATTCAATCGCACTATCAACTGTTGAAGCCGAGTGCATGTCTGCCACAAGTTGCTATTCACAAATGCTGTGGATCAAGTATCAACTAGAAGACTACTCAGTAGAAGAAGAGGAGATCCCAATATTTTGTGACAACACAAGCACCATCAACTTATCGAGGAATCCAATTTAGCATTCAAGAGTGAAGCATATTGAAGTCAGACATCACTTCTTACGGCACTACGTTCAGAGAAGGATCGTTAGTCTTCAGTTTGTTGAAACAAAGCTTCAGTGGGCAGATATCTTCACTAAATCACTAAGTGAAGAACGGTTTAAGGAAATCAAACGGACTTCAATATGGTGATGTTAAGTGACCAATCGTCTGATATTTCATAAGCCAGGTTAGAGGGACGTAAAAGTTAACGGCATTAGTAACAATGAGTTACAGCTACTAACGTCTCTCAGAAGGAAGTTTTGGAGGGAAAAGTCTCATAGTCTTGAGAACTTCACATATTCTAGAACTCTCCTTATAACCCATAACATCGACCTTTGGAGTACTCTCAATACAAAAACTGTTCACCTTTCAAGCCCTCTCAAATTTCTGTAACCGTCCTTACCTTTTCGGAAAAACAATCCTGTGCATTCAATTTCTTACCCACCAAAGAACTCAATGGAGCAAGCAATGGTTTATGGAAGAAATGTAGATTTTGAGTCCTTGAGGAGACATAACATGGATGTTGAACCAGAGATAGTGGCAGCAGGATGGAGAAAATTCTTCCAAGTGCGAGAAGCCATATATCTAGAAGAAGTGTATGACTTCTGGAAGAATGTGAAGCTGGTAGATAATGCTATTGTTTCTACAGCAAATAGAATGTCTATCATTATGACGATGGAGTCGATTGAGAAAGCTACTGAATGTCCATCTGCTGGAGAGAAGCTTACGAGCAAAGCGAGATGGATGACGAAGTTTAAAGTAAAGGAAGAAGAAGTCAATCGACAATTGTATGGAGAAAACGACCCAATGAGAGGAAGACCTTAAGTCTGGTGCCGAAAGCTAGGGTTCTACATGTAATTTTGTTTAATTGCATTCTACCTAGAGCTGGATCAAGGCACTTAGTGACGACTTTGGATGAATAGTTGATTGAACCAGATTTATACTATTAATTGGCCCTGTTTTTCTAAGTAATTATGCATTCGTTGACTCCTAATTCAT
>JAOQMR010000005.1:22906512-22919650 GCA_027563865.1 Erythroxylum pelleterianum
ATAGTTTAATAACTTAAACAATATTATTGTAGGAAAATCCTGAGGCTGCCAAATTTCGAACTAAAGGTTTGAAACATCTTGAACAAATGAATATTTTATTTAAAGATATTGCAGCTACAGGAGAAGGAGCTTGGGCACCTTCTTTAGGCTTTGTGCCAAATGATGCTTATGTGGCGTGTAGAGAAAGCCTAGTTGATATTGATCTTGACGATGACCTTTTCTGAAGACTTTGCTGTCAATCCAAAAATTGAAAATATTAATAATGAGATTGGTTCATCAACTTCAACTCTAGGAACTTCTACAAAAGGAAAGGGAAAAAAAGAAAGAAAAATGATACTAGAACAGGGGCAACAGAAAGGTTAAATAAAAATTTGGACCGTATATGTGATGTCGTAGAGAGTAAAACTTCAATGAGCTCTATTAAAAGAGATGAACTTGGTTATAGCATTGCTGAGGTGATGAACATCTTACGAAGTATAAATGAAAGAGAAAGGGGAAGTGAACTGTTTATGTTAGCTACCAAATTATTTTTGAAGAAGGAAAATAGAGAGATGTTTGTTGAGCTTAAGGATATTGATCTTCAAATCCAATGGCTTAAGACAATGAAATGATTGCGGTTTTTTGTAATAAATTAGACATGTCTTTGGTTACTAATATTGGACTACTTGTAATGTATTGTTTTGGATTTTGCTACTATTAATTTGTTATATTGGATTTTTGTTTGGTGAATTTTGTTGTAATGAATTAATTTTACTTTATTATTATTGTGTTATGATTATTTTTATGTTATCATGTTATACAATAAGCTTATTATTTATCTTTTTATATATTTTGATACAGATGTCATCTTCTGATAATGATTATGACAATGATCATGAATATAATGAAGAGATTGAAGAAGAAATTTTGCATTTGGTTCGAATTGGAGTTGCAATGATCATAGACCATCATATTAAATATTATATGAAAAAACCATGTAGAACATCCCCTCACACTGGATGGATGTTTGTAATGGAGTTGCTTAATGGTCATAAAGATAGATGTCATCAACAATTGAGAATGGAGAAGGATGTGTTTATCAAATTATGTAAATTGTTTAATGAGTTATATGGATTAAAGAAAGGTACAGAAGTTACAATAGAAGAGGCTATAGCTATGTTTTTATCACTTTAGGTCATAGACTTTGCAATAGAATGGTTCAAGAAAGATTTCAACATTCAGGTAAAACAATTTCTAGATGGTTTGGAATAGTATTAGAGGTTGTTTCACGTATGTCGATTGATTTCATCAAACCAAAAGGTCCATCTTTTAGAGAAATTCCAAGCAAAATTAAGGATGTTAGAAGGTATTGGCCTTATTTTAAAGACTGTATTGGAGCAATTGATGGAACACATATACCAGTTGTCGTTCCAAGGTCCAATCAAATAAAATATATTGGGAGAAAAGGCACACCTATGCAAAATGTAATGGATGTATGTGATTTTGATATGTGCTTTGCTTGGGCTGGTTGGGAAGGCACAACACATGATGCTCGAATTTTTATGGAGGCTTTGCGTAATGATAGATTACACTTCCCTCATCCACCTAGAGGTTTGTGACGGATAACTTAATACTTTTTATTTATTCTTAATAACTAAATTCTTCTTTATTTATTTATTTTTTAATTTGGAATGTAGGAAAATATTATTTGGTAGATATAGGATATCCTTACATGTAAGGTTATTTAGGACATACAAAGGTGAAAGGTATCATCTTCCTGATTTTCGGCACGCTGGTCAACCAAAAGGAAAGAAAGAAATATTCAATCATGCACATTCTTCTTTAAGATGCACAATCAAATGAACATTTGGCGTTTGGAAAAATAGGTGGAAAATTTTACGTCAAATGCCAAGTTTTCCTTTTCCAAAGCAAGTTAAAATTGTAACTGCTTCAATGGCCATTCACAATTTTATAAGATTAAATGCTCAAAAGGATGAAGATTTTTCTCCCTGTGATGAAGATGATGAATTACTTCTTACAAATGAAGAAATCAATAAAAATGAAGACGTTGAAGGAAATCATTTAGACAAGCCACAAAATATCGAGATGAATGATGCGAGGGAACATATTGCAAATCTTCTTATATTACGATAAAATGCATAGTTTATTATGCATCTAACTATTTCAGTTTGAATACTTATTTTGGGATTATAATATTATTTAACTTTTTTACATGTTTTAATATTTATTTTTCATATTAATTTTATTTCCTACAAGAAAATGAGACATCTCTTTAAATTATTTCCTACAAGATGGTTATCTAAAATTTCCTGCAAGATGGTACTTTGCATATTGTTTAGTATACATTAAATATTATTTAGCATAAATAATTTTATTATAAAATAAAATATAGTTAAAATTAATAAAAATACTTTTTTTGGCCAAACAGTCTACTATATGAAGCTCTTTTTAAAAAGCTATTTTTTAATTGACAGCCAAACAGTCAACTAGCTTTTTAAAAAAGCTCTTCTCAGAAAAGCTCTACTGACAAAAGCTCTACTGATAAAAGCTCAACCAAACGGACACTAAATGTTGTTGCCTTCATTTTTGTTTTACGCCACCACCAATAAGCTATAATCTCTTTTTATTTTGTGTCTTTTCCTAGTTAAACATTTGTGCTCCAATTTGCTTTAGAATATCTTATCTTTTTGGTCTCAAATATATATCAACATATCCAACCTAGTAGTCAACACAAATTGAATACAAACTAAGCATTTTATCTTGAAAATAGGATTAAAATCACATAGAAATACATAAGAAAATATAAGATAATTCAATCCTATCAACTGGGGTCTTTCAGGGCCCAAAAGGACCAAAAAGTCCCTCAAAAACTTGAGTCTAGAAGTGTCTCCGTGTTTGCCCCGATGCTAGCCACAATCATGGCCTATATGACACGATTGTAGCCCTTGAGTAAGCTCTTTGTCAAGATCGTGGCATGCAGGCCACGATCGTGACAAAATCCTATGCTTCTATCACGACCATGGCCTGCCTGCCACAATTGTGGGCCAATCCAGGTGTTTTTGTCCCAATCGTGGCCTGCCTGCCACAATTATGGGCCAATCTTGATGCTTCTATCACGTTCGTTCCCTCTAAAATTTTTCCGTTCTTTGATATTGATCCTGAAATAGTAGCAAACTCTTCAAGGCACCTCAAATGCACAACATTGAAGCTCAAAAGCATGCTCTAACCCATAAAACACAAATATTTAACAAACTAACACAATTCTAACCTAAACACATACTAAAATCAGACTAACAAATAAACACATACCAAACTACCCATTAAAACATGATGCAATCTACAACTATCAAACCATAACTCAAGACATGCACACACTCTATGCAAGCATTGAAACTAAAGCTGACTACTATGGATAAGATAGGTAAATATTTGCAAAACCCAAATTTGTGTTCCTTGTGCAAAGCTCAAGATGAATCTCATAACCATTTGTTCTTCTCTTGCTCCTAATCGACTACAATATGGAAATCCATAATGGCATATTGTGGTATAGACGACCCAACAACTGTTTGGTATGATATCACAGTATGGAGCACTTAAATCAAGCATATGCATGAAGGGGGTTGATGGTTAGATTTCATAGCCATTGCATACATAGTTACTAGCATTTGGAATGAAAGGAATAGTAAAACTTTCAGAGCCATTACCAATTACCCACGGGACCTTTTAAGGAGCACTATCAACAATATCATAATTCACTTTAGTTATACAAAGACAAGCACAAATTTATCAACAATATCCTAATAGAATAGAGTGTCACCTTAACTGTTACGATGACAATCTAAGCCTGGCAATTCGTCTTTCTACCTTATGTCATTTGATCAATCTTTACCTTGCAATAGCTAGTCCAAAGGGTGTTTGACCTAGATTTTATCTCCTAGTTATTCTTTGCTGCCCTTTTGAGCCAACTTGTATTTCCATTTATTTCATTCAATGAATTACCTTTTATTCCAAAAAATTTAAATTCTAAAAGTTCTTATTACTTTATTTATTTATCACATTTATATATCATTACTTATATAAAAATATAAATAAATATATTATTATATGTAATATAAATTAAGTTTATTAATAATTAATAATATATTAGCTTATCATATTTTATGAATAATTAATAATATATTAATCAATTTAAAATAATATTAAATAGTCTATTATTAAAATTTTATGTTATTATATAATAATACTAATAAATAAAATTACTAATATTTTATAATAGCTTTAGGTATGTAATAATATTTATTTTATTTGATATAATACTCTTTTTATTTATAAATAATTATTTTATATTTATAAAAATATGAATTTATAAAATAAATAATAAATAATTATTATTAGGGAGTATTATTGAGTTTAACTAATTTATAATATAGAATGGTTCTGCTTGAATTTGATGGGGTTGGACGTTGCTGCTTGGATTCATGATCTTGATTGACTTCAGCAAAAGAACACCTGCAAAACAAATAAGGCACGCCGGGAGTTGATTTCTGGCAGGCCCCTCCGACGCTCAAGTTAGTCTTTTTGAGAAGGTTTTGGTCGCTAAGAGCAGAGAAAATTAAGGTGGTAATGTCGTACCTGTGTCATGGCCAAATAGTACCTTATATATGTAGTAGCTGCTAGGTTTAGGTCTTTACGTAGATCTTTACGTATGCATGGGAGATTATCACCTATGAATGGGTCGTGGACCCCTGAACCTGGGCCTGGACCCAACATGACCAACCCAACCATAGAAAAATTACTTAAATATTCTCAATGCGTCAATATGATAAAAGTAACAAAATTTTCTTTTGGACTTTAAAATTTTTACCAAAATATAAGTAAAATTATAAGATTCGAAAGTATTTTAAAAAGAACTCTCACGAGTTCAAAACCTTTACTAACATAGTTTTTGTTACAGGTCAGAATGAAATACGCAGCGTATCATTTACACCATATGTATGTTTGTTGTTATATCAGATTTTGTGAGTAGGGCATTTGTTTACTGATCCGGGTAAAGGGGATGATTCAGTTATCACCTGAGAGTATAAGACAAGGCTGCGAGAGTGGAGAGGGTATGAGAAAATTCTGGTTGTAATCATTGGACTTACTCCATCGGGAAGTACCTAATTGATAAATCCTATTCCTCATTCTTACTCACCAGTACGTTCCATTGAATAGTCTTTAACCCAAATTTGTAAGTTATTTGATAATGTGATTTTTATTAGGTTTTATAATGTGATTTTTATTAGGTTTTACCTTCAATGGATCTATTATGTATTTTCGCAATACAAGTGGTGGAATCTCCGCCGTTGTTATATTGCTTTGGATATTAAGAAAGCCCTAAATAAATATTGGCTGCCAACAAAGTCCCACTTAGGAGGATGTCGTCGTAGGTCGCTGCGATAGTTGATAGCCAAAAGGAATATATAGTAGCAGGAAGTGGCAATCAGAATCAGATAATCTAAACATGAACGACGACCACCACAGCAGCAACAAGAGCAGCGATGCAGTGGGGAAAGGGCTGTACACAATGCTAGCGTGTGGGATGAGAGATTTCGACTCTAAAGCTCATCAAACTCTCGATTCCCAACACCACCTTCTCTCGGCCCTCGATCGCCTCGCACAAGGTTGTTTTTTTTTCTTTAATTTTTATTTTTCCGGCAATCATGATTAATTTAATATTTCACTCAACAGAGCTAGATCAGTTGCTGGAAGACGCGCCGTTGCCGTTCATTATGCAGCACGCTGCAAAAATCTCTGGGGTTAGAAAGCGAGTTTCCTACCTCAATTCCCTTCTCACTTCCATACAACACCGCCTCGATAACATGGATCAACTGCTCTCTGCTCAAGGTATTCATATTCTTGCATATCCCATTATAGTTCAATTAAATTCAGATGGTGTCATCTTAGCAAGATTTCAAATAGCATTGGGGAAACAATCATTTGCATTTCGCACTAGGTTAATCATTCTTTAAGGTATTGTTGGCATTAAGAAGTATGATCCTTCTCTTATTCTGAAATGACTATCAATTATAGTTTTCTCTGATACACAATCTATTAGTATTCATGATTCCTTGGAAATCCTCTGTATTTATTCCTTTACCACTTCCCATTTGTGTTCAATATAGAGGCCATCAACCTTTTCCATTCCTCATAAAACTTCGAAGGAAAAGCAAATTATATTAACAGACAGCTTCTAACCCTTTCTTTGTATTTGTTAAGAGCAGTGACTGACGATATTATGGACTTGGCTTGCTAAATTCATCGTCTGTTCTACTCTGTGTATCATACTCACGAGGTCTCTACTTGTTTTGTATTGTAAATTCATCGTCTGTTCTACTCTGTTTGTCATACTCACTAGGTCTCTACTCGTTTTGTATTGAACATACTGCTGTATTATTGGATCGCCTGTCGGCAAGCCTTTCTTGGACCTCAATTCTATTCTATGGTTATGAACTTCTTTGTAAAAATGTTCTGAGAATGATGGCATATTTGAGGACATTTTATGTAACCTCCTTAATTTCAGTGAAATGGTAACACTTTAGTTTTCATTGATCATTGAGTCGTTGTCACTATAATCTTAGACTCTGGTCTTAACTTTGTTGGACTCCAAATGCTCAGAGATGCTTATAAATTGTTAATAACTTATAAACTGTGAATTTTCTTGCAAGCCGTTCAACTGAAGAGAAACATGAGCCCCTTGGATTGTGATGGTTCTGCCGGAAGTACGGAAGATAAAATTAACTAGATCATTGCAAAAGCTATATTTACTTGTCCAAATTTGCACTTCAAATGCAATTATTGCTACTTTTATAAGTGGGATATGGAGCACTGCAACTGTATTTTCCAACAACATTGATATAGTATTTTGGTATGCGCTAATAAAATGCTTGTCTATGAGAAAGTAGGTGCAGGGTAATTGGTTGTATTGTTGAAACCAGAATCTTAAAGCTTTCTGTGTATTGTTGAAACCAGAATCTTATAGCTCTCTGACATCTTTTAAATTACTATATTCCTTTTCTAGTTCTTGTTGTTTACTTAACTCGTTTATATCTTCAGCTTTTGACTTTAACATAGTAAGATGGATGCTAACTTCAGATGCCTTTGATCTTATGCTTCTTTCAACTTTGACTTTTGAATTGACATTTTAACTTTACATCCTCAATTGCCTCTCAGCATGGACTTATCTAGTCAATGCCGATGCTGTTCCTTTTGTTGTGGTCTTCTCTGGGTACGGACTTTTCTGTTTAGCTTTTCCATCATTTTATGAGGAGGGATCTTTTGGTCATCACTATGTTCTTGCATATATTGCATTCATGTACATTTGACCTGATTCCTGCACACTCACATTTTGTAGATATTATGGATTTAATGGAATGCAATGCTTAATGTTTTTATACTTTACATACTTGGTGAATTAGACTTTCATATACATCTATTGCTATTTCCCAATGGTTCTGCCTCATATCTAGTTGGAAATGCCTGTCTGGTATTCTTGTTTTCTTGTGTCCGTATTCACTGTCATCTCCTTGTACCACCACAACTAACTTTCTCCATCGTTAATGAAAGTTTTTTCTGAAGTAATGCTTAAGGTTACAAAGTATTAGTAATATTCGGCTTCAGTATTTGTTTTCTTTTATGAACACTTAAAAGATTGAGTTGTGTTTGCAGGGAAGACAACTTCTGATAATTCATAACTAGTTTTGATGTTGGTTTTGCAGTAAAGGTATTGTGATCGTTCTACATGAATCTATAAATGTTTTCTTTCTCTATATTTGGGAGTAGTTTCAGTTTGGAATTCGGATGAATTGAGATGGTGATGAAATATCTTATGCAACAAAACGCACTACTAGACTAATATTTTGAATTGACACAGCTTTAACTCAATTATGGACGTTAATTCCCCATCATAGTCTTATATCCTGCTGATAAGTTACTTTTAGTATAAATAAGAGTAGAAATACCAACCCTTGGAAGAATTTCACTTCTAACATGGGTTACTTTAGGTAAAATCGTGAACTTTTAAGTTGTTCCTTTTAGGGTCCATCAACTTTCATACAATTTTTTCTTTTAATTTTAACATGATTAAATAAGATAATTATTGACAAGAGCAATTATCAAAAGTTAAAAAGTCATTATTTTAGATTACCGCTCTTCTAATTTTAGCTAATAGTTCATCTTCAAATAATATTCATTGTCATGGTGAGAGAAATAGGTGGATATTTTAGTGAAACTTAATGGAATGATATATTAAAACAAATTACAAGTTCTTGGTTCTTTACGGCAGAAAAAACTTATTGGTAAAAATGAAACATTTTAAGAAAACCTATCTTTTTAATATAGCTTAACCTTGCTGATGTGTAAACCTGTGGATTAAATTAGTCTAAACTTTCTTAACAATTCACGGCATTAAGAAAAATAAAATATTAAACCTTGGTCGTCTTTTTCACAAATCCATGAATCTAAAGATAATTATCATCGTAATTCATATTAACTGTACTCTTTTTGCAGCTGAATTGGAGTTCGTCAGCTCTTTACCCTTTGGCCTAGGTACTCATCTGCACCTGGTTGGCAAGAATCTATTGGTATCCATTCGCACTTCCATGTGGGAGTTGAACATACGAGGCAAAAAGAAACTGTATCAACATGGTTATTTTCGAATGATAAAGGAAATCAAAGAAACTGGATAGAGATTAGTTCAGTTATGAACTATTTTGTGGTTGAACATTATCCTAGGCTTGTCCATTCTTTGGAATGAGCGGTACCTCTGAATTTCAACTGTGTGGATGCTCAATTCTGTTGAGTTACTTCAATGCCCATGGTAAAATTCTACATTTCAAAATTCTGGTTCTGGCAGAAGTTACAGAACCTGACGACAGAAATCCGCACACCACAATGCGATACCTGGCAAAACTATATGCCAATATTGCTTTTACAAAATATTGAATCTGTGGCATATTCAACCAGGTAGATGGTTTTTGTAAAGTTAGATGGAGAACAAAACAGAGTTGATCAAAATGACGAAGCTCTTAGAAGGCTTGTATAATACAGCCTCAATACTTGAAAAAATTAATAATTAAACCATTTAACCCCAAGGAGTCTCTGATTAGCTCAGCATTTTGAAACATGTACAAGCAATTAAATGCTCTGAAACGGTTAACAGTACAGTAGTGTCTGCGTGTGAGTATTGCATTAACTCATATAATGTCCCAATGCTCTGTTCTGCCCGTTCTTTCTATGAAACAGTTCTTCCCTGGTAGGATCTGGATGAGACACATGTTCCCGTGTTACCAAAAACGTGCTGGATCAAACAAAGTACTCGGCCAGCTAAGATATGCTCTAGCCCAACTCGGTTAATTTTGTAGGTCACCCTAACGCGTCTGCCAGCATAATTTTTTAAATAAAAAAAGTCTAGTTATTTAAGAAAGAGTAACGTTTTTTTTTTTATAATGATTGCTTTCCCTTTGCTAGCGGACAAGAATTGAATAGTCCAAGAAGACTGGTCAAATACAGCAGAGCTATTGAATGAAGACAAAAAACCACCAGATAAAGAGAAGTAAAAAGAGTCGTGGTAGATAGATCCAACGGACACACACTAGCACAAGATATAGACCTCATAGCAGGGAAGCGTACCAGATTCCACGGGCCTCGGCCGCCCCAACCTCACATCACATCACAAAACTTTTTATTCTCTCTATTGGTAGATATTTTGTTGGGACTCTTTTCCAAAAAATCTTGAAATTTCTTTTTTAAATCTGTGTTTCATGTTAATTTAATTAAATTAACCAAATCAGCATTTGCATTGCAGTCCTATAATAATAATAGCTGACTAGGCGATGTAGCTGGTGAACATCACATGGGGCAGCTGCAGCTGCAGCTCCTTCCAGCCAAGGACCAAGGTGCCTTTTCTGTCTACATATATATAAAGACTACTGTTCTCTGTCAATTTTTGTCTCCTCCTTTCACCTACAGCTACTACTAACTAAACTAAGTGCTTGGCTTAAATTAAATAATTAATAAATGAGATAAAAATAGGTCAGGGAAGTGCTTTCCAAAATGGGCCTACATGTTTCATCTCCACAGGGTCACCAGAACAAGTAGGATGAGACTCACACTCACATGCAAAAGCCTTCCCATCTGTTTGAATGAATAGTCTCGTCATTGCCATTATCTTATATATATATAAAACCTGCCTTCTCAGATTTTCCCATCCCATCCAATCAACGCTTCCAGCAATCGATAGAGATTCCATTTTGTTGTTTCAAAGGAAATAAACAACAACAATATCTACAGAAAATCAAGCCAAACATTCTCATACTACAACAATGACTCGTAAAAGTAACACTAACAATAAGTTCCCAAGGATGCTGTTCCTGGATTATATACAACAATCTAATACGATTTGATTTTTTTTTTCTCCATATATAAAACTTAGTTGCATCCAAAGATTAAGAAAAGAGATCAAAACCATAACATATAGACAGAGATCCGATTTCTTCTTCGTACATTAATTGATGCAAAATCTTGTTTCCTGCTAATCTATGCTCTATCGTTCCTGTTGTTCCTGGGCTGCTGGTTTTTGATGCTAACGCCTTCTCTTTTCTGTGGAGATGATGAAGCGAACAACTGACCAAAACCGAAAACAGATACCGACCTTGAAGATCCTCTGAGTGAACAAACGGGCACATTCAGCACAGGAGTCACCCTAACATTAGCCGAATAAGACCTCTCCATACCTCTGTGCTTGTATCTTGGTCCGCCATTATTCAAGCTACTTGGACTACTAGAACTCCTCTCCAAGCTCTGGAACACTATCTTCCCCGATGAATTCATTCTAGGGCTGTCCACCGATACTCCTCTACTCGTCACTCCATTAGATTCTCCACTACCCTTCCTCATTGGGCTCCTCCCAGTTCTTGTGGTTGCAGGTGAGTTCTCGTTATCAGATTTTGGCTTCACCATTCTCATCCTCGGGGGATTTTGATTCCGGTTCAGAACAAATGGTTTTGGGCTCAGTGTTTGTATTGTCAAGTTTGGGTTCGTTTTCTCAGAATCTAGAGATAGTCTAGGTAGATCTTCGTATTCGTGGCTGGAAGACGACGAGGAAAGAGACAACCTTGAGGAAGATACAGAAACGGATTCGCATTCTAAATCCTTTAACAATGGCAAAATCAAAGAACTATCGGAATTGCAACCGCAGGATTTTGAGCTCCTATGAAGAAAATGCTTCAAAGATTTTGGGTTAGAGTTAGAACTAGTAGGACTAGCAGTTGTAGTAGTTTTGTTATGGGTGGGGTTTTGGTAGAGCTTCTTGAACCCCAGAAGTTCCTTCCATCGGCTAGAACACCTAGGAGCTTTCGGGGAAAACATGTAGGAATCTGTGGGGGAGATCTCGGTCTCCGTTATTCGCCGGAACGATTTCTCAGTTTCCGGCGACCTGATCTCAGAAGAAGAAAATGAGGGTCTCATATTGGTCACCTGGAGAGGCACCAGTTTGCCATCGGAGAATAGCTCATCGGCCGGGAGCATGGTGACAGGATCATCAAGATGCCGGAACTCAAAGTCGAAAGGAGTGGGGTCTTGGGGTGGATCTTGGGTCGAAGGGTCGGATACAGGGTTGTCATCATCGTGACTGAAGGAGATACGAGGGCTGAGCCAACCATAGGTTGGGGTGGACATAGAAATGTTGTTGTTAACACAAGCGGAGGCCATGGCCTTAAATGTAACATTCAAAAATGTGACGCCTTTTTCTTTTCTTTTGCAATGAAACAAATCAATCTTTAAGTTTGACAGAAAATGCTGGCGAGATCGATACTGTAGCGACTGTAGTGCGAGAAGATAGAAAGAGGAGGAGTGAAGGAGGCTTATTTTGGCGCTTTGCTTTTAGCTTAGGGTTTGCTTTGCACTTGCCTCTGGGTCTGGGTTGGCATTTGGGTAAATAGCCGTGTACTTTCGTATGTACTTTGTATTTTCAATTATGACAAATGGGCAATTTCACGTTTTCACCGTGGACCCAGGTGTAGCTCTTTACATCATTTCTTCACGTTCCACGCTCTCAGTATTTCTTTTTCAAACTCACAAGTAACATCTTTTTTATTGTGCTTCAATTTTTTTTTTGTTTGAATATTAATAGAGTTATAATAGTACGTTATAATTAATTGAGTTATAATCTTTTGTAGAATAAATATTTATAATTAATTGAGTTATAATCTTTTGTAGAATAAATATTATTAATAAAATCATCATAGTTATTATAAATCAATAATTAAATAACTGTAAATTTTTATTTTAAAACCAACTTATCATCTCTCATTTATTATTAATATGTATTCAAAGCATCAATTTGAAGGGGTCGCGGTGATTACTTAAGAATCGTGACTTGCCAACTGCAGCATATCAGCTCCCGAATGCTACAGATGAGTGCATTGTCCGTACTCTCCTGAGTATGGTGATTGAGCCATTGAAACACCGACATGCTATCACTCTCAACCTCGACCTTGTTGATGCCCATACTCCAAGTGATTTGCAAGCCATCGAGCAGCCCCCATAGCTCTGCATTTGTAATCGAACAGATTCCAAGATTGTGAGCAAAACCGGCCAGCCACGAACCATTGGTGCTGCGTAAAACACCACCCGCAACAGTAGCCACAGTCAGCGGATCGACGGCACCATCCACATTCAGCTTGGTCCATCCCGATGCCGGAGGCTGCCAACAGACTTACATCGGAGCAGCAGTAGCCCTACGCCCCAGTTTCATACTCGAAGCTATCAGCTGCTTAGCCCACCCTTGTCCCTGAATAACTATAGCCTCCGGACCTGTACTAACACCTTCAAAATCAAAAGAATTGTGAGCTTTTCAAATTTTCCAACAAAAAATACCGAAACAAGTAGGCCAATCCCAATCCACATATTCAATTCTAAAAGCATTACTAAGGTTATCAATCACCCATTCACTCATAGAACTAGTAAAGAACCTGATAACCATAGAATGAGGTAGAACTATAAGTCACACCGTACGAGCCCAGTGGCAATCCCGAACGACATGTATAAGACTCTCTCTGCTAGAGCCACAAAGGCTGCAAGTGTCAATCTCAGTAAGCCC
>JAOQMR010000005.1:22926100-22936569 GCA_027563865.1 Erythroxylum pelleterianum
AAAGATAAGATGTTGGTGACTTCCAAGGAAAATCTGGAATAATTTAGGTAGAATTGGCCAAAATTGTCTTCATATAAATTGTAGATGATCCTTTTAGCTTTCCGACGCTATAAAGTTTATAAATTTTGGATGTCGGAGTTAAGAGATATGATTGTTACAAGTTGGGATGTTGCATGGAGTGTATGAACATGATAGCTAGGGTAATTTATGAGATTTTGTGATTTTAATGATCCAAATGGATTGAGATTTGATAGTTTCATGAGTTTGACTTGGTGTTTGAATGTTTTAGAATTGTTTTTGCATGAGAATAAGTGAATTTGGAAAGATTATAAGTGTATATGATGTTAAGAAGGTTGTAGGAAGCATTGGAGGGCCTTTGGAGGGGTTTGGGGAACCCCTAGGTCTGTTTAACGAACATAAGGTCCTTTTAACAGACCTTCTCTGGTCAAAAAGGACCCTTTGGCCAATCTCCAAGTCCGTTTAACGGACATGCACGGGAAAGATGGTGGTTTTTGACACGGTTAGAGGCCGAATCAGGTTTTGTGGTCTTCATGAAAGTTGTAGCTCTTGAAGTCTACTTTCTAATGGTCTAAGAACGAAGTCAATCCGATATTTGTGATGAAAGTTATGACAATCGCGCCAAGAGAGGTTCAAATCGATTTAGGGTATGAGCATGGTCTATGCTTTTGGTCATAATTCTCTCATCCGACCTCCAATTGAGGTGATTCTTGAACCAATAGATTCCTAAGACATGTATCTATCTCTCCATGAAAATTTGTGTCATTTGGAGTTGATTTGAGAGAGTTTGCATTAAAGTAAGTGAGAGGTCGGATAGGAGAGCATGTTTGAGATATGAGCACATTTTGGTATTTTGATGATATCTTGAGTTGTAGGACTCCGATTGAGATGATTCTTGCGTCAATCAAACTAGAGACTTAGAGTTATGATTCCCATGAAGAAGTCAAATTGAAATTAAGGTTTTAAGTTTTCCCAATTCTGTTCGCAAGCAGGAGAAATGAGTTCAAGCATGTGACTGTTTTTGTATGGGCGCACCATTGAACAATTTGTGAGTGAATTTTTGAAATGTTATGTGAATAAATATGAATTGATAATGTCAAATGAGTGTTCAAAAAAAAATAATGATGGCTAATTAGGGTTTGATGAAATAACCCTTCAAGGTATCAAGGTAATATGTACGCTCACGCGTTCATGTTTTAAGCTAGAGGTTGGGTTTCGGAGACTGGATATATATAAAATATTTAATAACTTCATCCTCATATATGTATATATATATATATAATATTTAATTTTTTAAAATTTTGAGGGGCCCACTGCACCAGTGGCCCCCATGTAGCTACGTCCATACTTACAGGGCCTATGTTCGGTTGCTTCTTTCAAGTTAATTTGTTACTGCTACAAATACATATAATATACGCAGTGTTAATGCATTTCTTTTGCAATCAGTAAACACCTCTATTGTGTGAGATTCATATGAAGTTAATCAAGTTTTTTTATTCATGCATCTTTAACTGCCAAGTTCGATTGTGTATTCATCTTTAAATAACCATAACATTAAACAGAATAAGGAAGAGGCGATCAAAAGTAAAGAACTGTAAGATATAAATGAGTAATGACCTATATTCTGTCTCAAATTCCCTACCCTAACAAATATAATCTGCTAACGTAGTAAGGCCATGAATGTAGTCACTACAGTGAATTCCAAAAGCTGAGAGATTTTGTTTGGCGGGGGTAGAAGTTGAATAGGAAAAAAAGAGAAAAGAGGAGAGGAGAAAAAGAGAAGAGCAAATAATTATTTTTATTTACTATGTAAAATACATAATTTGCACGGATTTTTAAAAAATAAAATATATGATAAAAATAAAAATTAAATTAAGGAGACGTTTGGTTCACAGAAGGTAATGGGAATAAAAATGAGAATGAATAAAGGGAGGAATGAGAATGGATATAATCATTATATTTATTATGATTAGTTAATATGAAGGAATGATTACCATTACGAGTAATAGTGGTTGGTTTGTAAAAAATATTTTAATTAATTAATTATAAAATAAAGTATATTTTAATTAATTACAATATTTTAATTGATGAATAAATTATGTTTTAATTAATTATATTGCAATTGATTAATTAATAATAATATTTTAATTAATAAATAGTTATATTTTAATTAAATATAATGTAATTAAATAATTAATAATAATATTTTAATTAATTATATTGTAATTGAATAATTAATTACAATATTTTAATTAATGAATAATAATATTTTAATTAATGCATAGTTATATTTTAATTAGTTATATTTTAATTAATAATAATAATTTAATTAAATATAATGTAATTAATTAAATAATAATAATATTTAATTAATTATAATATAATTAATTATTTAATTGATTTCAATGTAAATTTAATTATTGAAATTAAAGCTTTATTTATGAAGTTATTTGACTCATAATTATATCTTTTATATATTTTTCATATATAAAAAGTAAAAATATAACTTTTATTTTCATTTCTCTTAATCATTGTTTTAGATTATGAAACGAAGGAAGGAAGGATTGTGTAACACCAAGGAATGAAATTATTAGGTATTAGGTTATTACCGAAAAAAAAAAAAAAAAAACGCTTTAGAAACACGACCAGCTTTTAGTGCACATCAGCACTTGGATAACGAAGGAAGGAGATGAACAGTTGTGCGGGATTGGATGGGACTCGGAGTGCCACGTCGAAAGTGTAAACCAAGTGTCCCAAAAATCCACACAAAAAATATCCTCACAGCTCTAATTAAACATTCCATTCAAGGCTCTTTTTCTAAAAAAAGAAAAAAAAAATCGGATTCAAGGCTCGTTTTGTTTTTGAAGGTAACTCTTTCAGTGTATACGACCCTTTTCTTTGGTTGTGTTGATAGAGGATACGGTGTTCTGTTGTTTATTATTTGCTTGTGTTCCTTGCTTGTTATCTACTCCAGCGGAAAGTGTTGGAATGTTTCTTGGATAATTCATAGAACCTTGGTTCATTTGATTTATTAAGTGCTACCGCACTAAGGAATATTTCTAACTTCTACACGCTTAAGAAAGTTGAAATCTTTAGTCATGGCTACTTTGGTTAATTCAGTCTCTCCTTTGACAAATCCATTTCTTGACACTGTTAGAACAGCTTGTGGGTTCTTCTCCCATAGCCCAAATCTTCATTCATTTTCTCTCAACAAAGGTTTTTCTTCCAGAGTTTTGGAGTCTACCCAGATCACCATGTCCCCTAAAGATTCCGTGTTGACACTACCCAGTTGGAGGTCAGGTAAGCTTGACCCCAGAAGCCGGGAATTGAGGCTCAATGATGTCTTTTTCCAGCTGGAATATATGGTTGCAAGGGGACATAAGCCTGACGTTAATCAAGCAACACAGCTTCTCTATGATTTGTGCAAGTCAAAGAAGATGAAAAAAGCAATTAGGGTCATGGAAATGATGATTGGTTCTGGAATCGTTCCTGGTGCAGCTTCTTATACTTTCTTGGTTAATCATTTGTGTAAAAGAGGAAACCTTGGACATGCAATGCAGTTGGTGGAGAAAATGGAGGAGTATGGCTATCCAACCAATACCGTTACTTATAACTCACTTATGAAAGGGCTCTGCAAGCAGGGAAACTTAACCAAGAGTTTACAGTTTTTAGAGAGATTAATGCAGAAAGGCTTAGTCCCTAATCATTTCACGTATTCTTTCTTGCTTGAAGCAGCTTATAAGGAGAGAGGAGTGAATGAGGCCCTGAATCTGTTACATGATATAATTGCCAAGGGTGGAAAGCCCAACTTAGTTAGCTATAATGTTATCTTAACTGGGTTGTGCAAGGAAGGTAGGATCAAAGAGGCAATTGGATTCTTGAGAGATTTACCTTCTAAGGGGTTCAATCCAAATGTTGTGAGTTATAATATCATTTTGAGGAGTTTATGCTACGAGGGGCAATGGGAAGCTGCAAATAACCTTCTTGCAGAGATGAAAGGTGAGGAACGCTCACCCTCGGCTATTACCTACAACATATTGATTACTTCCCTTGCTCTTCATGGCAGGACAGAGCATGCTCTTCAGGTTTTGGATGAAATGACGAGGGTTCCTTTTAAGCCCACTGCTGCAAGTTATAATCCAATCATTTCTCGACTCTGCAAAGAAGGGAAGGTGGATCTAGTTGTCAAGTGTCTAGATCAGATGATTTATCATCACCGGTGCAATCCCAATGAAGGCACATATAATGCAATATCACTGCTCTGTGAGGAGGGGAAGGTGCGCGAGGCATTTTCCATATTTCAATACTTGGATAGGAAACAACTGGATTGGCCTACCCAGGACTTCTACAAGTGTGTAATTTCAAGCTTGTGCAGGAAAGGGAACACCTATCCTGCTTTTCAAATTTTGTACGAAATGACCAAGTGTGGATTTACTCCTGATAGTTACACCTATTCATCTCTAATTAGAGGGTTGTGTCTAGAGGGAATGCTTGATGTGGCCATGGAAGTTTTCAAGTTGATGGAAGAAAACCACTGTAGGCCTGATGTTGACAACTTCAATGCTCTAATACTTGGATTCTGCAAGTCTGGTAAAACGGCTTTGGCCTTTGAGGTATTTGAAATGATGATTGAGAAAGGATACATGCCTAATGAAACAACTTATACGATACTAGTCGAAGGGATTGCCCACGAAGAAGAAGAAAAAGAAGGAAGGAAGCTGGCTGCACAAGTTTTAGCTGAGTTACATGCAAAGCAAGTGATCAGTCAAAATACAGTTGAAAGACTAGTTATGCAATACGACATTGATGGTTTACCCTTATGATGCATAAGATAATACATGCAGGATGTGGACGTCAATGCTTCTGATTTTATATACACATTGACTTTGCATTATAACTCCAGGTTGCCTGGAAAACTACTAATTCATGGATTGCGTAGATCTACAGTAAAAAAGACATAAACCTTTAGAAAAAGCATCTGGATTTGCCTAATTGGTGGGAGCATGTATATGTTTGCGGGAGCATGTATATGTTTGCGGGAGCTGTAGGATGATTGGTTAAAGGTATTTGATTATGTACCAAATATATTGTTTTTGAGTTCTGCATTTATTACTTTAGACTGCAAATCCATAAAGCATGATCAGTTCAAGTGTTTTTGGCTTCTCTCGGTTGTTGGTGTATATTCTGGTATGTCACGGTGGAGACAAACTCTAGGAAGGACAAAAAAAGAAGTTATTGCTTGGATTGTATTACATAGTTAACAGACTTGAGTGGATTAAATTTAAACAACTATTTTCGTGAAGCTTCCATGCACATGTTTTTGATAACTTTCTTTCTTCTTTATCGAACCAATTACCCCAATCTAGGTACAACAACCTCTTATGTAATTAAAAAGAACATGAACTCAGATTTTAGGAAGCCCTTGGTGAAGGTGCAAGAGGCCAAGTCCAGAGAAAAACTGGAAAACCAAAGTTTGATGAACATGGACAAAGAAGGGGCATACGAGTGGGAAAACGGCAACCATGCTTATTCGATAACTTGGGAATAAAATATACAAGAGTATGTTATGAGCAACTCCAAGAATAGATTTTTCAAGGGACAAGTGTGCCGCAAAATGGAATGTTAAGGAGCTGACGTGAATTCTCTTGTTTCCAACTGCATCTGGTTTTATATGATTGTTCCTAATCTACTTATGTAAGTAGTGGGTAGTGACACAACTAGTGGATGTCGAATTATAGGACATAGTTATTAATTTCTTTGTTAAAGTTGTAAGTTGGAACAGAGAAGAATCAATATGAATTTTTTTCCAAAATAATCAGTGTTATAGAGATCTATGAGTTCTTTCTAATAACTTCATCTTTGTTACTAGAAAATTATGGCCGCTACAGGTGTAGCTTTTGCCGTTGATATCACGACGGATGAATGAATCTTTTGTCCTCCATATATGCAGAATCCTTTTTTGAAACTGGCTTCTAGTCCTTGAAGGACTATTCGTATTCCAATTGCTCTTCGATAATGGATATCTTTTTTTTCAAATTTAATATAATCTTTAGTTTTCTTTGGTTTATGGATATCGAGAATGTATCTGCTTTTCCAAGCTGTATTAGATGGTAAGCTGGATAATTACCATCATTATCGAAATCTGGTCCTGCTGACAAAAATTTTAATACTAGAATATCTTTAGGAGTTATAATCGGGTTATTGAGATAACAATCTCGTAGTCCATCCTTTATTCATTGTGGTAGAAAACTTATTTCTGGAAAATCCGGTAATGATAAATATATAGCATTTAAAGCTCCAAAATTATACCAATATCTTACCTCTCTTGAATCTGATTCTTGTAAATAATGGATTCGATGGTATATTCCCGAGAAATCAATATATCGGTTTTCATTATTTGAAAGGCGGAATAAATCTTTCATCATCTTTTGTTGTTCTTCCACTTCTGAAGGAATCATTGATATCTCTTTTATTATTTGCGAGGTGGTAGGAGAATCTGTTGAAGGACTGGTAGGAATTTTCTAGGGTCGTAAATCGATATTCATCTTTCCTAGTGAGAGCTGTTTTATGGCTTCTATCTTTGGATGTGTAAACCGATATGTCCTTGGATGAGTGGAATGGGCAATATATTCTACTACCTTTATAGGCTTGAATTTTCATAATTTTCTATATTCATCTGAATGAGATTACTACCTCGCTTTATCAAGCTAAAAACTTCTTTTGTCAGTCCTGGAAGATTAGCAATATCAAGAAAGTCTGAGACATTATCTTTAATATATTTTATCTCTGTATCCATCTTCTGGATTTCCTCAAGTATCTGTAGTTGATGGTCTTCCATCTCTGGTAAGAAAATCTGCTAGAATATTTTTGTCAGATTTAACAATTTCAATATCAAATATATAATCAGAAAGTAATATCTGTCATCTAATCAATCTTTTATACTCAGGTTTACTTGGCAAGTTATTATGGATGAATGCTTTTACCTGGGTATTATCTGTTCTTAGTAGAAATCTCTTTGGAAGTAAAAAGTAATAAAATTTTTTACAACTTTTTACCACGGCTAATAATTCTTTCTCATTTATATGATATCTACTTTCAGTATATGTCTTTCTCCTATTCTTTCATTATTATGATAATCTATTTTCTTTAAAATTTCACTCCAATAATTTTCCGTAGCATCAGTTTCTAATATTAAATTATCTTCTTTATTTGGTAAATATAGTTTTGGTAAATTATTACATAATCCTTTTACATATTTTACCTGAGTTTCGACTGCTGGTGTAAAACTAAATTTCTTATCTTTCTTAAGTAAATCTTGAAAAGGTTTTCTTAACTGAGCTAAATTGTGAATAAAATCTGATGCATATGTTAGAATTCTTAAAAAACATTGTATTTGCTTTTTATCAACTAATTTATTAGGAAATTTAGAAATCTTTTTCTAATATATGATTTTGAAGTTCTATTCCCTGTCTATCTACTTGCGTACCTAAAAACTCTACTTTGTTTTGTAATATTTTTTTATTTCCTTTTAGATAATCCTAATCCATGTGTAACACATATATCAATAAAATTATCTAAATGTTTTAAATGGATTTGAATATCCTTAGAAGCTATCAAAATATCATCAACATATACAAATATATAAGAATAATCTTTAAACATATTATCCATTTTTCTCTTAAATATTTGAGGTGCATTTTTTAGTCCAAAAGGCATTACTAACCATTTATAATGTCCTTATGAGGTAGAAAATGTTGTATATTTTATACTATCTGGATGCATTTTTATTTGCCAAAATCCACTTTTACAATCAAATTTTGAGAAGATCTTTTTATTTCTAGTTCTATTAATCAAACTCTCCTTATGTGGAAGAAAATATCCATCAAATATGGTATTATCATTTAACTTTTCATAATTTATTACCATTCTGGCCTTACCTCTAACATGTTCTACATATCCTCTTACTATGAATGCAGGTGAGCTATGAGGTACTGACTTGGTCTAATAAATCCTAAATCTAATAATTCTTTTATCTGTATTCCGAATTCTTTCTGGTCTTCTTCATTGTATCTTATAAGTTTTACTCTTATTATTTTATTTTTATCTATCACTTCTAGCCTAGCATATAGTTGGTTTTTATCCCAAAATTTTAAAGGGTTCTCTGTATAACATTGCTCTAATTTGGTTGTAATGTTATCTATTTTTGTGTCAAGTTGCCTTAATTCTATCTGATATTGTAACAAATGTTTAGTTTTTGGAAAAATTGGTTTAGTTGTGTACCCTATATAACCACGCTGGGCTGTGCGAGGGATAAAAGTTATAGGGAACGATTTAGCATAAGCTTTTTTAAGTATTTTAACTGTTATCAAATGATGACATTGAGTTTTAAACAATATCTGATTAGCTATTGTATCAAAGGTGATTTTATGAAATAATTGTAAGAAATTATTTCCTAATAATATATCAGTACCAGTATTATGAAAAAAAAATGGTGGACATTTTATTAAAAATGATCCTAATAAAATTATCGGTTGTTCAATTCCCCTAGTTATTTCTATGACATTATTAGATATATCTCTTCCTTTTATTACGGGTAAATCTTTATGGTATTCTATCGGAAAGTAATCTTTTTTACATAAACATGCTCCTGAGTCGCTATCAATAAAAGCAGCAAAATATTTTGCTCTATATTCCTTATAGGTTATTCCTATAGGAATACATATACTATTATGACTTGTCATTTGGGTATATATATTAATTTGTCATTATAAGTTATCTTTATACCATAAAGTAATCTTATAGGGTTTGACATTTTCAGGAAAAGTTGTTCCTAACATTATTTCTAATGTATCATTGAATCCTTCATTTTCTATTAACAATCGAATTGGTATTATATCTTGTCCAAATCTTATTAAGGTTTCTATAGCCTCATCTATTGTATGTAATTCTCCATTAAAATTGGTATATTGGTGGGGTTCCTCTAGTTTATATTTTTGTAATCCTGTATAAAGTTTGTAACTAATATAATTTCCATTAGCTCCTATATCTATTAGGAAGTTTATTGGAATAAAATCTACTCCATTATAATATTCTCCTTTTATCTTATAATTTCTGAAATTATCATTTTTGGCTATAGTTAAATTATTATTATATCTATCAAGACTTAATTGTCGAGTTATAGGTCTACTTATGACGCCTGTATTTGTAAAAGATAATCTTGGTGGCATATTATTTGTTATCATTAAAGGTTGATCTTGTAAGTCTAATTCTAATGTTCTTGATTCTATTTCCTCTATCTTTGGTAAACTTGGCATTTGTACCTGACATACTTCATTAAACAAATAAGAAAAATCTATTGTATCTTTAACCATGAAACATTCTAAATGATGTGTATTAGAAATAGCATATGAAATAATATATGTTATCGAATAAGGTCTATTTTGTTGTTTAAAGAAATCTTTTCTTTTAAAATCTTGTATTAAACTTAATATTTTATCAAAATCTTTATCTTGTATATGGTAAGAAATTCGAGGATAAATATTGAATTTCAATTTACCATATTGTAAATTACCTTTAAGTATACCTAAACAGGCTTCTTCTCTATTTATTATCCTATTATCCATAATAGCTAATTCAATACGAGTGTCTACTCCTTCTTTAAATGTTGATTTTATTATTATCTGTATGGCTCCAATATGTATCCATCCAAGTGTGTTTCTTATTTCTGATTTAATCTTTTGTACTTTTTCTTGAATATCTTTCTTAGCTAAAAGAGGTATCATTACTTTATTAGAAGTTAATGAAACTTCTAAAGCTCTTTCTTGTAAATTTAATCCGTAAAATAAATTATGTTTTCTAGGTTTGATTCCTAATCTTTGTAAAGTACTTACTTTGAATCCTGAATAATTTGATAATGAGAAATTTTCATTCTGAATCTATTCTAATTTTGTCTTATCTATTAAAATTTCTTGTCTATACTCTCCTAGTTGTTCTACTTGATTATCTATCATTCGTTCACTATCATTCTGATTTATGTTAGTAACTTCCATTTATTCAAGACTATCTTCTTCTGAGGTATATTCTGTATCTATTATGATAAAAATACTTTCATCTGAGCTTATATTGAAATCATCTATTTGTATAAATTCTCCTGCCCTTATCATTTCCTCAATAACTTCATCTATTTCAATTTTCTTTTTATTTTTCTCATTTCTTTTAGGACAATTATTAGCATAATGACCTATATATACAAGTGCACATGATATTCTACTTTCATTATTATTTTGATATGACCGAGTGCCTATTTACTGTCCTATATCTCTTGTAGATATCGTGTTGGGACCCGATCCGAAACCGGATCCCAACCGGAAAAGAGGAGAACGGATACGAATAACGAAGCGAAAACATATTGGATAAAACGAATTAATCGAACTGAAACACATTCCGACATC
>JAOQMR010000005.1:22936669-22960079 GCA_027563865.1 Erythroxylum pelleterianum
GAAGAGAGAAAATACGTGAAAAAGAAGAAGAACTAAGGAGGAAGAGTGAAAACTTGAAAGGAAGAAGAAAGAAGAAGGAAAAGAAGAAGAAATCAACTTGTTGGAGGTAAGTTTTCATCTTTCTTATGCTAGATTCAAAAGAGGATTAAATGGAGGTTAGAGTTTGTGTTGGAAATGAAGGAAGAAAGAAGAGAAAGATGAAACATAATTGATCTTGGGATTTCTAAGTTAGGGTTTTGGTTTCTAGCCTAGATGGGATATCGGTAGGTTAGGTTTAAATTCAATTTTAGCATTTCTTTGATTCTTGATTTTTATGAACTTTCCTTTTAATATATGGATTAAATAGAATTTGGTTTAATTGAAGGGAATCAAGGAAATCTCGTTCAAGAGAGAGAGGAAGGGCAATCTTGAACTTGGAATTCAACAATTTAGGTGGGTAATACTTTTATAGTTGTTGTGTGATGGAAAAACGCCCTGTTTGTGTACGTGATTGTTTTAAATTCCGTAAATGTTGAATTGTGGCTAATATTTGAAAAGGTTTGTTGAAATGTGACATGTTTTCTTGAAATGAATGAAAAGTATGCAAATATGAGAAATTTGAAAAATGAATGAAGCATGAAAATGCAAATTTGCGATTGTCTATATGGAGCATAGCTTTGTTTGTGATTAGGCAAGAAAGAAACCTGTTTCATTAGTCACGTGCACGTTGACCTATAGCCTTTTTCCGGCTGCCTGAGATCCTGAGAAATAGGACTCGTTTTGTTCACGGTGTAAACCGTTTTGTTTCATGGAAACTCTCTAGCCATTTGTTGTGCATTTCATTATATCTTTGCCGAGCATGAAGCATAATAAAGTGTTATGATTGATAGAAGGTTTCATAATATGTGTTATATGATAAACTTTGGTTAATTATTCTTTATGTGATAAATGTGCGAATGAATTGGACTTCGTGAAATATGTGTATTTATGCTTGTTGTATGGCTCATTACCGATGGCTATAAGCGTATTAGCCATTGAGCCGAGTTGCTCACCCCACCTTCCCTCCTCAGGTGCAAATCAAGTCAAGCGCTGAACTTTGCAAGGAATCGGAAAAACTCCAAGACATTAGATACTTTTGTACTAAGTTAGTGATTAGTACTTTTGGATAGCCTTACAAGCATATCAAACATTGAGCATCTCATGTATTTTGTATTTTGTGCTTAGTTTATGATGGACATGTTGATATGTAATTAAAGCTATGCATGAACATTTATTTTGATTGGAAATGAGAATGAGAATACGAGTATTCTCCTTTATGTATAATTGTGTTGTTTTAAAGACGGTGTAGGAGATTGTGTATGACTTTGCAAACAAAAAAAAGGTATGCGTATGTGCATGTTCTTCCTTGTTGAGTTTGCTGTTGGGTATTTGCTTGGGAATAGCATGTTGGAGTTTAGAATGGTGTTTGAGATGAATTGGTTGAGGTGGAGCTTAGTAGTATCGAAGAGTATGTAGTAGTGGGTGAATATGTGAAGTTGATGTGTTGATAAGCCATCCTAAGTATAGGAATGATGTTCAGAACCTTCAATGGCAAAACTCTACTGATCTAGATAGAATTAGCCGAGGTGGTCTTAATGAAAGTTGTAGCTTTTGTTTCCATCTTTCTAACGCCATAAAGTATGCAATTTTTTGATAATGGGGCTAGAAGTTATGATTAATTGAATTTTTGATGTTGTTTAGGATGGACTTTTAGGGACAGAAAATTTGAGTGAACATTTGACCCTCTTAAAGTGAGAAATTGGTCTTGGGGTCTTCATGAAAGTTGTAGATTTTCTTCTTATCTTTCCATTGATATAAAGTACGGAATTTTTGGACAAAGCTGTAGAAAGTTATGGTGGTTAGAAGTTTTGATGGTGTTTAGGTTGAAATTAGCGAACAGTCACTTTGTTGTGAACTTTTGACCCTTTTATAGACCAAAATTTATGTTGATTCCTTCTAGGAAGTTGTAGAGCTTTCTTTGATCTTTCCAACAGTATATAGTATGAAAATTTTGGATATCGGATTCAAAAGTTATGATTCTTGTAAATGGAGACGTTCTGGGTAGAAAAGCAGACGGAAGAAAGCAGACGATAGAAAAGCAGACGGAAGAAAGCACACGGAAGAAAAGCAGATGATAGAAATGCGGACGGAAGAAAGCAGATGATAGAAAAGCAGACGGAAGAAAAGCAGACGATAGAAAAGCAGACGGAAGAAAGCAGACGATAGAAAAGCAGACGGAAGAAAGCAGACGATAGAAAATGAGACAATACAGAAGGCAGACGATAGAATTGGCCTTTGAGGTCTTCATGAAAGGTGTAGATCTCGAAGTTCACTTTCCAATGGTCCAAAAACGAAGTCAATCCGACATCTAAAGCCAAAGTTATGGAATTCGTACTGAGGCATGTACATTCTGAGTAAGGGCATAAATGTGTCAGAGTCTTTTGGCCATAACTTCTTCTCTAAACATCCAAATGACTTGATTCTTGAACCATTAGATTCAAAAGACTTTTCTCTACATCTCCACCAAGAATCAAAGCTATCTGAAATGAAGTGAGAAAGATTAAGTGAAAAAGGTGAGACGGGTACAGTGAGTGTGCTCTTAAGTATTATAAACTGGTGTTATCTCACTGAATATACTTCAGTATTTTGATGATTTTTGGAGCTCTACTAATCCAAATGAGATGATTTCTGATTTGTGATGAACTAGTAGCATGGAGCTACAAATGGTATGAAGAAATTGGAATCTAATTCAGTCTCTAAGATGTTTAAATTTCAGATGGAAGTTGTGCATAGTAGACTGTTATGGACAAGACCAGTCCAAAAAAAATATATTTTAAGTAGGTCTTTTAAATCACTAAGCCTGATCGAATGATTTTTTTTGGAGGCTTTAGAAGCTTAAGACTATGAGGAATACATGTACCGAAGTAGCCGATCTGAACTTCCAATTGGAACTTTCCCAATTGTTTTTGATCTCTAAGTTGGGTGATGAGTCCTCCATGTTTTTATGATTCCGAATGTTGGACTTCAAAAACGAGGTCTAACATTAAGAGTCCCAAATTTTGACATGAAATTAGGACCTGGGTGCAGCAAAATTTGTGAATGAATGTTTATGTTGTGTTATGTTTTGAATGTATGAGAATGTGTTATACTTTGGGTGTTTATGATTCAGTGTGGAATATGAAAAGTGTATGATGATGCTGAGTTGAAATTAGGTATAGTTGAAGAAGTTATCTACTGAGATGATGAAATCAAATAAGTTAGAGAAGTTGGTTTAGTATAAAAGAAAAGATAAAGAGAGGTAAAAGTTTGATCTGAACTTCCTTGATTAAACTGTACTAATTTAGGAAGATTTTAACAAAATGGTTTGCATGAAAATTGTAGATCTTTCTTTTAGCTTTCCAACAATATATAGTATGAAATTTTTGAAAATCGTAGTTGAAAGTTATGATCATTATAAATTTGTGATGCTATAAACGATGGACTTTCGGGACAGCTACATTAATTGGAAATTTTGGCCTTTTGAGGCAAAATATCTTTCTGAAGTATGCATGGAATTGTAGTTCTAGAAGTCTTCTTCAGAACGGTCTTTGAACGAACTTAATCCGATATCCCTAGTGAAAGTTATACCCATTTTACAAATACAGGTCGAAAGAAGAAGAGCAGGAAGGGAGAAGTCGTTAATGCAACTCTGCGGACTTGCGTAAAAGTTACAATCGTGCACGAAAGTTGCGATCGTGCATTCACGACAGCGCGTGCAGGTCACCTGTGTGATCGCAACCCGCAGTTCTCCCCTCTAAACTTGAATATGTTCTACTCTTTTGGCCATAACTTTGTCATTCGACCTCCAAACTCCCTGATTTTTGAAGCAATGGTTTCCTAACACATTTCTCTCTCTATAACAATTTATAGCTTTTGGTATTGATTTGAAAAGATTTATTGATTCAAAGTAAGGGTAGGAGTTGGAAGAGCTTCAATTGGATATTTTTACTGAACATACTTCGATATTTGGATGATATCTTGATCTGTAGAGCTCCAAATGAGATGATTCTTCTTTTTAAAGAATGTAAAGACATAGAATTACAAATTATCTAAATTAATGGAATTTTAATTCAGTCTTCAAGACTTTCAATTTCTGGATGGAAGTTGAGTATAAAGTGTTGTTATAGAATAAGAATAGTTCAAAAAATTTTAGAGTATAACTTTAAGATTAATGAACTAAATTGAATGATTTTGGTGTCATTAGAAACTTCAGACAATGGAGAACATTTTTCTAGAACAAAGTGTTATCAAATTACTTCATCTTCCTTGTTAGAATGTTCGTGGAAATTAGACTCGAAGGTCTGAAATTTTGGAGGTGATATAGGAAAGAATGAGAATTTAGATATTGTCTGATTTTATAATGTTAGAATAACATTAGTGAATGAATTTTTGGTATTAAAGCATCAAAAACATGTGTATAATGGGAATGAAGAGGTTCATATGATTGTAATTGTGATTCAAAGGAGTTGAGTAATGTGTATCCAGTTAAAGTGAATGAGAATTTGTTATTTGTGAGAACAAATAATGCTACAAATGAAATGACAGGTAATTGAGTTATAAAATACGAATATGGATATAGTGTAAAATTTGAAAATATACCCGGGGTTGTCATTGAACATACATCGTACTTATTCTATATACACGCGTGTGCATAAATGAATGATTATAATTGTGCAAAGTTATTAATATGTGTGTGCAATGTGTGTATTGCATAAATGGCTTGTGCAGGTTAAAAGTACACATTCAGGCGTTTCTAGAATTTGGAAGCAAATGCTAATCTGGAGCGTACTGTGAGTAGGCCGAGATGGTCTCACTTCATTGTTTGTTTTGTTTGAATTTTGTATTAATTAACTACTGATGACTATATGAATGTGATTGATAGTGTGGTTTTCGGACAAAAGGTCCGATGAATGTGATGTATGAAAGAAATATTGAAGTGCTCCTTGTATGTGAATTGGATGAAATATGTAATACATGACTTGGTTGTTAAATGTCGGACTTAGTTCCAAAGGAAAATGTGATCATGCATATAAATGAAAATGTGATACTTAACTCTAATGTTGAATGCCGGACTAAGGTCTGATGATATGTGAATGTGATTACATAAGTATACGCAAATGTGAGTGAGGCATCCCATTTCATGAATGCATGAAATATAATGGCAGTTGTGACTTGAGTAGCCACTGATATGAGCTTAAAGCTCAAAGTGTGAAATGAGCCCTGAGCTAAAAAAGTTATTAAAAGCCTAAGGCTCACTATGCAAAATGAGCCCTATCCCTATCGGATAAGGGACAATTAGTAATGAGCCTAGTATCTAATGGATACGAGACAGTTTAGCCACTCGGTCACAAAAAAGTAACAAATAGAAGTGGGTCTCATGTGCACCACATATGCATAATATGAGTGATTAAATTGTATTATATGTGAAGTCTGAAATGTGAAGTGATGTGAATTATGTGTTATGTGATTGGGTGAGCTATCGATGATAGTCACTCATTGAGTTCGCAAAATTTACCCAAAATTAGCAAATATTTTTCAGGACCCAGAATAATACCACGTTAGGCAACAGGAGTATACCTACTGCATACGAGTGAAAGATAGAGGTCGGGATCAGTTCGCATCTATATTTTATATTTTCTTATTTTTGTACCATGTGTATACAAATAGATTTATGTTGTAATGTAAAGTCATTATGACTAAAAACGTTTTATATTTGACTGTTTCGGTACGATTGCATGCCACCCTCATAGGGCACAGATTCGGATATCACCCACGATGGCAGGTTCGGGTCCTGCAGGAGTAGGGTGTTACATTGTGTGGTAGCAAAGCCCAGAATTACTATCTTGTATGGGTGTTTTCTGAAATATGTGTCAAGGTATATGCATTTTTTGTCATGTCATAGTAGGCAGTAGCAACTAATCCCCAGTCTGAGTTGCATTCATATGATTCACACGCATAAGCATGTGTTAAGAGTTTTAACGGTTAGAAGCACTGAGAAGAATGATGATCTGTCCTGATGTGAGAAAAGGAAGGTTGAAGGATATATAGGAATGAGACATAGTATATGGTTAGATATAACAGATAAAGATTTAGCGCATTCGTATTGATGGATGTATTATTGAATATGATATCAATATTACATTTTGGTGATATGTCCTCGAATGTGATATAGATGTGAATATACTGTCATGGATTGTTTGATGAAAAATAAAGATATAAGTAGAAATTATTAGATTAAAGAGTACAAGCCAAGTTGAAAGTGACCTTGAGAGGTTAAACTTGGACTTGAAATGATTGTTTGAAAAATGTGACAAGAGTTATAATCACCCATAAGCATATATTAGTAGAATTGAGATTAGAATTGCATGATGATTTTATACATTTATAATTCTGAATTGATTGAAGAGTTACATGTGGAAGATAAAATAAATGACAATAGGAAGATAAGATAGAAATGAGCAAAGAATAAAAGGGGAATGAAGTGGACATAATTGACTTTACGAGAGGTTAATGGTGTGTAGTAAAGAGAAAGTTAGAAATGCATATAAGAGAGGATTTTATATATTCATGAGATTAAGAAAAAGATGAGGAATCAAATGGGAAGAATGAATACACTCCATATGGTAGTTGAATTATTATGAAATGATGTAATACTAGAAGACGTAAATTTTGTAAAATTGAGGTAAAGTTGATGTTAGCATATGTCAATGCAAGGAAACCCTGATCGTGACAAGGATAAAGAGAGAAATATTGTCTAGGATCATTTGAGATCAAAGTATTACTATTGTAAGATAATTGGTGATTTGTCAAAAATAAATCTCTAAATAGAATGGGATGAACTTGATGATACACACCCAAGCATATGCGATCGTGTCTACTACATCATTGAGTTTTGATGCATAAAACATTATGACCGTGAACAAATTGATAGAAATTGATCTTCTTCAGGTACTAAGAATAATTGATAAATGATGATTAAGACATTTGATTGATAAGGATTATATGAACAATATCGATGAATGTAGCAATAAATTTTCTTTCAAAAAAGAATTTCCGTAAATTAGGTTAAGTTGATCAGACGATTCAGTATAAGAGTGATTAATGAAGAAACAAATTAGAAATGAATAAGTAATGAATTAAAAGTGAATATTGGAGTCATATCCCTAGTGGAGACTCAAGCATAAAAGGTAGAATATGCTATTAAGAGTATACGCATTTTGTTTGAAGTGAAGTATTCAACTATATGATTGGATTACTGACTTTGATGAGACATTATTGCTAATGTGAGGAGGATTTAGGTTCACATTACCTTCTATATAAATATGTTCGGGAGACACAAATTATATCTGATGAATATGTTACCAACACCGGAAGTTATGATTGCAAATAAATTGAAATGTGTGGAGAAACTAGTATGAATAAACAGAAATTAGAATAAGTCAATGTGAAATTAGACGAAATCAAATGAAAGCAGAAAATCATTAGAGAGAGGAAGTTAAATGGGAGACTAAAAATAACATGTGATAATATTACCTCATTTGATGAAGTCTTACATATCATGAAGGTAGAAACAATTATATGCCAAGTTTAATGACGGTAAATCTTAGCTTGATTAGAAAAAATGTTGGATCGTATAGTATCTGAACATGGCATATTGGGAGACCCAAAGAAAGTAGAGGTAATGAAGAAGTAAGAAACGCCAAGGAATATATGTGAGATCCAGATTTTTCTTGAACTAGATGTATATGAGATACTACCATGAATTGTTAAGAGATTCTTACTGATCTTAGCACTTATCTTAGCCCTTAACAAAAATGTTTAAGGAAAAACGTGTAAATCATATGACTGATGAATGTAAAAAGAATTTTGAGAAACTATAACCTCAATTTTAATTATGCCATTTGGATTTGGCAATTTTGTAGTATATAATGAAGTTTCACATCGAAGATTAAGATACAATCTATTGTAACAGTATGAAGTGATTTTGTATGCATAGAGACAATTAAAGTCTTATGAGTTGATTTTGATACATGGTTTAGAATTGCTATAATAGTAATTGCTTTGAGAACTTGGAGACATTAGATGTGCAGAGACATTTCGGGAATGTATAGATCATTTATGTTTGAGGTAATTATTGAGTATGAAAGATTGAATATAAAACCAAGACAATGAATGGAATTACTTACAAATTATGATTATACAAATGAATACTTTCTGTAAAGCTAGTGTTGTATCTGAGGCATTAAACAGAAATTCCAATAGCAGTGAAGCATGAATTCAGATATAGAGGTCACCAAATCTAGTGAAATAAAGAGCATAGAATTTGGGCAAAATAAAGTACTTCTAGCTATTAAATTTAAGAGCAGTTTCACATGGAAAGTTCAAAAAAGCCCAAATTGAGGATTCAGAATCTATGAGTCTTATTGAGTAATTGAAAATGAATCTAAATTTTGAGTTTGCATAGGAAAAATGATACTTTGTGATTGAAATAAGAAAGATGTGTATCCGATAAAGATGAAATACTTCGAAGAGTATCACCTTGCCAAGGTGTACTTAGATAGAGATAAAAGTGTAAACAGGTTAGGAAAAAGAGGGAAACTAAGTTTGACATAAGTTGGTCTATATGAAACTATTATGAGAATAGGTCCATGGATCTATGAGTTGTATTATTAATAAAGATGTCTTAGAATTTTAATGTGTGATGTGTAAGTATATTAAGAAATAATGATATGATTTGATAGAGATGTATTGACAGAATACGAATTGAAAAAAAAATAGCAAATTGAAATATATTAATGAAATAGTTAAGATAGTGTGATATCTAAACAAGTGATTGAGAGATATATTAAGCCTATCAACTGTGGTCATTTGGAAGAAAGTATGCGAGTGGTGAAGTTATATAAGTGGTGAAGTTATATGGGAAATGGAGGAGCATATGAGGTAATAATACCCCTGTCTTATTGATCAATCAGCTATTAATTTCGAGGACAAAATCTCTTTTAAGGAGGGGAGAGTTGTAACATCCTGTTACCCATGTTAAGGAAAAAACAACAAATGAGAGAAATTTCTGAGAAATTATGAAACACATTTCATGCTCATATATTACATGTATGTTGAATCTTTGCGCATAAAAATAATTGTACATGCATTCATTGGCAATTTTCAGGTATAATTGTTTATATCAGGGAGTATATTGAGAAATGTGATTTTATGTGTTTAAAAAAATTGATTTGGAAAGTGTATTTGTTGATTTAGAGTTTTTGGAATTTTTGGAGAAATTTCTAGAAATTGTTGAGAATTTTTGAACTAGGAAATATTGCTAAGTGGCAAAAAAATTGTTAAATGACAGTAGAAATTACTGTCTAATGGCAATAGAAATTTTGATAAATGACTTTGGAACCATAGACTAGATATCAAAGGGGACCAATTGGAACCATAAAAGATGACAAGTGGCACGTGACACATGTCACCACACTTGCCACTCACCACTCCTCTCTCTCATGACACTCTTCACTTTAAAGACCAAATAAATGTTTTGTCTTTCATTTTAACTCTTGCTTTCCTCCTATTTTCGTGGCTTCTTCTTCTCTTCTTCTCCTATATGATTCTTGACTCACCCAAACCTCCATCAAGTTACATCTTGTTTTTGAAGAATTGAAGCTAAACCCAGTAAGTTATGCTTTAAATGTTATGGGTGTTGTTAAAATGAAACTAGAATGATGAGAAATGTGGGATTGATGGCTTAATTTTGTGAGTTGAATGTGTATGACGTGGATGGTGAAAAATCTATGTAAACGCCATGTTTTTGTAATTGTAAATCATCATTAATGACCCATGATTTGTTATAGATATGTTTTGGGAGTAAGACGATCCATATAATGGTGTTAGGATGAGTGTAGAAAATCAATTATGAATGGGAAAATATATGTGTTCTGTTTTTGGATAATGATCAAATATAGATCATGAGTTGATTTATGAATGTTTTGGATTTGAAATGTAGTTGAGAATGAAAGTGTTGGGATAGAAAAAAAGTGATCTTGGTATGAGTTGTGTTAGGGGTAAGATTTGGAAACAAAATTTGGTAGTTGAGCTGGCAAAATGTTACAACAACATAATCTTTGAGTATGCTTCAATCTTTTAGTCATAACTTCTTCTAAAGTTGTTCGATTGAGATGATTCTTGATTTGGATTAAACTAGCGATATATGTCTATATTTCTTATGCAGACATCGAAATTAAATTCTGTCTTTAAGAGTCTCAAATTTTGACATAAAATTAGGACCTGGGTGCAGTAAAATTTGTCGATGAATGTTTATGTTGTGTTATGTTTTGAATGTATAAGAATGCGTTATACTTTGGGTGTTTATGATTTAGTGTGGAATATGAAATGTGTATGGATGATGTTGAGTTTAAATTGGGTATAGTTGAAGAAGTTAGCTATTAAGATGTTGAAATCAAATAAGTTAGAGAAGTTGGTTTAGTATAAAAGAAAAGATAAAGAGAGGTAAAAGTTTGACCTAAACTTCCTTGATTAAACTATACTGATCTAGGAAGATTTTGATACAATGGTCTCCATGAAATTGCAGATCTTTCATTTAGCTTTTCAACGGTATATAGTATGAAATTTTTAGACATCGGAGTTGAAAGTTATGATTATTAGAAGTTTATGATGCTGCATAGGATGGACTTTCAGTACAGCTACATTGATTAGAACTTTAAACCCTCTAGATGCAAAATATCTTTCTGAAGTCTTCATAAAAGTTGTAGGTCTAGAAGTCTTCTTCAAAATTGTCTTTGAACAACTTTAATCCAATATCCCTATTGAAAGTTATATCCATTTTACCAATACAAGTCAGAAGAAGAAAAGCAGGAAGGGAGAAGTCGCGATTGCAAAGTGCGAAAGTTGCGATCGCACAGCAGTGCGCGCAGGTCACAATCACGCATTCGCGGCCGCGCGCGCTGGTGTGCGATCGTGACCCGCAGTTCTCCCCCTAAACCTGAACATGTTCCACTTTTTTGGCCATAACTTTGCCATCCGACCTCCAAACTATTTGATTTTTGAATCAATGGTTTCTTAACACATTTATATATCTCTCCATAAAAATTTATAGCTTTTAGTATTGAATTGAATAAGAGTATGAGTTGGAAGAGCATGAATTGGATATTTTTACTGAACATACTTTGGTATTTGGATGATATCTTGAACTGTAGAGCTTTAATTAAGATTATTCTTGTTTTTAAATAAACTAGAGACATAGGGCTACAAATTATCTGTAGGAATGGAATTTTAATTGAGTCTCTAAGACTTTTAATTTCTGGATGGAAGTTGAGTATAGTGTGCTGTTACAGATTGAGAACAGCCTGAACATTTTTGGAGTATAACTTTCAAAGTACTGAATCAAATTTAATCATTTTGGTGTCATTAGAAACTTCAGACGATGGAAAATATCTTTCTAGAACAAAGCATTATCAAATTACTTCATCTTCCTTGTCAGAATGTTCATGGAAATTAGACCCAAAGGTTTGGAATTTTGGAGATGATATAGGAAAGAATGAGAATTTGGATATTGTATGATTTTATAATGTTAGAATAACATTAGTGAATGAATTTTTGGTATTAAAGCATCAAAAACATGTGTATAATGGGAATGAAGAGGTTCATATGATTGTAATTATGATTCAAAGGAGTTGAGTAATATGTTTCTAGTTAAAGTGAATGAGAATTTGTTATTTGTGAGAGCAAATAATGCTACAAATGAAATGACGAGTAATTGAGTTATAAAATGCGAATGTGGATATAGTGTAAAGTTTGAAAATATACACGGAATTGTCGTTGAGCATGCATTATATTTATTCTGTATACCCACGTGTGCATAAATGAATGCTTATAATTGTGCAAAGTTATTAATGTGTGTGTGCAATATGTGTATTGCGTAAATGGGTTGCGCAGGTTAAAAGTCCACATTCAAGCATTTCCAGAATTTGGAAGCAAATGCTAATCTGCAGCGTACTATGAGTAGGCCGAGATAGTCTCACTTCATTGTTTGTTTTGTTTGAATTTTGTATTAATTGACTATTGATGACTATATGAATGTGATTGATTGTGTTGGTTTCCTGACAGAAGGTCCAATGAATGTGATGTATGAATGAAATATTGAAGTGTTCCTTGTATGTGAATTGGACGAAATATGTTATATATGACTTGGTTGTTAAATGTCGGACTTAGTTCCGAAGGAAAATGTGATCATGCATATAAATTAGAAAGTGATACTCATCTCTAATGTTGAATGTCGGACTAAAGTCCAATAATATGTGAATGTGATTGCATGAGTATACATAAATGTGAATGAGGCATTCCATTTCATCAATGTATGAAATATAATGGTAGTTGTAACCTGAGTATCCACCGATCAGAGCTTAAAGCTCAAAGTGTGAAATGAGCCTTGAGCTCAGTAAGTGATTAAGAGCCTAAGGCTCACTATGTAAAATAAGCCCTTTCCCCATCGGATAAGGGACAGTTAGTAATGAGCCTGGTATCCAATAGATACGGGATAGTTTAGGCACTCGGTCACAGCAAAGTAACAAATGAAAAGTGAATCTCATGTGCACTACATATGCAAAATATGAGTGATTAAATTGTATTGAATGTGAAGTGTGAAATGTGAAATGATATGAATTTTGTGTTGCGTGATTGGGTGAGCCATCGATGATGGTCACTCATTGAGTTCGCAAAACTCAACCAAAAACGGGAGTATACCTACTGCATGAGAGTGAAAGATAGAGGTCGGGATCAATTCTCCTCTGCATTTTATATTTTCTAATTTTTGTGTATACAAATGGATTTATGTTGTAATGAAAAGTCATTATGACAAAAAATGTTTTATATTTGTAATGGTCCCCAAATGGCTATTAAAATTATGTTGATTGTATTGTTATGACTGAAAATGTTTATAAAATAAAGCAAGCCCAAATTGTTTACCAATTTTTGCACATTTGAATGTATTCAAAAAAAAAATTATGTACTGAGTTTTGACTATTTCAGTGCGATAGCATGCCACCCTCACAGGGCACTGATTCGGATATCAACCACGATGTCGGGTTCGGGTCCTGCAGGAGTGGGGTGTTACATTATGTGGATTTGGTGTAGTCCATTCAAGTATGTCACATGCACGTTGACCAAGTTAAAGGCTTCTCCCGCCTGCCCGCTAATGGCACAGAGCTCCTTCATAAACTCCTTTATGTTTACGTCTACGCAAAACTACTATGTGGGATTACGATAGTATGTTAAGTTTACGACTACACATGACCATTATGTGGAAATATATAGTTCTTCATGTTTATGGATCTACCCAAACCATTCTGATGTGCTTATGTTCTTATGATATGTTAACAAGTTTGATGCATACATGATTTGTGGTTTTTGAATTTTGGTTAAGGATGAGAAAACGATACGTTTTATGATTTCAATTAGAACTTTGTATTGAAAAATGAACATTTCAATGGTTTTGTTTCTTTTTTTGTTATAACTGTTATCTACGATCTTTAAGCTCACCCCCTCCCTTTCTATTCCATCTTCAGGAGAAGAGAAAGAGATCGAGTGAAAGAGGGTCAAGGCATCACTCTAATTAGGCATATTTTTGTATTTTAAGCTAGATTTTGTAAATGCAAGGCTTTAGACACATTTCAAGTTTTCATAGTTCAAATGTATTTTGTATTTTTGGTTTATGAACTTAACTAATGTATTGTGGCTTGAAATTTCATTAAACCTTTGTAAAACTTCTATCTTTCGATGTCAATGAAATATATTCCACTTTGCTCGTGACTTTCCATGTTTGTACATTGCATTTTTCAAGTTTTCCATAGGGATAAAGATTTGTGCATTCTGACTTCAGGGGAAGAATTGTAATGATCTAGGCTTAATCAGACAAAAGTTTCTTGTAGAAAGTTTTAGCTTATCTTTCTAGCTTTCCAAAGGTATATAGTATGAAATATTTGGACATCGGAGTTGAGAGATATGAGCATTAGAAGTTTGTGATGTTGCATAGGGTGGACATATAGGACAGCTACATTGATTGGAAATATTGGCCTCTTGGAAGCAAATTATTTTTTTAGGGGTCTTCATGAAAGTTGTAGCTTATCATTTTATCTTTCCAACGGCATATAGTATACAATTTTTGGATATAGAAGTTGAGAGATATGATTGTTACAATTTAGGATGTTGCATAGGATGGATACGCAGGGCAGCTTCTGTTGCGATCGCACCGAGCATCCTTGCAATCGTACCTTCATTTCTTACGATCACAACTCAATTTCCTTAAGATTGCACCATCCTTGCGCACCATCATCCTTGCGATCGTACCCGAAGGGTTTTCCAACTTTGAACATGTTGGACTCTTTTGGCAATAACTTTGTCACCGGAGCTCCAAATGACCTGATTTTTAAAGCAATGGCTTCCTCACACATTCTTCTACCTCTGGAAGAAAATGTATAGCTTTTGGTTTTGATTTTAAAAATTATTGATTGAATCAAAGTGAGGGAATTGGTTGAAAGAGCATCAATCGGGCATGTTACTAAACATACTTTAGTATTTTGATGATATCTTGAGCTATAAAGCTCCAAATAAGATGATTCTTGTTTCTAAATATACTAGAGACATAGGGATGAAATTTGTCTGAAGCAATAGATTCTAATTCGGTCTCTAAAAATCTCAAGTTCTGGATGAAATTTGAGCATAAGATACTATTTTGGTATAAGAACCGTATGGCAAAGGGGCCCAATACATTTTGTGGTATTAGAGATTCAAGTTTCAATGACTCCGATGTTGGGCTTTGGAAATGGGGCCTAATAATGGATTTTGAGTTATTCATGATGTTCTAACTTTACCTTTGGGATTTTGCTTGTCTTTATTGTTAATCTAGTTGATTTGTGTTTACTTCAGTTAGGTGTTGTGATTGAATGATTTATTTGCATATTTTGGTAATAAACTGAGAGGGTGAATTGGATTAAAATAAATGGATTAGATTAACGAGAGTTAGGTGATTTAATTGATTGCTTAATCAATATAGTTAGTAATTTCATGGAGAGATCCCATGTGAGACCCAATTGTTTATTATAAAGCTTTAGAATTAATTAGAATTGTGGGTAATTTGTGAATTGATAGATTGCAAGTCCATAATTCGATTTGGGTTTACAACTTAGGAAATGATTATAACTCGAGAGATAGTAATCAACCCTACGATCGTCTAGAAATGACACCCCATAACCATATAAAAGGCTAGATTAGCGTTGATGATAGGTAAAATCCCCTCTCTCATAACTTGATTGTTTACGGATTTCCATTATCACTTTATTCAATTGTTGCTTATTTGTTTTGATTTAGTTTGCTTTTCAGTTATTAATCAAATTTGAGTCTTAAATAAAGCATAACCTAAATTAAGTGGTTCCTAAGCACAATCTCTATGGGACAATCTTTACTTTTTGCTATAAGTAACGACCCGTATAGTTGTAGTTTTTAGCATAAAACAAGTAATTGGTTTTGCAATTGATCAAGTTTTTGGTGCCGTTATCGGGGATTGTTTTGTTTAGCATCTTGTTTAGTTTAGGTGACTTTGATTTAAGAGTGTTTGATACTTTTCTTTGAGTTTTTTCAGGTGCATGAACACAAGGAACACGAGAAGATTCAACGAGTTTAGTGAGGAAAAGCGTTAAGATATTACAAGGAATGAAAAAGAGCTAAGAAGAGCTAGCTGTCAAGAATAAATATAAAGGAATATGGCAGAAGAAGGAGAGCAAGGAGGAGCTGAGAGGACATTGATGGACTTTATGAGGCTAGGTTTCAGTCCTCAAGGAGTTGCAAGGCTAGCAATTCAGGACAATAATTTTGAGACCAAGCTGACACTCCTTAATATACTTCATAGCAATGTGTAGTTTTATGGGCTATCTAACAAAGATCCCAACGCCCATCTTGAAAATTTCTTAGAGATTTGTGATACCTTCAAGTTTAATGGGATGTCCGATGATGTCATGAGGTTAAGATTGTTTTCTTTTACCATGAGGGATTGGGCAAAGGCATGGTACAATTCAATCACTGCAAGCCTTATCACTACTTGGGTGCAACTAGCCCAAGACAACATGAATCATCAAAGAGATCACCAACTTTCAACAAAGTGATAGGGAGTCGTTGTATGAAGCTTGGGAGAGATTTAAGAAATTACAAAGGATTTGCCCCCACCACAACCTTCCAACAAAATTTCTTTTACAGACATTCTACAATGGTGTAACTCAGAGTATAAGGGGAACAATAGATTCAGCTGCAGGAGGGTCTTTGATGGGAAAAACCATTGATGTAGCTCATGATCTTTTGGAATAATTGCTAGTAATAGTTGCATGTGGTCAAATGAAAGGAGTAGACAAAGGTCCTAGGAGCAAAAAGGAATGATTCCATTTGACGCAGTGACAGCCTTGTAAGCACAGATTACTACCCTCACCAAGCAGCTGAGCAACATGCAAGGAGCTTCTTCAGCCACAGTCAAGATCATGTAAGTACAATGTGAATTGTGTGAATACGATAACCAAGTCACTGCTGAATGTTTCTTGCTAGGAGCGAGTGGTACAAAAAAAGTAAATTACTAGGGCCAGCCACAATGAGGTAATAATCCATACTCTAATACTTATAATCCTAGGTGGAAAAACCACCCAACTTGCTAATGTTTTTGTCTTTCAGGAATGCGGGAAGTTTACCAAGTGACACTAAGGTCAATCCAAAAGAAAAACTCAAGGCGATCACACTTAGTAGTGGCAAGCAATTGAAGGAGCCAAGTGTTCAAGAAGATAGCCAACAAAAGAAAAATGTGGAGTAAAAGGAAGAAGAGAAGACATATGTACCACCACCACCCTACAAGCCTATGATTCCATATCCGCAAAGGGTGAGACAACATCAAGTCGACAATTAATTCTCCAAATTTTTGGAGAAGTTGAAGAAACTTTATATTAATTTTCCTTTGGTGGAGGCATTGTAGCGTGTGCATTGACTATAAAAAGCTTAATTTAGCCACCAAGAAAGACTATTTTTCATTACCTTTTGTGGACCAAATGATTGAGAAGGTGGCCGGCCATGCTTTTTATTGCTTTCTTGATGTATATTTAGGATACAATCAAGTGTTCATATACCCATAAGACCAAGAGAAAATCACTTTTACTTGTCTTTGTTAAGTCAAAATGACTTCATGATTAATAATTTTGATGAAAATCAAATAATAATAATATTAGAAAGTAAGACGAAGCAGAAGGATAAAGTAAGATGAAGCGGAAACAAACTAAGACGAAGGCGAAGCAAAAGTAAGATGAAAGAAAGTAAGACGAAAGAAACTGAGACGAAGCGGAAGCGAAATGAGACAAAAGAAACTGAGATGAAGCGGAAGCAAACTAAGACAAAACGGAAGCAAAACTAAGATGAAGGACAATGAGACGAAGCGGAAACTAAGATAAAAGAAAGTAAGATGAAGCAGAAACTAAGACAAAGGAAACTAATATGAAGCGAAAGCAGAATGTAAGACAAAAGAAAATAAGACAAAGCAGAACCAAAACTAAGACGGAAGAGATACGAAGACAAAGACCCGATACTACATTAGATGGTTAATCAGTTTGAGTTAGTTACAGAACTCAACTAAATAACTATTTCTTCAAAAATCAAGAAATAAGAAGAAAGAAGCGGTTATCAAGAAGTGGTTGAAGACGAAGGCTATAAATACGAATCGGAGTCAAAGATTGAAAAAAATTAGAGATTTTAAGAAAGCTAGTGACTTTGAGAGACATTGTATTCATTGTGCTAAACTTTAGAGCTATTATTCTCGGTTACAAAGCTTGCAAATATCTTTCTGTAAAGAGAGAAGAAAAGCTGAGAGCCTGAAGAGGCTAAGTGAGAAAAATAATACTTACTGTAAGAGACCTGAAGAGGCTCGGTGAAAAAAATACTTGTATTTTTTAGAAGTATAGTGAAATCTCAGAAAGGATTCTGAGGACTGGATGTAGACCACAATTTGGGGTGAGCCAGGATAAAACTGGTGTGTCGACTTCTACTCCCTAACTTGCGACTTTTAATTTCTATTGTGTTATACAAGTACTTAGAAGTTAATTCCAATACATTGTGATTGTTACTCAAAAGTTTTTGAAAAAGCAAGTTTTCAAAAATATAAAAGGGGATTGTATTCAAGAAAATGGATACAAAATTCAACAGCTCCTTCTTGTGCATTTTGTATATTGAACGTAAAGTCTATACTAACGCGTGATTTACTTCAATTGGTATCAGATCTCGGTGTCCAAGAACCACCGTTACAAAGTGTGGATAAAGATCCATGGTAGAATCACACGTTTATATAGATGAAGGTGCCTCCGTTACTAGACCTCCTGCATTCAATGGTGAAGACTACCATTACTGGAAAGATAGGATGCGGCTCTTCATTGAATATACTCATATTAATCTTTAGGAGATTATAGAAAATGGACCGTATACACCGGTAGATGATGAAGGGAATGCAATTCCACGTACGAGATGGTTAGCTGATCAAAAAGCAAGATGGAGACCAAAAGTCACCGTGGTACAAGAAGCCAATGACTTAAGGGTGTTGAAGCTGGATGAATTGCTTAGATCCTTAAAGATACATGAAGTCAAACTCGATGTAGAAGATAAACTCAAACAGGATAAATCTATGACATTGAAAGCTGGACAAAAGAATCACAAGATTCAGAGGAAGAGGAGTTCATTGTCAAAAGCGTTGAAGATCGAGCAAGTCAAGAATGATGACTCCAGTGAATCAGAACAAGATTTGAGTGAAGAATATGATGAATTATCCTTTATCTCGAGGAAGATCAGACGCATGTTGAAGAAGAAAGCAAAAGGAAACAAAGAGTCTTCTTTCAAGAAGAATAGTAAAGATGAAGGAAAGAATGACAAAACATCTGTCATCTGCTATGAATGCAATAAACCTGGACACTACAAGTCCGAATGTCCATTGCCGAAAAGAAAACCAAAGAAGAATAGAAAAAATAAGAAGAGCATGATGCCAACCTGGGAAGATTTGGATTCGTCTGAATTAGATACTGATTTAGAGGCATTAATACAAGCTAACATTTTCCTGGTAGCCGAAAGAGAAAGTGACAAGGAGGTAACCTCAAATTTTAGTGAATTACAAGATGCTTATTCAGAATTATTAGAAGATTGTCATGCAATACTTAAGCAATATAAGTTGTTAAAGAAAAAGTACACAGAAAACTTGAAGAACACGCAAGTGTTAGAGAAAGAAAACGTATTCCTGAAGAAACAAATAGACGAGATGAAGAAAAAGATAGTTATAGATAGATCTGAGGAGATCAATCAGATGAAACAAAGAATCAGCAGTCATTCAACTGATCTATCAACATTTACGGAGAGTACGAGAAAGATGAATGATATGCTAGGAAGATACAGACACCCTGATGATAAAACTGGATTAGGGTTTTGCTAAAAACAATAATCAGTATAAAAAGAATTTTGCTCCTTATAGGAAGAAAATTCATCAGATGCATCATCATCATTCTATGAATCATTTTAAAACTAATCCCAAAGGACCCAAGAAAATCTGGGTACCTAAGAGAAACATAATATCTCCTACAGATATCATTCCTTGGAAGAAGCAGCCAGCACCAATGGTATTTAAGCAGTGGATACTCGCGACATATGACGGGAAGAAGGTCTATGTTCCTAGATCTTCAGTATAAGAAGGGAGGATCGGTAACTTTTGGAGACAACTAGCAGGGCAAAATAATTGGAATCGGTAAAATTGGTAAAGATTCTTTTGCAACTATTGATAATGTTCTGCTAGTTGATGGTTTAAAACACAAGCTGATTAGTGTCAGTCAATTATGTGATTCTGGTTTTGAGGTGTCCTTTAATCAAAAACTTTTTGTAGTAAAAAACAAGGATGGGTCTATATTCTTTTCTAAAAAAGACGAGACAATATTTAAAAAATCAATTAGAAGATTTACGAAGTCAAAATATTTCTTGTTTTATATCAACTGATGAAGAAAAACTGATTTGGTATAAAAAGCTAGGTCATGTTAGTTTTAAACATATTTCCAAGTTGATTAAACATGATTTGGTAAGAGGATTACCAAAAATAAGTTTTAATAAGAATTTCTTTTATGAAAGTTGTCATTAAGGAAAACAGGTTAAAACAACTTTTTCTTCTAAAAATATTGCAAGTTCATCTAGACCTTTAGAGTTGTTACATATGGATTTATTTGGTCCAACTAGAACATTGAGTCTTGGCAGAAAGAAGTATGGTCTCATAGTTGTTGATGACTTCACTAGACTTTGTTGGATATTATTCTTATCATATAAGGACGAGTCTTTTAAGTATTTTAAAGTGCTTTCCAAAGAGTTACAGAATGAAAAAGGAATTTCTATTACTAGTATTAGAAGTGATCATGGTGGTGAGTTTGAGAATGAGAAATTCAGGATATTTTGTGAGGAGAATGAAATTTTCCATAATTTCTCTAATCCTAGAACTCCACAACAAAATGGAGTTGTAGAAAGGAAGAACAGGACGATTCAGGAAAAGGCAAGGACTATGCTGTGTGAAATTAATCTTCCTAAGTATTTCTAGGCAGAAGCTATGAATACAGCTTGTTGTATTCAAAATAGAATACTTATGTGACCGTTATTGAAGAAAACTCCATAAGAGTTATGGAAAGGAAGGAAGCCTCACATATCTTACTTCCATTCATTTGGTTGCAAGTGTACTATATTGAATACAAAAGAAATTCTGAATAAATTCAATTTTAAGACTTAATCAGGAATTTTTCTAGGTTATTCATTATCTTCGAAAGCTTATAGGGTTTACTATCCTACTTCTAAGACTATTGAGGAGATTATTCATGTCAAGTTTGATGATAGTTCTCAACCAAGTAAGAGAGATGATACTGATATTGAAGCCCTATCAGTACCCTTGGTTGATAGTGAAGATGTATCGCCATTAGATACTCCTTTAGACAAAGTAGAAGATATTCCTAAAACACTTGATTTGAAAAGGCATTGGAAATATAAGAGTTGTCATCTAGAAGAATTGATTATAAGAGAGACCTCAGAAGGTGTGAGAACTAGGTCCAAATTTAGAAAAGAATCCAATGTGAGAACTAGGTCCAAATTGATGAAGCTCTTCAAGATCAAGCTTGGATTTTAGCTATACAAGAGGAGCTGAACCAGTTTACTAGTAATAAAGTTTGGTCTTTAGTTCCCAGACCCTCTAAAAAGTCCATTATAGGAACTAGATGGGTTTTTAAGAATAAACTAGACGAATCAGGTAGAGTGAGTCGTAACAAGGTGAGATTAGTAGCAAAAGGCTATAATCAGCAGGAAGGAATATACTACAATGAGATTTATGCTCCTGTAGTAAGACTAGAAGCTATTAGGATTTTACTTGCATATGTTGTCTTTCATGATATAAAGCTATTTCAAATGGATGTGAAAAAAGCATTTCTGAATGGTTTTATAGATGAAGAAGTTTATGTAAAGCAACCTCCTGGTTTCAAAGATGTTAAGAAACCAGACCATGTTTATAGACTTCATAAAGCCTTATATAGATTGAAACAAGCTCCTCGAGCTTGGTATAATCGTCTAAGTTCTTTTCTAATTGAGAATGGTTTCAGTAGAGGTCATGTAGATAACACGTTATTTAGAAAATGCATTAAGAATGATTTCATCATAGTTTAAATTTATGTAGATGATATTATCTTTGGTGCAACGTCTAAAAAGCTATGTACTAGCTTTGAGAACTTGATGAAGAATGACTTTGAGATGAGCATGATGGGTGAATTAAAATTCTTTCTTGGGTTTACAAGTTAAGCAAACCGAAAAAAAAGATTTTTATTCATCAAGAAAAATATATCAAGGAACTGTTGATTAAGTATAACATGGAAGAAGTAAAACCAATGTCAACTCCGATGCATCCTTTAAACCTTTTGTCTAAGGATGAATCTGGCAAGAAGGTTGATCATACCCTGTATAGAGGGATTATTGGTTCTTTACTTTACCTTACAGCAAGCAGATCTGATATTTTGTTTAGTGTTTGTTTGTGTGCAAGATTTCAGGCAGATCCTAGAGAGTCTCATTATATTGCTGTTAAAAGAATTTTGAGATATCTATCAGGTACTACTGATCTTTGCTTAATGTATGAGAAAAGTAAAGATTCCAGGTTAATTGGGTATTATGATGCCGATTATGTCGGAGAAAGGATTGATAGAAAGAGTACAAGTAGAGGATGTCACTTCCTTGGCCACAACCTAGTTTCCTGATCGAGTAAAGGGCAAAGCTCAATTGCTCTATCAACTGCAGAAGCTGAGTATATGTCAGTCGCAAGTTACTGCTAACAGACATTGTGGATTAAGTACCAGTTAGCATATTATTCAATACAAGATGAACAAATCTCAATCTTCTGTGACAAGACAAGTGCTATCAACCTATCGAAGAACCCAATATAACACTCGAGGGTAAAGCATATCGAAGTTAGACATCATTTTTTACGATACTACGTTCAGAGCAAGATTGAAAGTCTACAGTTTGTTGAGACGAACTATCAATAGGCAGACATCTTCACTAAGCCATTGAGTGAAGAAAGATTCAAAGAAATCAGACGAAACCTGAACATGGTAATGTTGAGTGATCAACTGTCTGACACGTCATGACCCAAATGGTCTTCTTATTCAAGAAGATAAAAATTCGTAAGAGTTAACGATAACAGTAACAGTAAGTTACAGACAGTAACTTCTGTCATAAGAAAGTTATGGAGGGAAAGCTTCTCAAAGCCTTGAGAATACCACCTACTCTAGAACACTCTTGACGTACCCTGACATCGACTTTTGAAGAACTCTCAACAAAACTTTTCATTACTCTGTTTGGATATCAAACTCTCCTTGCTCTCACTCTCAACTTTAGAAACCAACATCATATATCTGACAAACACGTTTGTGCGATTAGTTCTTTGTTGACTATAGAAACAAATAGAGCAATCAATGACTAATGGAAGACTTGTTGATTTCGAGTTCTTAAAGAAGGACCAGATGGATATCGAATCAAAGATTGTAGTAGTTGGATGGAAGAACTTCTTTTAGGTCAATGAGATAGTTTATCTGAATGAAGTATATGACTTCTGGAATAATGTAGAAGTGGTAGAAGATACGCTAGTATCAGTTGTGGACAGATTGTTAGTTATAGTAACATTAAAGTCAATCAAGAAGGCTACTATGTTAGCCCCGAATTTCTTTTATGTTAATTAAGCATGATTAGCTTAATTAAGCATGATTAGTGTTAGTATTTAATT
>JAOQMR010000005.1:22979243-22989440 GCA_027563865.1 Erythroxylum pelleterianum
AGCTTGCCATTGTTCATATGTTGAGCAAATATAAATCGTCTAGTTGTTCAAAAGATCAAATTAGCCAAATTAGCCCCAGTGTAATCAAGGATAGAACTACTAAAAAATAATATCAAAATTTCCAATCAGCTTTTGGTATTAAAAAATATTGCTTCTGCAATTCCAGAAAACAAAATACAGGGCCTATAGGCATCAAACATGTGATGACCCAACTTCTAGTGACTATCATCATAGAACAGAATCGAGTAATAAAATAAGACTCCAGAAAGATAGAATCAAGTTCAACATTTTGTTACAAACTAAAGGACAACCCAACAACATGACTAAAAGGTGACATTTTGTCAGAAATTCAAAGTTCAAAGGAAATGATGTAATCACAATACTCACTTTCTCTAGAACCCCTATCACCAATTACTCCTGTACCTTTTGGTCCACTAACAGCCTTGTTCAACTGCAAGAAGTATAAATAGTTAGGATACCTCATAGTTTAACATTGTAACAAAATTATCATCATAAACAAAAGCTATGATTAGAAACAAAGATATGAAATACCCAAATATAGTAACTGGCGCCATAATATTATAGTTTTAAAAAGCAACCCATCCTAATGCTTGCAAATAATGCTCAACAGAAATGGCTAATTAAGTAAGGATATCTTCTGGTATTATTTTCCCGAGAAACAAGACATCCTAAATTAGGAATGTATCAAGAGAGATGCGAAGGCATTCCAAAATCCAAAATCCAAAATTAGGATATATTCTAACAAATGTATGATATTCTGCTTCTGGATATTCATTTGTCAATCACTATGGAATTATGAAGAATTTCCATGTTCTGTCTTCTGATTAGGATTCATCCTTCAAGGCTATAGATTAATCAAATTCTTGGTTAATAAAATTAGAAGCTTACTTCAAACAAATATTAAGATAATTATCCCATCAAAATTCTGTTCAACATGAATTTCTAGATGAGCAATTTGGCTATTGACCCAAAAAGTAGATAATTACCGAGCATTACAACAAATCTAATTGGGAAAGCACAGCTGATTCACTTCTATCCCATTAACTAACATTTATGAGTACATTTACTTTAGGCAAAGTGGGGTGCAAGATGTCCGTGACATCATAATATAGAAGAGGAAATTTTTGTTAATTCTGTGAGTAGATGGATGTCTCTCTCTAAAATATTCTGATAAGTATGATTAACTTCAACATATCTTGAATAACCTCTAGCATTCCAGAGTGCTTCCAGGTTTAAGACAAGCCATATAATGATTTTGAACCATACATAACAACCACAATGCAGGGTTTAAGCAGAAAAGAAACATCATTTACAAATCTTCCACATCTCGAGAATGCTGAGCAATCCCCACTGAAAGCTATGAAAATACAGCAGGATGTAAAAAATTTAGAAAGAGAACATCAACATTTTCCAGCTTGCAAATAAAAGCAACTTATTTTCCAAATTCTGGTTTCAGCAGGCACCACATAACTGGAAGTGAATACATTTACAATTTTTTTCCCACTAAATATGAGTATTATATACGTTATTATTATACAGCCTTTTATATCAATTAATATTAGTTGTCTGCAAGAAGCTAAACTAAGAAAACATCTTTACCTTGCTCACTTATGCTATTTTTCAAGCTTATACATGCTTATTCACTTGCTTAAATCATTCTTTTGACAGTACTTCTGCTAAAGGTATCATCAGATAGTTAACACTAAATAAATCAATTATTAGTACATTCTAAATAAACATTTGCTACATTTTGTACTAACAAGTTGCCTGATAAGATAGCAAGCAATATATGTTAGCCAAGGAGGGTTTGATTCAATGGTTGGACCGAAACCATTACTGGTTTATCATAGGAAGAAGAAGCAGAACGCTGAGGTGGAGAGAGAATGAATGATGAGCGGGAGAGTGAGGCATGCATGCTTAACCGTTAGGGAGAATAAGGGAACGATTGTGTAGGGTGTACGGGTACTCTAGGTGGAGAATGTAAGTTAGTTAGAAATGATGAAGAAATCATCTTTTATTTTTGACATCAGTACATTGTACGGCCTTTGGCTGGGGAGCTATAGCTCTACGGAGTCTTATCAATACACATTGTCTATTTTCTGGAATTCCCTATCCTTACTCTTTCAAATTGGTGCGGTGAGCGTGGAACCTTATGACCAACACCAGAATGGAGAATAGGTTGGAAGTGGTAGAGAGGAGTCTGGGAGCGATGGAGCAAAGATTAACAGGGCATGATGGAGAAATAAGTGAGATTAAATCGATGCTAGTTGCTGCGTTGAAAGGAAAGGCAACAGAAGAAGCATTAGGTGGGCAGCTGTCGATGACAGAGGGATGCTCGGCAAATACCCCTGTCCTGGGAGGTCATCGGCAAGGGTGGTGACTCTTGAAGATGTGCAAGTAGCAGCCAAACGTATCGAGCTGCCGAACTTCACTGGTGTAGACCCCATGAGCTGGGTCTGACGAGCAAAGCAGTATATCCAGGTGCAAGAGACCCCTGAAGAAAAGAAGGTCATGCTGGCTTTAGTGTGCATGGAGGGTCATGCTCTCCACTAGATAAGTTGGCTACAAGATTGGAAGCCCCTAATGACCTGGGAAGATGTAAAGAAAGAAGTGCTCACTAGGTTCGGATGTGCACCGGCAACTAACCCTTTTGAAGCTTTAGCGGCTGTTCGTCAAAATGGGGTAGTGGATAAATTTATCCGGGACTTCGTTGCCAAGGCAGGGGATGTTCGGAAGAATTCTTCATCGGGCAGTTTCTGAATGGACTAAAGGAGGATTCATTCTCATGAGGCTATGGATCTCTATCGAATAATGAACTTAGCCAGAGAAATCGAACATGAACAAGAGGTTTTGAGCAGGAAGAAGTTTGCGCAGCCAAATTCTCATAGAGAGGGCTTTGGATTAGGTGTTAAAGCAGGGTCAGTAATTGGGGTCAAAGGGCCTCAGACTACTTTTCAGGTTACTGATGGAAGGAAGAGTGGGTTTGGAGCTGAGGTGACTCACCCAAGTGCTGGACCGGCCCAATCTTGAAGTCACTTGAAGGGAACCACCGGACCTGCTCAGTTTGGAGGGAGCAGCACTGGGTCAAGTGCTCATGCGGGTTCAGCCTTGTCCAGAGGGGTCCGAAAATACACCCAAAAGGAGTTTCAAGATCTTAGGGCAAGAGGGCTTTGCTATCGTTATCTTCAACCCTATCATCCTCTTCACCAGTGCCAAGGAGCACCACTACATCCGGTGATCTTGGCCGACGACGATTCGTCGGAGGACAGGGGAGAGGGTGCGTCACCGAAAATGGAGCCGCAAGAAGTACCCGAGAAGGAACTCCCGAGTGACCAGTAGTTTACGAATATGGAACTCCCTTATTTTGCTCTCAGTGTGTGCGGAAGTCACCAAACCATGAAGTTACGGGGAATAGTTTGTGGGGTAGCCGTTATTATTATGGAAGACAGTAGGGCGAGCCACTGCTTCGTTACCAAGGAGGCAATGGAGAAGATGGGACTCCATTTCGAACCAACATTGCGGACTGGAGTGCGATTGGGAGATGGGCGACGAGAAGAGACCAAGGGTGTTTGCCGAAATGTTTCAGTAAAGATTGGGGGTGCTAAGTTTAAGGTCGACTGTTTTGTGTTTCCTTTAGGTGGTGTCGACCTCATTTTGGGAATCTCGTGGCTACAACAGTTGGGAGATGTTAAGGCAAATTGGAGTCGAATGTCTATGGAGTTTTAGTTTAGTGGGAGAACAATTAAAGTTGATGGAGACCCTTCTCTTGTTAATACCCTAGCATCAGTTCGGTTTTTGCAGAAATCAAGTCCGACTAGTTGCGGCATGGTGCTTTGGCAAGCTTCATTGATAGAGTTGAACTCGGCTGAGGGGGAAAGTTCAGAAAACAGGAGATAGACCTTCAACAGTTACTACAAAAGTTTGCAATTCTGTTTAACGAGCCTTCGAGGTTACCTCCAAGTCGCGCCATTGACCACAGTATACCCTTACAGCAAGGGGTTACTGCTGTGAGTGTAAAGCCTTATCGCTACGGCCACACACAGAAAGATGAAATAGAACGGCAAGTGTTCGAGATGCTGGCAACTGGGATAATTCAGCCAAGTTTTGGGCCATTTTCCAGTCCCGTTCTTCTAGTGAGGAAGAAAGACGAAAGGTGGCGATCCTGTGTTGACTATCGGAAGCTGAACAAAGTAACTATGGCAGATAAGTATCCGATTCCGGTGATACAGGAGCTACTGGATGAATTACATGGCGCTAGGTTCTATTCTAAGGTCGATCTACAATCTGGATACCACCAGATCAGAGCTCAGGCTGAAGATATTCCTAAGACGGTCCTAAGGACTCATTCCGGTCATTACGAGTTCAAAGTGATGCCTTTTGGGTTAAAAAACACCCCAGCTACGTTTCAAGCGACAATGAACGAGCTTTTCCGACCATATTTACGACGGTATGTACTGGCATTCTTTGACGACATCCTTATTTATAGCAAGGATTGGGATGAACATATGGGTCACTTGTTGGTTGTTTTGGGGATATTGGAGGAACAACAATTTGCTGTAAATGAGAAGAAAAGTCAATTCGGGCAGACCAAGATTACACATAATCTCATTGGGTGGTGTATCTATGGATCCGACGAAGGTGGCAAGTATACTAACATAGCCGCAACCTAGATCGATTAAAGAGGTGAGAGCTTTCCTTGGCTTAACAGGATATTAAAGAAGGTTTATACAAAATTATGGGCACATAGCACGTCCACTGACCGAGCCACTGAAAAAGGAGTCTTCTTAGAAGTTTTCATGGACAGCTGAGGCGCAAGCAGCCTTTACTGCACTTCAGCAGGCTTTGACCACTGCAGCTACACTAGCTATGCCCGATTTTCACCAACCTTTTGTTGTAGAATGTGACGCATCCGGGGGAGGGGTAGGAGCAGTTTTAATGCAAGGAGGACAACCAATTGCTTTTTACAGCAAGAGTTCGACGCCACAAAATTTAGCTAAACCAGCTTATGAGAAGGAGTTAATGGCTCTTGTGATGGCCATCCGACATTGGCGACTATATTTAGTGGGGGGCAAATTTACGGTGCGCACCGACCATTGTAGCTTGAAGCGTTTACTTCAACAGCAAATAACTACTCCAGCTCAACAAAATTGGTGGCAAAACTTATTGGGTATGAGTTTGACATAAAATACAAGCCGGGAATATTGAACAAGGCTGCGGACTCGCTGTCAAGACAACAGGAAGATGTAGAGCTGTCTGCAATTTCTTTACCTTGTTGAACTCAATGGGCAAATCTCGACAAAGAAATGGTGGCAGATGATACTTATCAGAAACTCAAAATGAAGATTATTGACTGCCTTGCCGAATTCAAGAAATACAAGATTGTGAATGGTAGAATATTTTTTAATGGGAAACTATTATTACCTGCTGCTACTTTGTGGATTCCTAAACTAATTCATGAGTTTCACTACACCCCTCAAGGAGGACATTCAGGAGCCTATAGAACTTACCGAAGAGTGGCAGCCAATGTTCATTGGGCGGGGATGATGAAATAGATTCAGAAGTTTGTGGCTGAATGTCAAACATGCCAACGCAACAAATACAACACTCAAGCTCCCGCTGGGTTACTACAACCGTTACCCATACCGAATCGAGTATGGGAAGATTTATCCATGGACTTCATCACTGGTATGCCTCGTTCTCATGGAATTGATTGTGTTTTGGTAGTGGTGGACCGTTTGAGCAAGTATGGTCACTTCATTGGTCTTCGACATCCGTTTACTGCACGGTCAGTGGCTGAAGTGTTTTCTAAGGAGATTGTGAGGCTTCATGGAGTACCACACTCTATCGTTAGTGACAAAGACCCTTTATTTATGAGTAATTTCTGGTTAGAATTTTTCAAAGGATGAGGTACCCAGTTAAAAATGAGCACTGCCTACCATCCGAAAACGAATGGCCAAACAGAAGTCTTAAATAGATGTTTAGAAACATATTTACGATGTTTCTCTTCTAAACAGCCTAGAGCTTGGAGTCGTCGGTTGCATTGGGCCGAGCATTGGTACAACACCAACTTTCACGGCGCTACTCAAACAACTCCTTTTGAACTAGTCTACGATCGCAAACCACCCAATCTTGTTCAGTATTTGCCTGGGGAGTTTAAGATTGCTGCAGTGGCAGCTGAACATCAAGACCAAAATGAAATATTGCGGCAGCTGCGCTGTAATCTGCTCAAAGCGCAGCAGAGGATGACTAAGCAGGCCAATAAACACTGACGACATGTTGAGTTCCATGTGGACGATTGGGTCTACTTAAAGATTCGACCATATAGACAGACCTCACTTGCACAGCGAGTGTATCACAAACTCACTACTCGTTATTACGGGCCATTCAGGGTGCTGCAGAAAATAAGTCCGGTAGTGTACAAATTAGCCTTGCCACAGAGTTCAAAGGTTCATCCCACTTTTCACATTTCTCAACTGAAGAAGGCAACAAGAGACCATCAAGTTTCAGGTGAGCTTCCTCCTAATTTAGTTGCTGAACAGCCAAGTTTCATTCCAGAGCAAATTCTTCAAACCAGGTCCTTCAACCCTCCTGCCACTCCTTGTCATCAGCTGTTGGTTAAATGGGCTGCCAAAGGACCTGATGAAGCTACCTGGATCAGCTGTTCTGATTTTCGGGGCCAATTTCTTGAATCAGACCTTGTGGACAAGGTCTGTTTCCAGAGAGGAGCCATGGAGGTTCTGACCCAATGGTTGGACCGAAACCATTATTGGTTTATCATAGGAGGAAGAAACAGAACGCTAAGGTGGAGAGAGAATGAATGATGAGCTGGAGAGTGAGGCATGCATGCTTAACTGTTAGGGAGAATAAGGGAATGATTGTGTAGGGTGTACGGGGTACTCTAGGTGGGGAATATAAGTTAGTTAGGAATGATGAAGAGGGGATCATCTTTTATTTTTGACATCAATACATTGTGCGGCTTTTGGTTGGGGGAGCTATTGCTCTACGGAGTCTTATTAATACAATTGTCTATTTTTTGGAATTCCCTATCCTTACTCTGCCACTATGTTTAAGACTTTAAATCCCTCCTGATCAAGTCAGGTCCTTAAGTAATTATGACCAAATTAACAACTTCACCTGAAATCTTTTAAAAGAACTCTATGACCAGGCATGAGTAATAATTAGCAAAAGAAAAAGAACCGGAAACTGAATTACTAGTCTACAGTCCCAAAGAAAAGCACACCTCGATGTTAATGCCTAAGCAGTCTACTTTAGCCTCGTTGCTATTTGAATAACTAAAACATTCATGCCCAAGTCTAGATACATTCTCTAACCAGATGACCAAAAGATCAAAAAAGAAGTTGCGATTAATCAAGTAATCAAAATCCAAGTCCAGGATATCACAAGATGGAGCTTCCAGGAGAAGGAAAATTGATGACAATTTATTTTTTTTTCTTTTTCCTATTTGTATCTTTCCAATCAAACAGATAATGGGGAGAAAACCCAAAAATTACATGCTAAAACTGTCATGTTGTAAACCTGCACTTTTAATAGACTATAATGAAACGTCAAAGCGTAGTAACTTATAGACTTAGAATATAATGCTTCCTAGATGTTCTCAGTGACCAAGCAGAAAGTCGTACTCGCAAAGACTTTCAAACATCAAGCAATCACTGTTACATATAAAAAATAATGATAGCTTATACAACTCTAAAGAGTATAAGAAGTGTAACCGTTACCTCACAAGGGAATGAATTAGCTAATGTTTGTGCCTCTCTCTCTCTCTCTCTCTCTCTACGACTCTCTGTTTTTCTGGACTCTTCTCTCTCTCGCCCTCTCCCTTTCTCTTCTGTTCATTTTATTTCATAACATTTGGTATCAGAGCTCTCGAATCTGGGAGATGACATGGCTGAAGGTACGAGAAATGCAGAATTACGTAAGATGGAGGATAATCTGAAAGGTTTGATGGAAAGAATGTTTTCAAAAATGAATAACAGAATGAAAAAGGTAGAAAAAATGACGACATTGAGAAACATGATGATACAAACTCTACAGAAAATAGGAGGAGATGCTGAACCAGTAGACCGAGCATCTCAGAGTAGCTCTGAGAGGTTGACGGAAGATGAGATGAGTAAAGCCGGTTGGCTCTCGGAACCATATAAAGATATTGAAGAAGAGATTAGCTCGTTGCAGCTTGATTTGGCAGAAGTTACTAATGGGTTGTCCGAGCTAGAAGAAAATCGCAGGATCGAAGAAGTGGACAAGTGGGATAAAACGGAGAAAGATCCAAAAGACAATACTGCTTTGAACTATTAGAAACAGCATTTCGATTCAAAAGTGGAGAAAGCTACAGAGGTATCTGCTCCACAAGTGGTCGGGGCTTTAGAGGAGATGGAAGATCAAAAGAAGCCACATTTGAATGTGGTGTTTATTGGCCATGTTGATGCTGGGAAATCTACTACTGGAGGGCAGATACTTTTCCTTAGTGGTCAAGTTGATGAAAAGAAGTTCACATGGTTGTTTATTTTTTGTCCATTCTATGAACCTCCATAACCTTGAGGACAAGGTTTTCTAGAGAAGAAGGACTTGTTACGTATAAAAAATAATGACAGCTTATACAGCTCTAAAGAGTATAAGAAGTGTAACCGTTACCTCACAAGGGAATGAATTAGCTAATGTTTGTGCCTCTCTCTCTCTCTGTCTACGACTCTCTGTTTTTCTAGACTCTTCTCTCTCTCCCCCTATCCCTTCTCTTCTATTCTTCATTTTACTTCATAACAATCACTCCCAATTCAAGTAACAAGAGAGAGAGAGAGAGAGAGAGAATTCTAAGAACCAATGACTTTTAAAGCAAACAAATCCAGTATCGAATTCCCTTATACTTTCTCACCAGCCAAACAGAAATTAAAAATCCTAAAACTCCAAAACTGAAAAATGTACACAGCCACAAAAAGAAGTTGAAACACAAAGAACAAGTGTCATAAAATTAAGGATAAAAGACAAAAAGAAAAACAACCGAATCACATTAAAAAGAAAAGAACCGGAAATCGGAGTATAGAACAAGCAACGTGGGTGTTGGATTGAGAGAGAGAACCGAACCGCAGCATAAAGAGGATTGGGGGGAAAAGACGAATTGTAGAGAATATGGGACAGTTAGTAGCAGTGAGTGAATGAGTCACGATGCCCCATTCTTCTTGTTCGACTCTCGTTGACAATTGCCTTGTGCTTTTGTTTTTCTGACAGTTCTTGATACATACACTTTCTAGGCTCCGTTCTCTATTTGTGATGTGTTGTTAGTCTCTCTCTTTCCTTTTAATTAATTAATTATCGTTTCAGTTTCTCCCGATATTTCCTTTATACGCACTTTCCGCACTCTAATTTTGGGTTTTTTTTCCTTTTTGACCTTTTTTTGGCCATTCTCGTTCTATATCCCAGGTATTTGGAAATTCATTTCAAATAATGAAATAACAGGTTTACCATATGTAGTACTCCCTCCTATCTAAAATGAAAGTCGTTTTACAGAGATGCACAGTTATTAAGAATGCTAATAAAATGTTTGATATACCCTTGTTAAATGCATGTTGAACTGTCTTGAAAATGTAATCTGTGTAGTTAGGATAAGAGAGAAATTAAAGGATAAATTTGGAAATAAAATTATAAACATACATGAAAAATCATAAACGGCTTTTATTTTGAATAGGAGGGAGTAGTATTAAACTGTGTTGAACTCTTTCGTAGTTTTTGTTTGGAGTAAACATGAAATTATATTTTAAAACGTTTAGGGGATGTTTGGTTTCCCTTTTATTTTTCTGTTATTATTTTTTATTTTTGTTTCCTTTTTTGTTTCTTTTTTTAAAAATGAAAACCTGTTTGGTTGAGATTTGTAATATAAAAACTAAAAACAAAAACCTGCTTGGTTTAAATTTCTAATAAAAAATTGAAAACAAAAACATGTTTGATTTTATTATCTTGTTTCTATTTTTTTGTATTTATACTCTTATGTGTAATATTTATAATATATTATATTATATTTTTAAATTAATTAATTATCATTATAGCTAAAATTAAATATATGCAAATCAAATATTATTAAAAAATTACGCATTAATTGTATATAATAAAATTACATAAATTAGAAATTATATTAAGTCATTTTAATCAATAAAATATGTCCATCAT
>JAOQMR010000005.1:23020870-23044860 GCA_027563865.1 Erythroxylum pelleterianum
TATATTCTCCTAGTTCCATACCTATCGCCTGGGCTTGCTTCGTCTCTTCATTTGTTTCTATTGTTATTTCATTTTCCGGAATCAATTAATGGTAAAATAAAATTTGTATTATTAATGTATGATATAGAATGATTAGGCTTTGGGGTTCATCCTTATCAAAGTTTATAGAATGGATGTTCTTTAATAAATGTCCCGTGTGCTTTTCATTTTTTCCATCACAGTCTTGTACTTGTATTATTCAATTAGTCTTCAAAATTCTACCGGAATAACATTTTTTTGTAATTTTTTCTATCATATGTCATAAGCTTATATAGCTTATGTTTTAAGAAATCTCAAGAAATGTGGTCATTTGAATGTAAAATTATCACCTAAAAAGGGTTAACAAGAGAATACAAATATCTTATTGTAATTAAACTAAATGGCTATAATATTAGTTCTTTTACACCCTAACCAAGAGTTCACTCATGGTACTTAAAGTGTTTAGGGCAAAAATGTCAGAAGGATTCTTAACCAAACGCTTGCAGTAAGATCTTATCTCCACCTCTTATAAGTAAACTAGAAGGAAAAATCAAAAGGTCTAAATACAACATTTTAATTGGGCTTAGGTTAGGCTATAATAAGAATAATAAAAAGGGCAATAATATTGAAGAACATTCTCTGAGTCCTCTCTCTCCATAATGCAGGTGTGCCACATCTAATCACAAGCTTAGAGGTTTTTAAGTCACCTTGGTCAGTGAACCTGGCATTTTTTATTTGGGAAATTGATGCAACTCCACAAGTTCACGGGTCTCCAGTAATATAGTATAATATCGTCCCACATGGAGTAATTGTGTAAGTACTAGGCTTGGATCACTCAATTAATTGGACTAAGCAATTGTGTAAGAATGGTAAATTAAGAATTTTAACTATCAAAAGTAATAAAACCAATGCTAAACAAAAATGTGAATATCTATAGGGGTTACTTCGAATGGAATGTGGTAAGCTTCACGGATGGTTTCACTTTTAGCATTTTCTATGGGCTTTACCTGGATCAATTTATTAGGCAAATTTTTGATTGATAGACGGTTGAGCCTAGAGTTTTTTAGATCTTTTTTTAGGATATCAAAGGAGTATTATATAATAATCCTAATCTACTATCGTAAGCTAACAATCAAGCATAACCTATTAAGTTCTTTGTTAACCTGGTTTTCTCTCATAAATTCAGTCTATGTCTAAATCTGAAATCTATAAGTTCCCTATTTTGGAGTTCCGTTATCAATTTTCACCTATCAATTCTTCAATTAACAACTAATGCCAAGTAATGGTTGGCCAAACAAAATATCAGCAAAATCAATTTCAAAACTGAGAAATCAAAACCATAAATCCATACTCATAAATCAACTTAAATTCAATCCATAGAAAATTAGCTAAATGCTTGCCCCAACCTTGAAGCTTTGACGAAGCTACTCAATCATGATAAAATGAAAACCACAACAATTAAAATCAGCAAACAACATTAGAGAAACCAGATATTAAAACAGAGAATCAATAAGTTTTCGGGATCCTTGTCTCCTCTAGTGCGAGCGTCTGTCCCTGCTGGTGCTCCTTCGCATGGTTCTCGGTTCCTGTAGCTTCTGCGTGCGTCTCTGTAATGCTCCTAGTGGTGGGTTTGTGTGGTGCATCCTCTTCAGTTGCGTCACTACGTGGATCCCTCCTTACTCACTGTGCGTGCATTCTCTTGGAGCTGTTGCTGTGCGTGTGTGTGTCTCCGCTCGTGTCTCCCCTGTAGCTCGTTGTAGCCCATAAGATGTAACAGTCCCCCTACTTAAAATCCTCATGGTGCGTCTCTACGTGGAGTCCTCAAGCTGCGTCTGCGTCGTTTTGATGGTCACACACTGAAGCTCCTCTCTGGCCCCTGGCTCGTCTCCACTCTTGTGTTCTCCCCAAATTTTGTTACTTTTCTTGGTGAGTCAGTGTGTCACCCTCACTGTAGCTAGACATCACAATTTAATTGCTCACTCCTATTAAAACCTAGCTCACACTTGTGCTTTTTGCGTTTCTCCAATGCTTCCTTCAGCGACAATGTTTTGGACTACTCCCTTAATGCTGCGTTTTTTCCTTTTTCTGCCAGCGTTTAGCCTTGGACTTTCCTTCATTTAATTATTGTTGTGGTCCTTTAAGACTAAAATCAAGTGCATTTCATACAAATTAAACATGAACAACTATAAATGCAAATTAAGGTAAACTAAACAATTTAGCAGGAAAAATATGTATAAAACCTAATGATTGTATGCAAAAACTAAGAGAAAATGCCACTCATTTTAATGAGAAAATGCATCTAACAAATGCCCCCAATCTCTAACTTTTTCTTGTCCCTAACAATCACTGATTCAATTATGCGTCGATTCCAGATTTTCTAAGGGTTTGATTACTTTCTCTCAAGACTTAACCAATTAACCCTAATTGGTTAACCCTCGTTGAATTTGAAATTTCTAAAATTGAAATTTCTCAATTCATAACCCTTTCCCTAGTTTTCAATTAGTTATAAAGCTACCTATTGAATAATCAAGTTCTCACACAAGTTCTCTCTTCAAATGATATTTAATTTGTTATGTAAATATAACTCTTTGTTGATATTATGTAAATATAATGCCCTGGAAAGCAAGATATTATGTAAATATAATGCCCTGGAAAGCAAGGGTATTTAATTATAATTTAATTTTCTTCCTGTTACTTTTTGTAATGAAAATATTTATTATTAATAAAACAAAAGAGTTTGGATTTATTTGTGTGAGCATAATATAACTAGTCATAAGGTACCAAGATTCTTTTGTAAGTAATATACATATACACGGAGATGTATGGAAAACATGTATATTATTATAATCTAAATTTGTTGATTCACAGTTGAATAATCAAGTTGGTAGCTTGATTATGGTTTAGATTGTAGTGTTGCGATTTATCTTCGTGCAAGTAAAGGAGTTTGCTTCGTTGACTATCAATAATGGCACTATTAAATGAATCTAGAATCAAGTATGCTTTTAAAGAATAAAGTAGGTCGTTAATTTAGTCTTAAAACATTGACCTTAGCATTTTTTTTATTACGAACCACAATCTTGATGAGTGGTGAACTCATATGTGTTTCATTATAATTCTTGATATGATCGGAATAAATTTTTATAGAGTATCAATCTAGTGTTTACATGTTGTAATTATTAACTGAAACATGTATTAGGGAACATTCACTCAAATAAAGAGTTTATAGTGATATCATTACTTCTAGATGTTTTACAGAGATTGGTGACTAAACTGGTGCCAGTATTTTGATGAACTAGCTACCCATCAAGTCTTAACACCAAGATGAGATCTTGTGTGTTAATTACCATATAGAGTAAAACAACAGATCTAGAAGGAAAAACCAACGTAAGGGCAAAACGGTAATCGTGAGGGGTTTGGACCGAGGGCAACCTAAAGCGGACAATATCTGTGGGCGGGTGGTCTGGACTGTTATAGAAACCCTCTTCTCCTCCTCTCTTCTCCTTTCTTCTTCTTTCTTTTAATTAAAAGAAGATTTTTTAAGTCCTTAACAAGGAGTACACGACCTTGCATGGAGAAGGGTCTAGAATATTGACTCTCCTTTGACCAAAATATGGTGAAATTACCTTTTTGCCCTTAGTTATGTGAAATTACCATTATACCCTCCAAACTTTTCCTAAATTTGTAATTAAACCCAAAATTTGAGAATCACCAAAACTTTTATTTTTTATTTTGGTCTTCGGACTTTTGAGAATAATAATTAAGCCCCTTAACTTTGTAAAATTACATATTTGTCCTCCAAGAATTGAAAAATTACGTTTAAGTCCTTTAACTTTTAATAATTTGCAAATAAGTCCTTATCTACGTCAATCTTTCCAATTACACTTTCTAAGTGTCCTATAAGTCTATAAATCATGTATAATCACCTCTAAGGCATTAGAACGCATTTAATTTAACTACCATGGTCATATCCATTCAATGGACTTGGTTTTACTCACTTAGAAGCTTATATGTCAGAAATCTCCAAGATTTCGCATATCGATGAACTCTAAGTTCATGTAAGGGCATATAACATTATAAATCACTAGCATATATACCCAAAAGGATTTAAATACATCTTTGAACTCATATACAACCATATATATATATTAATATACAGTAGCATCTCCAAGTATAAAACAATACAAAAAGGCTCAGAGAATCCGATGTTACAAGTCCTCCCTTCCACAAAAGAGTTTCGTCCTCAAAATTGATAAGTCGAGGACACAAATAAATGGGGGTACTGATGTCTCAGAGTATCCTCTAGTTCCTATGTCATCTCCTCAACCATCAAGCTAACCTAAACTTATGTGCAATGTTTACATCCTTTTCTTCCTAATGTTCCTTTATGAATAAGTTGTCTTCTTTTAATCATAACTCTCTAAAAAAAATCCAAATCCCATGATTTTTGTGCCCCACAAAACTAGACTTCCATTAGTCTTATTATATCTAAAAATTACTCAAACAACATCTCCCTTTGAAATATAATTTCCATCCAAATTATTTCCTATTTATGGTAAGAAACAGACTGGCAACAAATACTCAAACATTAATAAATCATTATCAATACATCTTATAACAAAACTGTTTCACAGAAGCATTAATAAGACATAAATAATCATTTTTCATGTTTTATACTTTCACTAATTCGGATTCGAAGGTCCTCAAAAATTAGGAAATACTACAAGGTTCCTGCAAAGGGGTCTATCAAAAGCAGTATTAGGGAAACAAGCATAACTCAAACTCTAGTCACTATTTTGTCAAGCTAGTTTCATAAAGGTCAAGTTAAGACCTATATCTACAACTTTCATTCTTTGAGTTTCTTCAAATTCGCACTATAAGGATGTGAAAAGTAGATCGAAAGATAAAGATGAAATTGAAACCAGAATTTCAACTTACCTTGATAACTTCTTTCCTTCTCCTTTTTCTCTAGAAAATTTAAGAAGGTCAAACTAATCCATGTGTCACCATTCCATTGGTCCATGTGTCACTGTACATATGTTATCCTTCTATTGGTCCATATGTTACTATTCTATTGGTTCATCTGTCACTTACTTTAGGCTCCATATGTCACTCATTTTAAGGCTCCATAAGTCATTACTACAAGGCTACACATGTAACATCCCACCCTCAATTGGAAGGGTAGAACTGTAAATTGGCATAAGATGTGCTAGATTGGCATTTTATAGGATTGTTCATGCATAATAGGATTGGAACACAGTCACATTGTGCACATGAAAATTTATGTTCATGCATACATGATATTCTCGGTTTGCGTGCCTAAGACAAGTTAGTGTACAGTGTTTTGGAAAATGTACAGACTGAAAATCCTGACAGTTTGTAATTTCTGAATTTTGAATGAAATACAGTTTGGTTTTAAAAGTTGTCAATTTCTTATTACTGCTTTATGATTTTGATGCCATGAGGAGTTTAGTGGTGGTTGTCAGTAGTGGACTCTTATCGTAGGGTATGTACCGGAATGACCTACGGGTGTTCCGGTGGGTACTCTAAGGTAAGGGGGCGCTATAACACATGTCACCAATTGTAAGGCTATATATGTCATCATTTATAAAGCTACACATGTCACCATTCTATTGCTCCACATGCCACAAATCTAAAGTGCCATTTGTCACTAACTTAAAGGGACACTTGTCGCAGTTATACTTAAGCCAGTTGTCATCCATTTAACTGAGTCATTTGTCACTTATTCCAAATGCCACATTTCACCATTTCATAGGCCTAATCAACTTAAAGTCCCATGTATCAATTTGTCTTGTTCTTTAATATTTTACTTAGACTAGATGCACATATCACCTCATCAATTACTCAATTGTAACAATAAATTCTCAATTCACTAATTATAATCCATCAATTTATGTTATTATGAGGCAGGATATTACAACTCTCCCCTTTGAGAAATTTTTTCCTTAAAATTCTTACTTGACTGATCAGACAGATGGGGGTAATGCTATCTCTATAAAATCAAAGAAAAAAATATTGTGTTTAATAAAATAGATCGAACTAAGCCTATCTTATCCGATATCCCAAACATCTTATGGAATGTCGACAAGTACTCTGATCGAGGTCGAAATCATCCGATCGTTAAGGACGTCAACTTAATGATCCGAGCCTCAACTTCTCAACTAAAGACTTTCGACACCCAGACTCGACTCTTAAGGCTCATGAACTTTTTAAAACCGGAAAAACACTTTTGAAAATATAAAAACCAAACTCTGATACCAATTTAATTGTCACGACCCGGTACCACATTGGGTCCATGACAACCACTGTATAACCGGGCTAAGGACACTCACGGTATCCTTAATCCAACTATGCAAGGCTAACTGAATATTTATTCTTTTTTTTGAAAATTTTGGGCAGCACAACGACTATGTTTTAAAAATCTCAAAAGTTGCAAACATTTTTAAGCACACTTCTATATTCACATCCAACTACAACTTCAGGACTTTAAAGTCCACTCAAGGTAATCTCAACAACAGTATCAAAAGATTCATACATAAAGTCATTTATAAAACACAAGGCAATCAAAAATTAACTTACAAAATCATAAAGCGTATTTATATAAACACAGTTCATGTGTCACTAGACAATAAAAGTACAAAATAGGAAACTACCCACGTGTGGTAATACCCAGAGTCAAAAGACCACACGATCCACTCAGAACTTCAAACTCACTAAATTAACCTGCATGGTTGGAAAGTGAAGGGGGTGAGTACACTAGGTACTCAGTGAGCAGGAAAAACATATATCACAAATAGAATTAGATTCATACCAAGACAGTGTAGATAACCTATAAAGTGAACATACAACACATAGAAACACATAGGCCTAGCCTATAACTCAACATATACTGACTAGGAACCATATAGACTTAGCCTATTAATTCACTCATCTGGTGAACATAGGTTTCAGTTCCAGTACACAAAAGCATAAAAACATCATATATATCAATCAAATCTAGAGAGAAAAACCAATATCAGGATAAGCTAAAACAATCATGTGTGACACCACTAGTTTGCCAAACTAATGTGCACACCCACCGATACTTGATGTTGGCTCAAATTTCATCCATGGTGAGTCCGGACTACAGTCGACAAGAGCGTCATGACCCTAGGTGATGACCTCATCAGTGTCTAGACCTTAGGTGTGGAATCACTCGCAAGTCTAGTAAAAAGGTGTTTATATGGCGACTCGACTTAATGTACTAGTGTCAAGGGTACGAGGGTCGCTTAATCAGTTGTGCCTTGCACACAATTGGCCAATCGTTTCCTCACCAATCACAAAACCATATACAAAAATTAAATACAAAAATCAAGTAAGGCACCATGGCTTTATTTATCGGTGCAACCGATAAAATGAAACCGTGCCATGGCTCTAAGCCAAAGAGAACAAAAACATGTAGCATGCATGACTCGATTATGCATATGTAAATTTTAAAACATTTTCTCATAAAATAAAAGCCATCTTTTTATACTCCAAATGCATAGATGTTCAAAACAATGCCATTTATTAAATACCTAACCATATTAGCATCCATTTGAAATTCAATTCTACCATACGTTGCCTAGGTTCAAAATTCTCATATAAGTCATCATTCTTGTCTTAGGATGTTCTAATCCTATTTGAGAAATATGGTTTCCCCAACTCATCTCAAAAGAAGGTGTACACTCCCTCAACTTCAACAATCCTCAGTACAAGCTCCTTGATTCACAGCTCCCAAGCTTTTATACATAAAAATATATGCAATGTATTTACTCTTCAAACATATAAGTCATATTTATATATCAACACATAAGTGTATGAAACACAGTATCACTATCTTTAAGCTATAGGATTCGACCGTTAAACTTCTCACATGGCTACTTCCTTACTATTCACATTAGCTTTTCTTTTGCATTTTCTAAGGCATTTAATGCCTTTAATCCAATACTTACTTATTGCAAAACATAATGAAGCACATCTCTATCCAAGCACATTAGGCCATTACTCGTCAATCTAAGCAACAATTCAAGTTCCTAAGTAAACATGAAAGTGTTTTCCAATGCATACCATTACAAAGCCCTAAGTCCTAAGCTAAGTTCACTTAGGCATTTTATCAAACACCTAATGTGCATGATTTTCAAGTCACATTTTCAAGACTTTATCATAATAATTCATGCTCCTATCATGTCATATAGTAACACTTCCAATCAATGACACATTCCACCACTCCATTCCAACCAATTTCCTTCATTTCAGCTACATTTTATCAATTGTACATCTCATTACATTAATCCACCTCTTCTCCATCATTTCGACCTAAACTTAACCAACAAACATCTTCTTCATTCTTCATCATCAATTCACATCATACATGTATAATTAATACCATAGAATTCATTTAGACCATCAATCTCAAAAGATATTCAAAAGTTCACAAACTTTCACCTAAAGGAGACAATTTCAATTTTGACTTAAAGAACCCTCTCCATAACACATTTCATTCATCTAAACCATGTTTCATACATATTCAAGCATGGAGAACAACAAATCTTAACACCAAACTCAAAATCATAATGTAGAGAGAGGTGAGACAAAATTTACCTATACTTTCCTTTAGTGATATCTTCAAATCCTTTGAGCAAAATTTACCTATACTTTCCTTTAGTGATATCTTCAAATCCTTTGAGAATTTCTCAAATCTAATCATAGATTTGAGTTCCTTGACCCTAAATTAGCTTAGAACACTTTGGTTTAAGTTGAAAAATAAAAAAGAAGGTAAAATTTTTGGTGATGTAAAATTTGATACATTTTAGTTCTTTCAATAACTAGGGAAAACCTCTTCAATATTTCTTCTCATTTTCCACTAAATGGTCATGTTAACGAAGTTGTTCAAGGAGAACAAAAGGTAGATCGAATTGGTTGAGGATACAATAAAGAGAAGAGGATACAATAACAAAGGGGTCGGTAATATTTCAATCTTGCTTTTATGCTATTTATTTTTCTAATACTGTATCATGTATGGATTAAGCATGTTGATTTAGTTATTATACTTCCGCTGCATTTTGATTTCGGAAAAAAGTTTTTGAAATCTATCGTTTGGTCAAATATAGTATGCTTTTGTTTTCGATCCAACACAAATATGTATCTTCCATCTAGTGTTAAAAAATGGAAGCTCTTATATATTTATATTTTAGTTATAATTCAGTATATTTAAAATAATTTTCTTAATTTTTAATAGAAATATAATCTATTTTAAGATTAAAAATAAGACATTTTATTTTTGTTTTAGTTTCAATCCAACTCAGACAAATAAAAGAAAATCACAAAACTTATTTTATTTTGATTTTTAGAATTATTTTTTTACAAATAAGTTAGTATTAGTTAACAAAAGGGTTAAAATATTAAGGATACTATGTGTTGTTGTTGTTTGTTATTAAATAATTCAATCGGTTTCTTCAACTAATTTTTATTAAATTTTCGATAAAAGTATATAATATATATATGATATTCTTATTTACTTAACATTTTCTAGTACTAATACAAAATTAATTTTTAACATTAGAAGATTAAATTACATTTATTTTAGTATTATAGTCTTATTATATAATTCTTTAATTAAATGATTTTTTTTGTAATAAGAAGTATTGACTATTCTTATATCTTAAATTTTTATAATTTTTTCATGTTTATTAGTTTATAAAATCAAGATCTTTCTCATGCTAAATATGAATTGATTTTAGGCTAAAGAAACCATTTATAAATTGACTTATTTTAATAAAGCCAACTCGCATTATTCACCCTAGGTTTTAGATTTAGAGGGTAGCGAAGTCCAAACACATCTATCCACCACAGGACCACAGCCTGTGACCTTGCACGTCCGGCCGAGAGATAAGCTGCCAGTTATCTCCCTTGTAGCATATTAGTAACAAAAATAGAATGGCGATGAGAATAGCTTCCACCAACCTCATAGTTCCTAGCTCGTCACTGATATCGTGTTTGTCCCAATTCTCAGGTGTTATGGTTATTAGAAACAGGAGATTTTCATTCTCGGCTTCCAAGATAAGCATGAGCTTGAAAGCCGGCATCGTAGGGCTCCCTAATGTTGGCAAATCCACTCTCTTCAATGCTGTTGTAACGTTCTTTTCTTTGCCTCCTCCTATTGTTATTCCAATAAAGCAAATGTTTGCGTCATTGATATTTTATCTGCTGGGAAAGATGGAATTTTTGGCTTTTCATTTGGTGATACTTCCTGGCATCAGTTTCGCATGAACCTCTTATAGCATTTGATAAGGCTTAGTTTGTGCAAACATAAAGGGGCAGTACAACCTCGTGCATTAGTCATTATGTTTGCTAGTTGCAGGATCTGACCATCATATCGTCTATCCGCTGCTATGAGTTTGCCCTTTACTTCTTTAATGTATGTCAACTAAATAATGGCATAATCCTCTACTTTAATGAGACTGTTAGATTCATATAGTTTCATGAATTTGGACGACTCTTCCATCGTTTAAATTGCAATTTTCTTTCTCTTGTAGGTGGAGAATGGAAAAGCTCAAGCTGCCAATTTCCCCTTTTGTACCATAGAACCAAATGTAGGGATTGTCGCAGTTCCAGATCCACGACTCCATGTACTTTCTGATCTCAGCAAATCTCAACGCGCAGTCCCAGCATCCATAGAATTTGTGGATATTGCAGGGCTTGTTAAGGGTGCCAGTCAAGGCGAGGTTGCTTTAGTTCTTTTTCTGATGTTACTTTGTTTTTTTACCAGTGAACTTGGATATTTCTTGCTTAGTTTCCCTTTTTCACTTGTATCTGGACTTTCTCTTTTTAATTCTGTAAATGTTTTTTCTTTTGAATAATCTTGTAGGGATTGGGTAATAAGTTCTTGACACATATCCGTCAAGTTGACTCCATTCTTCAGGTTTTTGTCTGTGCTTGCTCATATTTATGTTCTGCTGCAGCTAAAATAATTTCTTTTCATGAATTGTGATATCAATCGTAGTATGATCCAGAATAGTTTCATTAAGTCCAAACCTTCATAAGACAGGCATTGATATATATTAAGTTATGCTTGGCATAGCAGTCCAAGGAATTCAAAGGCTCTAAGGGCTGGGACATCTGAATTACTTGTGTGTTGGGCACAAAAAAGGTGGTCATCTCAGTTAAGCAAGATATCTTTAATAAAAAATAAATTTGTGCAAAATTCAAATTAACATTGCACATGTTTATTATTCCTGCATTACGTATGCTAATAATTCTTGATCTTTTTATACCACGTCAAGAATTATTTATAATTTGGGTAGACTTGCAAGTATGGAACTAGTTAGAGATATAACAACCATGTTTCTTTCCTGAACTTTTATTTCTAATGCTGACCAACTCTTTTGTTGCAATGACTGAGTAATTGTTGAATATGGTTAGCAAAATGTTTTTATCAGCATTCATATCATGATGAGAGTAAAATATTCAATAGCATCATATGTGACGTTGCTCTTGCTGTATACCATGAATGAGAATTGAAAGTGAAAATTTTGAATTTAGTACTTAATTGGACCTAGTACACAATAATTCTTACCAGATAATGTGTTATATTCGAATCGCTACTTCGGACGCAAGCAAGGAAGCGCTAACCTATACCTATACGATTGCTGTTCTTCTTGATATTGATCAATGAGGGCTAATGACCATTCCTTTTGGTTTACCAAGTGGGTATAGGAGGAAAAACAGGAAAATCAGAATCAGTTAGCTAGAGTTATAAAGAAATAGGCTCATCAAGGACCTGCGAAGTCAGAAACTGCACTGGATCCAATCTTAGTCGATTCCATCCATTAGATAGACTAGCCTCGGGAAATTGAGAGGAATGAATCCCATAATAGTCAAGTAAGAAAAGAAAGCACCTATTTTCTTAACCTTTTGCAATATGAGTTAAATATGTTGAGAGAAAATGATGTATTTCTACAAGAGAGAGTAACAAGAGACCACAAGTAAATAGTAATCACATATTAATTCTCTACCGTTGTGTAAGCCTCGATGATAGCATTGCATTAGGTTCATATTACCTTGTATCTTTGGCCTTTTCTTTTTCTGGTCCCAAATAAAATCGATTGCTGCAATCTTTATTGTTGTTATATCTGTACCAGGTTTCTGCATATCATTGCTGGACATAAAGTGACACTGTCACTGATTAGGCAGATACATAGTGATTGATTGTCATTTCAGGTTGTACGCTGTTTTGAAGATAATGACATTGTCCATGTGAATGGAACAATTGATCCCAAATCTGATATTGATGTGATCAACTTGGAGCTTGTTTTCTCAGATTTGGAACAGGTACGGAGGACTGAACTTGTCTTATATGGTAGTGTGTGTGTGTTTGAGTGAGAGAGAGAGAGAGATGATTTTTCCTCATTCATAACCTTATTGCTTTCTGAACCATTGATTTCACTTTTCTAGACTTCATTATTTTGGGCTATTACATTCATTGCTGCTCTGAGATTTTATGAATTGATTGTTTAAGAAAATTTGTTATCTATCCTAATAGGTCATGTTACAGTGAACTTATATTAAAGTCTCTTCAACTTGAAAAGTTCCTCTATGATGAAATAAACCATTATAAGGTAAGCTAATGAAACTAAATTTGCATCATTTACAAGAAATGCAGATTGAGAAAAGATTGGACAAACTCAAAAAGGGAAAGGCAAAGGATTCACAGTCCAAACTGAAGGTAAAGGCAATGTTTTATTAAATTTAAATATGTGGATTGCTATCCTGCCTACTGAATGTGGATGCAACCTATAGGATGGTCAAAGAGAGTACCACAAGATAAACATGGTGGGAGATGAAAATGATCCTAAAATCTTTGTTTCCCTCAGTTTTGGAGGGATAAGAAGCTTTTCTTTAAAAATGGTGGGCTCAGGACCTAACAATTTGGGAGGTTTGCAATCATGAGACTCTTCAACTCTATGAAACAAAGAGTGACAAGTTTAATGTATGGGCCGGCTTGGAAAAGCTATCACAGATAGGCCACCATTAGTGGCTTCGGGATAGCCTGATGGAAACAGGGAACCTTTGAACAAATTTGAACTGGTTATTACTGAAAGATGTATTTGAAATTGAAATATGGATGGCGTATTGACTTTTTCCAGTTGGCGGGGATAAAGATGATTTGAAACTGTATCCAGATGGTACTTGGGACCTCAGTGTTTGAGTGGCCTTCTGACATGATGTCAACAACATTATCTCCATGTCTTTATATGGATAAAAAGATATAAATTCTGGAAAGAAAAGTAGATGGATAATTAAAAGGCATTGTCTTACCGAATTAATATTGGTAATTCTTTCAGGAGGAAGCAGAAAAGAAAGCCTTGGAAAGTATTCAGTCAGCACTCATGGATGGAAGACCAGCACGATCTATTCCATTATCAGATTTTGAAAAGGATTCTATTAAGCATCTTTCCTTGCTAACAATGAAACCTGTTATATATGTGGCAAATGTCGCAGAATCTGACTTAGCTGCACCTGAAGAAAATCCTCATGTCAATGAAGTGATGAAACTTGCATCTGACTTGCAATCAGGACTAGTCACAATTTCTGCTCAGGTTATTTTTTTAAATCATTTTCTTGGATTTGTCGCTCACTTTTTCTATATAAAAAGCTTCTGGCTTTTGGTTTTTGTGCTTTATATGATGCAAATAATAGGGTGAAGTTTACTATTGCAGGTTGAATCGGAGCTTACTGAGCTTCCCCATGAAGAAAGAACTGAGTATTTGAAATCTCTTGGTGTCAGTGAAAGTGTTCTTGGGAACCTCATAAGGGCAACATATAGCCTTCTAGGTCTTCGTACGTACTTCACTTCTGGTGAGAAGGTGAGGAAGAATATTTAACAAACCATGAAAAACATTGAATAAACTTTTAAACGGTACTTTATTGTTTTCTGCAGGAAACAAAGGCATGGACTATTCTTGCAGGTTAGCCTAACTGGCTGGTTGCTTTTGTCTGCCTTAATAAATTGCTTGTAAATGGTCTAGTTATTCTTTGGAAAACTTGGTTATTGAGTATCTTAGCTAATAGCTGTGTGCTGGAGGACCATAAACTTATTTCATTCTTTATGTGGCACACAGAGTTCAGTTGCGCATTTCATGTTGTTGAAAACTTCCTGTGTGATGGATTCCCATACAATCCTTCTTGATCTTAAGGTGATTATTTTCTAAATTTTTTTTCTTTCTGATTCAGGAATGACAGCACCTCAAGCTGCCGGAGTCATACACTCGGACTTTGAGAAAGGTTTTATTCGGGCCGAGACAGTAAGTATCACAGTTTAGTTGTAAGTAATCATATTAAGATTCTTGAGAATGCTGCTTTCCAATCTAAGTGGTTAATTTGTGTCCAAGCACTTGTTTTAAAGTTCCGAATGCATCTTTGGAGTTCTGTCAGAATTATCTAAATGCAGCATCTATCACAGAACCAGACTTGCAATGTTAATTGGATATTCATGAGCTTTTTGGAAAGAGTTCAATATGTTGCGAATTAACAAAATAACTTAGCGAGTTCTATTTTATCATTTGTAATTTTTATTAATTTTATCGTTGGAGTAATATTCTCTGCAGACCTTCAAGTTTTCTTGTGTAGCGTTCTTGCTTTAGTTTACTTCATTGAAGTTTTTACTAATTGAAATATAGCAAGCAGGTCCTTTATGTCAACTGCATTAAAAATTTTCTTGTATTTTTCAGATCTTACTTTATTATGTATTTTTTTACAGTAATATATTTTACTAGAAAGAACATTAAGAAGGCTGGCATAGTAAAGTACGACTAGTGGACTGACATTTTATTTTTCACCGTATCCCTGACAATATTCATGTCAAGGACTTGATAAACATTTTGTTAATAATACTCGGACTGAAATAAATGAAAAATTAAAAGTTTCTAATTAGAAACATGTGATAACTAAAAAGAAACATGGGTTAATACTGGATGTTTCTTCTCAGTGCTCATAGAATGTACTATGTGGCTTTTCCTGTTAAGTTTCCTCCAGATCTCGCTCATAACTGCAAGATATCTTCTTACTTAAAGGATTAAAAAGACAGCGTTAGTTTGACCGCCATGTACAATGAAATTGAAACAGCCTGCACCCATAAACAACTACTCAATATCGCAGATGGATGCATGTTGAAACTTCTAGTTAGAATTTTCAAAAAACTGATAAAAGCATTATAGTTATGATTAATATGTACAATCAATATTTTATTTTTTGTTAACAATTAATTTATATATTAATCATGTTTGTCATATACTAAATGTTATCAGCACAATTGAATAACATCTTGCTCCATTTTCCTTTTAAGGTGTCATATGATGATTTTGTTGCTGCTGGTTCACTTGTGGCAGCGAGGGAAAAAGGACTTGTAAGTTTCACCTTTTCTGTTTCAGCTTTTACGAGGCATGACTTTTGCTTCCTTTAAAGATTCATACTTTTCCTCCCGACATTGGTTGTGGGACTTGTGCTCTTTGCCTTGACTTGCTTTTCACTTGAACCTGCTCAGAATATTAGATCCCTGAGACAAAAGTTTAAAACATGGGTTAGCTTGAACCTAACTGGCTAACTGAAGTTTAACATGTCTCTTAACTTACAATGCTTAAGTAATTTCATATATGTATACCTTTTCAATGGTGGGGTTGGCTTGCAAGAGGCTGAGCAGTATTAACTTAGTTTTATCTTTCTATACCTCAATTGGAGTCACATTGGCAGTGTCATGCGTAAACCCTACAATTAGCTAACTGAAAGAAAACAAATCTTCTCGCTGTCTATTGAGTGTGAGTGTGTATGTGGCTCATGCATACAGGAACATTTACGGATTGGGAAGAATATGATCTAAAGTGCCTTTTATTTTTTCTGTATTCCGAAGAGTGATTGTGAATGGTTTTTTACTCTCTGCAGTTGAGGTCTGAGGGAAAAGATTATGTTGTTCAAGAAGGAGATGTCATGCTGTTTCGATTCAATGTTTAAACTGCAGTATCATCTTATAGAAAACAACGGTATGCTCTTCCAGGCAATTCAAAGCTGATGGATGATTCATTATCGAGTCTAATGGGAAGTGATGTTAGCATCAAGAGCACCTCGCCAACAGATTGCAAAAGGGAAATTTATGACGAAGCATTCTTTCATTATTTCTGTGAGAAAACTCATATTTTACTTGTTCACTAACGTTATTTTGGAGGCGTTTTGTGGTGCTAAACGTGGGGATATTACTGCTGCAGTATTACCTGACTTTTGATCCTCCAATTATTTGAATGTCATTACTTAGCTTATAGTTTAGGTAACAGCTGTAATGTTGTGATAAAATTGCTTAGTATATGTGAAGGTGCAGTCTTTAAGGTTTCAGTACCAAATTCAACATTCTCGAAGGCTTAGCTTATTGGTTTTCTCACACACTGTTCTGCTAATACCATAAAGTATTAGATATAAATGGTTTATTTCATATTTTATCCTTTCGTTTGGATTACATCTGTATAGGCAGTTTGTTTCTTGTTCGTTTCTTTATCATATGTATATATTCATCACTCAAAATTAAAATTTTAGAATTTTTTTTGTTGTTTTTAATTATATAAATTTAAATATCTTATTAAAAATAAAAAGGTTAAATATGCTAGACCCACATGTGATTTCAGTGCTTTTTTTTAATTTCTTCTCAAATTTTACTCAAAACCTTCTAATTTACTAATGAATATGTTATAATTTGGCTTTAAGAAGATGTCGATTGCTTGCGAAAACCACTACACTTACGCGGTGTTTTCCTTGCCTTGAAGATGTTGGAAAGCCATCGTTTTGAGTCTCTCAGTTCGTTAACTTATTCTTCACAAGTTCCTAAACTTTCTTCTAAAAGCCTGGTGCATTTTATTTTACAGGAAGAAATTGAAGTTTATATACTATATCATGTCATAGAAAGAATTGATGGCAAGAACATACGAAATTAGTGGCCAATTTTGTCTACGATTTGAATTTCAAATGTCATTATAGGTTAATTAATTGTAAAATTGATTGAGAAAATTTGAATTTCGATTGTCATTATGTTAATCAAATATTAGGTCACATCAACCAATTGAGTTTGCTAGCTTACTTTTTTTTTATTAATTATTATTAAGGATCCAAGCTTTCATTATGTTCATATCGGTTTGATCGTTATACTGATCAGTATTGTTTTAAAGGCATTCCTTCTTTCATTCCAATGGCTATTAAAAAAATAATTAGGTATAAATACCTTAGTTTTTTTTGGTTGGTAAAAAACTTAATGCTTCTTAAATGAGTTTTATAAACCTTCAAGATATTTTTTTAGAGTACTGATTATATTTGAGCATTTTCATTAAGTCATAGTAAATGGATTGAGCTGAAAGACTAGGAATTCACTTGTAATTCTTTTTTTTTTTGATAATTCAGAGAAGCTTAATATAAATAAGAAAATTGTTATGTACAAACTAGAGATTCTAAAACAGGAATCTCAAGCAACCAAACAGAAAGCCAGTGAAACCACATGCTAGCTCACAACTATCCTCAATACTATACAAAACACCAACGAAACTAGACAATCATGATAACAATACCAAAGGCACTAGAGAAATAGTCAAAAACAGTTATGAAGGCAAACAAAAGGGAGCTCATTCAAACAACACAGCCCACTAATGAAAGCAGATGGATAATCTGAGTAATCCTAGTGAACTGCCCACATGCCATCTCTATCCGATTGTGCTGTTAGCAGGTCTTGAAAATTCTGCGGCTGGGGATTGCATGTGACGAGTCCCCACCAATCTTCCTGACTTGTTGAACATTGAGGTATGCCACTCTGAAATGGTTTTGTTCCCACTGGAAAGCCAAAACCCATAGACCTGGAAAAGCAAACTGTACAATAAAAGGTAAGTGAACATAACGACTATAATTACCTCCTCGCCGAATTGGAGCTGAGTTGCTCCATAACTTGAAAGATAACTTTGGAAGCCAAAGTCCCTGCATCCTTAGCTTCATCTTTGAATGTACGGGCATTCCTCTCATACCATAGAATATAAACAATTGTAGAGAGGAGAATTGGGGAAAGGTTATAGTCCAGGGTTCTGAAATTGTGGTTAAACCAATGGAGAATGGCTTGAAGAGTTGTAGGATTAGAGATAAGAATATGGAAATGGTTAAGACAAAGGTCCCAAACAGTTTTAGAATAGGGGCAGTCAAAAAAAAGGTGATCATTGGTCTCGTTGGCCAAGAAACACAAGCAGCAATGATTAGGGGTTTGGAGATAGAGTAATTCATTCTCTTATTAGAAGCCACCTAAGCTTCCATCGGAGAAAATATAATGTAGGATAAATAATTGGAGCTCTAAATCTCTAACTAGAGCAAGACGGGCACAATTAATAACTTCAATATTGAGCTCACACAACATATACTGGGTTTCTCACTTACTAGGCATTTGGTTTGAGCATGGGGTTGGTTATAGATATGAGTATAATAGTAGAAGGGGATGGGGATAGGTATGAAAAATAAAAAAAATGATGTTTGGTTTGTAACTTGAGTTTCTGTATTAATATCAATAATGTTGTTTGGTTTGTTACATTAATGGGAATGAAAGATAATACAATACCATTTTTACCCTCAATAAAAATGAAAATAATTTGCCCTTCATATGTTTATTGGGGCTATCTCCATATGTTTGTAAAAAAATTAATCAGTTTTGTCAGGTTCTATCCAGTTCATTTAACATAAAATTAAAACGAGGGATTTCAGAAAATATACCTAGAGGCGCAGAACAAAAAAATCCTTCGTTGATGAGACGCGATAAGGCAGGATGAGAGATCGTAAGGAATTGAGAAGCTGTAAGGAAGTAAAGAGGATGGCAGGGCCAAAGCTGGGCATAAAAGAGTAAAAAATAAACGTGATAAAAACTTATATTGGAATGAAAACTCGATACCCACCCCCTTGATGGGTTTAGTAGATTCCCAAATTTAATAGGATAAATCAATTTCCCTATAATTGAAAACCTCAAAGCAAACACTGTTTTTTACAATTATTCCATTCCTTCGTTCTCAAACCCTTAAACCAAATGCTTAGTATTTCATTGCTTGATCATTAAATCAATTGATAAAATCCTGATAGAGATTTTATGAAATGGAAGAAAAGGACATGGCAATAAAGAAAGGGTCAGTTGGAAGGAGGTATGCACCCCCGGGAATCATGGAGGGCTTGGATTCAGTCCCTGAAGGGTCAATTGGAAGGATGTATGCACCTCCCAAGAATCATGGGGGGCTTGGATTCAATCCCCTAAAGGCCATAAATATGACAATGATAGCTAAGAGAAAATGGAGGCTTATCAAAGACAAAAATTCACTTTGGGTCAAGTGGGTGCACAACTATTGTATCAAGGTTTCAAATTTTTGGAGAATGAACAATAATAAAAATGCCTCATCAATTATGCAGTTCATTCTTAAAATGAGAGAAAGGATCAAACAAACAATTCATTATAAGATTGGGGATGGAAGAAACACATCATTTTGGAATGATAAATGGTTGCATTATGGCATCTTAAATACTCCAATAGCTCTTCTGGCAAATACAAAAATGAATCAGCAAGGTTTATTGCGGAGAGCAAAATCAGCTGTTGGATGGCATAATTTGGCATTGGTGAAATATGCATATCCACGTGCGTCTCACATAATGTGGTTGGTAGTAAAGGGAAGACTCCCACAATTGACAAACTAACTAAATTCCTAACTATCCTTAACTGGTGCTACATGTGTAGATTAAGAATCAATTCAAAATATACTCCTTAGATGCCCTTATTCAAACAACGCATAGAAAGAGATGTTACAAAGTTTTGGATATTAGGGGGATGCACTTTTATTTAGAAATAAGAATGCTACATCAACAAAAAGTGGGTCCTACTAATATGTAGAATTAAAAAACACCACATTGTAAAAATAAGCCACATGGTATTTAACTTACGAAGGGTAATCTTTATCGAATTTTCAATCCTCATAGGGTCTAGTTTGATCATTTCGTAAATGTTAGGGTTTAACTTGAATGCCCTAACTTAAATTCTGGTATAAACATTAGGGTTTAAAATACACTTTTGGCCTTCTTCTGTGGCTTAACAAAATTTTGTATATGTGATTGGGACACATGGGCACGTAGAGTATAGTAGAAAATGAAAGGAAGCTTTTTATGCTTTGTGAATCAACTCTTGTATTTTTTTAAATTCCTTAAGGGCTTAATTAAATAATTTCATTATTAAAAAATTAAATTTAATTACTTGTTTCTTATATTTCTAAAGAGTTTTTCTTCACCAAATTAAAAAGTCCTTTAACCATAAAAAGTATGAGGAGCTTCAGGAATAAATATAAACCAAAAGGAAAGGCTAAACTAATGGAACATGTACTCTCTTATTCTTCTTACACTCCTAATTTATATTGTGTTTGCATTTTTTATAATTGTTAACAATGAAATTCAATGAAGATTAATATTAAATACATGTAAACTCTCAATTGTTTTGATATGTCTTTTAATTCATAATTTGGTAAGTACACAATGCATGCCCCAATTATTAAGCAATAGATTTTAATTAAAACGTAAGGGTTTGTAATATAATGTCAGTAAGTATGATAGAACATTAAAAAAATATCACCATCTAAAAAATAGGACTAAAATTTAAATGGAGACGTAGTAATGGGATTGACTATTTAAAGATAAGAATGACATTCTTTTTCATGGTCAAAGTAGTAAACCAGTATGAGATAATAGAGAATTAACATTATGTTCCAATAGGAACCATAAAAAGGAAGAAGATCAAATGGAGACTAAGGTATCAAAAAAAAAAGAAAAAAAGAGTGGGATAAAAAAACCCATTAGATAGTAAAACCATATGTATCATATCTTATGCTCTTCATATAAATGAGTTTAGTTGGATGTTAATGTGCTAAACATCCTATCATCTATGGCACAACACATGAGGGTACTAGTCAAATGAAAGAGAAAAAAGTGACCATGTTAATACATCAATGTGAGTTATTTCATATGAAGTATAATGAGTCCATTTCTATGTGAACATGCTTTAGTGATATTATAAATACTCTAAAAGGTAAGACCTATACTAACCCTAAAATGGTAAGTAAATTGCTTGGATCATTACCAAAGACTTTAGATACAAAAGTAACAGCTTTTTAAGAAGCCAAAGAGTTGAATGTTTTGCCATTAGAAAACTTAATTGAATCCTTCCTCATATTGAGATGCATTTAAACAAGACTCTAGATGTGGAGGAAAGAAAAGAAGGATACATATAGGTGAATGTAATGAGATGACATTGTTGCCATCACAATAAAATTTAAGAAATCCTTAAAAAAGATCACATTCTTTGGAGTAGATACTTTAACAAAGTTAAAATAACCTTAAAGTATTGTGTAATTTGTTATGAATATAAGAAATTGGGACATATTAAGCCCCAGTGTCCATTGTTGAAGAACAATAAGAAAGTTTTAAAAAAAGTAATAAGTAGCAAGACTTCAAAAAGAAAATAAAACTAAATTTTATAGAGTATTAAATTAGTGATTGAAATGTGGTGATTTTGAAAATGAGGTACAAAATATATATACTTCATTGCCTATAATGTAAGATATTTTCTAGTGACAACTCTTTTTTATGATGATAGTAGCATTTGTCTTCTTTATGATGATAGTAGCATTTGTCTCAGAACTGATGCACTTTTCAACAGTGTACATATTATGACATGGAAAAAGAAGAAATTGAAGAGTAAATACAGCAGAAAAAGGTAATCTTGGTATGAGTTGTGTTAAGGAAAGATTTTGAAACGAAATTGGTAGATGATCTAGAAAATGTTCACTGAGTATGCTTCAGTCTTTTAGCCACAACTTTTTCTCTAGTTATTCAAATAAGACTACTCTTGATTTGGATTAAACTAGAAACATATGGTTACAATTCTTATGAAGACATAAAATTTAAATTCTATCTCTAAGAATCTCAAATTTTGTCATGAAGTTAAGAATTGGGAGCTGAATGTAAAATTCGTGTTCTGAATTCAGGGAAAATTCTGGATTGATCTAGATAGATTTAGACAAGTTATCTTCTATAAAATCGTAGGACTTGTTTTTATCTTTCCAATGGTATATAGCATGATATTTTTGGACAAATAAGTCGAAAGTTATGGTCCTTATAAGTAGAGATACTCTGGAGAGCGTAGATAGTAATTTAGAACTTTGGGGGATGTGAGGAAGACCCAGTTAAAACATCTTTTTGGTTTGACCTTCTGTATCTTCTTAGTTTGACCTTTTGTATCTTCTTAGTTTGACCTTCTATATATTCTTATTATTGTGCATCTTCTTATGCACTATTCATCTTCTTAGTATTATGCATCTTCTTATGCACTGTTCATCGTCTTAGTATTGTGCATCTTCTTATGCACTTCTTAGTATTGTGCATCTTCTTATGTACTGTTCATCTTATATATTCTGTTCCATTTTTGATCCTTCAAAAGATAGAATTTGTTTTCGAGGTCTTCATGAAAGTTGTAGATCATGAAGTCCTCTTTCGAACCACCTAAAGAACACCTAAATTTGATATCTCTAGAGAAAGTTAGGCTAAATGTCCCATGATAGGTTCAATATGATTGAGGATAAAAACATGTTTGATTCTTTTGGCCATAACTTCTTCTCTAGACACTCAAATGACTTGATTTTTGAACCATTGGACTCGCAAGACATTGCTCTACATCTCCCCCAAAAATCATAGCCCTCTAAATTGAATTGATAAAGATTGACTGAAAAACATGGGATGGGTACAGTGAGTGTGTTCTTAAATATTATAAACTGGTGTTATTCTACTAAACATACTTCAGTATTTTGATGATATCTTGATCTGTAGAACTCTAAATGAGATAATTTTTTACTTGTGGTAAAATAGAGACATAGAGTTACAAATTATCTGCGAAAGTGAATTGTAAATCAGTCTTTAAGACTTTCAAATTCCAGATGGAAGTTGTACGTAGTATACTGTTTTGGACAAGAGTAGTCCAAATTTTTTTGAAGTATATCTTTTGAATCACTGAACCAAATTGAATGATTTTTGTGGCATTAGAAACTTAAGACAATGGGGGACATTTTTCTGGAAGAATGTGTTATGTTAGATTGTTTAAGAGTACTGTTGACAACACTTAATTATAAAAGACTTAAGGCATAAATGGAAGGGCAAATGAGACAATTCTCAATCATTAAGGGCATAATTGGAAGAAGAAGTGTTGTCTTGCTTATAAATGAAGAAGAAAAGCGTGAATGTAAGGATAAGCAACAGAGGATAAGGAAAATGAGTAAGAAAGAGAAAGAGAGTTTGGTGGTTTGAGAGAAAAGAAGAGAGTTGAGCTAGGATTTAATTCTTCTTCATCTTCAAGACAGATTTTGAAGTTCGTCAATAAGTGAACAAGGAAGAGGAAGAAAAGAGCTTCCATTTGAGCTAAAGATCTCTTCATTTGGTGGAGAATCAAGGTAAGATCATTTTGATTCTTTTGAATTTTTGGGAGGATTCTAGTCCATGGAGTTTAGAAAATACTTGGGTTCAAGCATTCTAGAATCATTTTTAGTGATTTTGCATTGTTGGATTTTCTTTTGGATTCTTATTGAATGAAACTTGCTTTGTTTTAGGGAACCAAGCGAATCTTACCCAGAAGCAAGGAAAAAGACAACCTTGACTTGGACTTTTGCAAGAGAATTAGGTGGGTAAAATATTTATAGTTATTATGTACATGGGCAATATCCGAAAATAGCCTCTCTACTATGAAAGTAAGGCTGCATACTATCAGACCTCCCCAGACTCCGCTTGTTGGGCCCCGATTCGTAGTAGGCATGTTTAAATTATTTTGTTAAAGTATTTTGAGGTGTTAATTAGATATTGTA
>JAOQMR010000005.1:23057014-23074114 GCA_027563865.1 Erythroxylum pelleterianum
AAAAAAAAAATTATCGGGATTTTCGGTTTAGTCAAGCGTTTTTAGTAGGAGGTTGGGTTCCGGAGACGGGATCCAACTCCGCTTCACATCAGGACTTCAAACTGGGTGTGATGATGATGATGGTGTACATGGGCAATGTGCATACGTGTGTATGTATAAGCTTGAATTGTTAAATTGTGAATTACTATGATATGTTTTTATGTTATGTTATGCATACTGATGTATGACATTGTGATGAAAATTGAATTGTGAACATGATTATGCTATGCCTTATATCATGGCATTTTGATTGAATGGAAAGAAGAAAAAGCATGACAATATGGAATTATGAATGATTGAATTAAACATACGATTTGATTGTGTTTGGGCGAGAGAGGAACCGTTTCGTAGTCACGTGCACGTCGACATAAAGCTTTCTCCCGGCTGCCCACTTATGGCCCACGAGATTCAAAAAATGGACTCATTTCGTTTACGAAGTAAACTTTGATTTTTCTGTTTTGTTAACGGAACCCTCGAGCCAAATTGTGTGTGCATTTGCATTTTAATGTCTTAAGTTATGATGACATTTTGAGTGTTATGTCTAGATGTGAAATTTTATCCAATATATTCCATGAGATGATGTATTGAATTATGAGATGTGTATTAAAATTGTGAATGCTGAGATTTATTGTTGGTCTATATGGATATTTATATATGTTTGATTGTGTGGCTCATCATCAATGGCTATAAATATATTAGCCGCTGAGCTGTGTAGCTCAACCCATAATTTTCCTCCTCAGGTGCATATCGAGAGAATCAGTGATCCTTGCAAGGCATTGGAACTCCAAGATAGTTAAAGACTTTTGAAATTAAGTTAGTTCAGGATTTTTGTTTTTTGGAACCATCTTAAACATAAGCATTCAATTGTATCATGTGTAGTTGTATTTTGTAATTCATATTTGTATTAAGTCAAAAAGGGGTGGTTTTTTAATGTAAACATATTATGAAAGCAAACATCGTGTTCTGTATGGGCCCAAGTGATTTTTTGAAACTCTGATATATTCAATAATGTTTGCATTTTTGTGACTGAAATGGTTTTAAGTAAATCGGGCTGATTTGATTATCAATTTTTTCGCATATGCTTTAATTGTTTAAAAAAATTGCAATGAGATTGTTTTAGTTTATGGCTCCGAATGTTGGACTCTGGAAGTGGGTAACATATTTTATGATTGTATTCATATGCATAATATTAGTATACACACATGAATTGTGATTTAGATAGATTGCACTCAATGGACATATTCCGAGGTATAAAACTAAAATGAATGTGACATGAATGTGCAATTCCAATGTCTTGTACTTTGGATTACCAATGGCAAGAATTGATGGACTATAATTGGTAACTTGGAATTTATTGTGTCAATTGAGAAATTGATGAATTAATATGTACATTTATTCTAGATAAAATGCCAAGTGGCAAGACAATTAAATACATCAAAAAATAGGATGACAAAGCCTATAAAATGAGTAACATTTAATTAAGTGGCATTTAGGATAGAGATTAAGTGACATAAGAGGACATATGACATCTTAAGAAGAGGACATATGGCATCTTAAGAAGAGGACATATGTACCATTTAAGGGGAAGACATGTGCCATGCTTCCTTGTAAAACAAGTTTCCTCAAATAAGGAGACACTTATCTTAACTTAGCTAATGACTCGTGTTTATGGAAAAGGCTGTCCTTAAATATTTTTGTTGGAATTCATTCTTCCTTCTTCCTCACATTTCTGAAATACATTCATAACCCTATATCTTTGAAATTCTGCTTTACTTCTATTCATAGTCACTTCAAGATTCGTATAAGATTATGCTCAAAGATAGTTATAATCTACTATCATCTCCTTACCTTTACTGGAACCAATCTACTTCCATTTTCTGCTTGGATGATCTTGCATGTATGGAGAGATGAATTAGCTTGATCTTTGAAGAATTTGAGCTAGAAAAGTAAGTAAAAGATTGATATTTAGGGAATGTTATAACAGAAAATTTATATGATAAAATTGAGATGAATTGTATATGATATTGATGATGAATTGTGCTGGAAATTTCTACATGAACTTGGATACTTTTCTATTATGTTCTTGATGTATGAATAGTAGGTTATGGATTGTTTTATGAATAAATTAGATTAGGATTTGAGGTATAACGAAGGTGAATTTATGTTAAAGAAGGGTGCTAATATAGTGATCTTGAAATGAAAACGGAACTAGGATACATGATTAACAGTGAATGATGGTTTATGTTTTAAATTTGATGTGTGAAAAATAATGATTTGTGAGTTGTCTTATGAATGATTTTTGAATTAGGTTTGGACAAGAATTTGATAAGGGATTGAAGCATGAATAAGGTAAATTGAAGTGAAATTGATGGAATTTGGTGAAGGTGTGGGATTTATGAGGCTCCTTTCCAAGATCATAGAAAGTACTTTGGAAGGAGAAAAGGTTGGTTTTGGGCAATTATTGGACTATATAAGGTTAAGACACTTTATAATAGTGTAATTGGACTTGATTGGGGCTTGAAATGAACCTAGAAAGTTTCTTGATTGAGTGATTAAGTGTTTGATAAGTTTAAGTTTTTAATTAAGGTTATAAATTAAAGAATGGAATGATTTATATAAATTTGAGAAGTATAAGTTGTTAATGGTATAAAGATGTTAGTGTGAATGCAAATGTGATTGAAAGGATATAAGAAATGAATTAGGTATGATTGAATGAAATTTAGGAAATTTTGTGAATACTTAATACTTGGAAAGGATTGATGAATGTATGATTGATGAATTGAGAAACCTAATTGCAAACTAGATATGTATAAGCAATAATGAATGAATGATCAAGATTTGTGAATAAGGATACATAAACAGGTTAGTCAATTGAGTATGCATTGAAACATGATCTATATACATGTGAATGATTGAGTAATCATATGATTGATAACTTAATGAATTGTGAACTTTTTGTGTGTGTTGCAAGAAGATAGATAGACAAGTGATCGCCAACATCTAGACATTGTCGATTCACCAAGGCAATAGCTTATCTAGAGCGTACTATGAGTTAACCTAGATGCTTACTCACCATATTTGAATTGTTTTTAATTAACTGTTAGATATTGAATTGTTACTGATATGATTATGATAATTCCAAAGTTTACTATTCGAGACTATATTAGAAGTGCTTTCTAAATGCATGTGACTATGGAAAAGGTGTTCTTAATTGTATGTTGAATGCTGAACTCAAATCTAATGAATATGCTAAATAACTATGCACACTGAATGAAAGTTATTGATAGCATATTATGCGAAATGATGCATTCCATCACATGAATATGCATAATATCAAATAAAGGAGTTGTGACCTGAGTGACCAACGTGAAAAAAAAAAAGCTTAAAGCTCAGGAAATGTTCACAAAGAGCGACAGACTCAACGATTAATGAGTCTGGTATCCAAAATGGGTAAGGGATAGTATATGAAATGAGCCTGGTATCCACAACGGACACGGGATAGTAAATAAGCCCTCAGTCATAACAAAATAAAAATGAAAGTGGATTCTCATATGCATTTACATATTTATATCATTACATCTATCATGTGAATTATTGCGAAGAATGACTAAATTGAGTTGATATAATAATATGCAATGTTTATGTATATGTTGATGATATGAATGATTGGATTATTCTGAAATGATTATATGAAATTTTGTATTCATAATGGGCTTGTTGACATATGATCTATATTATGATCGGGTACTAAATTATTAATGATGTGATATGTGGGATTTGATTTTGAATGATGTGAGATGCTGATTGAACTGTATTATATACTTGTGATGCTTATGTTCTGTTTTGAGTGACCATATCGATGATGGTTCACTAACTGAGTTTGCAAAACTTATCAAAATTACAGCGTTCATTTTCAAGATCTAGCTAGTCTAGTTGAAGTTGCTTCTGCATTTGGACATGGGTCAGTGTCAGGATCAGTTGTACCTGCAAATGTTTTAGTTATATTGTACCAAAAATTGTATCTCTCAACTGTTGTATAATGTACATGTGAATTTTAGACATGAGATGAAATTCGAGTGTGATTGAATATGATTCAAAATGAAGATTTGAAATGCTTTTGATTTGAAATGATTAAAATATGTAGTGAGTTGATATGTGATGCCATAAAAATTTGGAAATATGATCATCGTAAAATGCTCGCTTGTAGAGCATGTTTCTGAATATCCTTCGGTACTATGTCGGGCATATGCTCTATAAGAGTGGTATGTTACACAACCAATGTAGAATAATATTTCTAATGGTAGAAGACCATAATAGTATCTTCCTCCAATTTATCATCTTCATAATCCTAGGTAGAGAGATTTCATTTAGAAGGTGATTAGTTGGATTCACATTGATATGGATTCTAGCTTACACGTTTCTTCGTTGAAGTAGCTTTATCCATACAAATAGGTTTACTGATGAAGCTAACAAGAAGGCTCAAGTTGTCTCTAAATTGATCTTCTAAAGGAAATTGAAGAAAGTTTATCCAAATAGGAACATGTTTTTGTTGAATCTCCTCCATTTTAATCTTCATCTTCCACATTTATAGGAAAATAAGATTGTTGTTCACATGCCATAGGCCTAGCCCAATGATCTCATTTGTAGCTCCTTTATTGTTGAACTAAAGAGGAAAAGGTGACTTCACTACTAGAAAAGCTAGTCATTTCTCATAAACCCATTATGGTTGAAGACCATGCATTATCTCCTTTTTTTTAGTATTTCTAATGGCGAAGACACTATCAATAAGCCATCTTTTTAAAGTGAGAAGGTTGAAGTGAAGCACCAAAGAGGATTTTTCTCCAATAACTAACCACTAGGAGCTAGGAGGGGGGCTTGGCTTTAGAGTTGTCACCTGTTTCTAAGGCAGGAGCCAAATTAGGTACAATCTTATGTAAGTGTTATTTGATATACTTTTCCAAAAAAAAATGGACCCTTGGGGATGTTCATTAGAATGTTAAAACGACGAAGAATCATGAAATAACATAGTAAAGGATCATCATGTACTTGAGTAAACCTAACAATTAAGTTCAGAAAAAAACAGATTAAAAAAAAAGAATCATATATATTATACATCAGTTAATCGATTATGAGCCATACTGCGATCACCATGCCGGAATCACTTTTGAGATGACATGCATAATACTGATTCAAATCCTCAAACAAGCATCCCATCAACCTTCTTTACTTCTGAGAATGAAACTTGGTGTGCGCGCGGCATTTTATCAATCAAAAGGCGTAGAGATCAGCTAATTCCTCCAGTGAACCCAAGCTAAGATTTGGGTCTGCATTCTCAAGCATCCACAAGAGATGATCAAAAAGAACTACCTCACATTTCACAACCAAAACCTCCTCTGATCCTAACTTTTGCTTCGAAGATGTCTTCTCAATAAGAGCATTCACCAGTGGATGGCTCAAATACTTGGAACTGATCACGTACCTTTTTCTTGTGCTGCCCACAAATATTGTCTCGTAATTTTCATACTGATCTGGCTTCTCCAGCCATAGGTTTTCTCTGGTAGACATGGACCTCAAACTGCTATACGATGAAGATCTACCCAGCTGCCTTGACAAGCTCTTACACTTCCTTAGTATCAAATTTACCTTCTTCATTGTTATCCTTTGATGAGGATTAAAAAAACAAAAAACAAAGAAAAGGGAAACGCAGAGAGTGACGGAAATAAGAGAAAGCTTTAGAAGCGAATGGAGGCCTCTGATTGATACTTGTTGTACACTCACAAAAGGTATATAGTTGTACTTGAAGGTGGGGATGGGGGCCTGGTGGGTGTCATGTCATTTTCTTCCGGTGCTAGAAAATTTGCGGCAGAGCTCCCAACCAAACGCTACTTTAGATTATTATCTACTTTGTAAACCAAAAGAGTTGCAATTGTAAGGTTAAATTGTCTTGGAGCAAGGTTGAATCCTCAACCCAAAGGGCCCCCTACACTTCGGCCCGATGAAGCAACTGGGAGGATATAAATCAGGTACTCATCGGTCCGCTAAGGGGAGGTGAGCAACCCACAGGCCTACAAGAAGCCCACCCTCAAAGCCTACAAGGGGCTCAAGATTGTTGTTCCTACACTGCAAGCCGTGGGCTTCGAACCTTGCACCTTGGAGCAAATCTGCCCCTTCGGAACTAACTGAGCTATGCCCTACGGGCTAAGGTTAAATTGTCTTAGAATTAGGGTTTGTGGTTGTGGTTTGCGGCTATTTACTGATAAAATTTCACAAGCTAAGTCCTAAGTAGGGGTGAGCATTGTTCGGGCCGGGCCGGGTAAACAAATTTTCAAATTTCGGGTGATTCGGGTAATTCGGGTTTTACCCGAATTATTTTCGGGCCGAGGTCGGGTAACTCCAAAAAAGTTCGGGCCGGCCCAATTACCCAAATTACGTTATAAAATTTCGGGTAAACCCGAATTAGGGTAGTTCGGGCTGGGTAATTTGGTAATTCGGGCCGGGTAAGTTCAAGTTCGAAAAAGTTCGAGTTCGGGCCGGGTAAGATGAAAAAAATTTCGGGTAATTCGGGCCGGGCTCGAAAAGTGAATTTTCGGCCCGAATTACCCGAATGCTCACCCCTAATCCTAAGACCTACAAATGGATAGTTACAGACCAACTGTTTAACATATAACGGCAGACAACATTGTTGGTTGAGAACAACGAATCCAACTTGCTTAACACAATTTTATTCTCCTGCAAGTTGTTCCATGTACATGACGTCATCAATTGATAGTCATTGTGAGATGAAACTATAGGAAGTAGAATAGGAAACGGATAATGTTGAAACATAAGCTTTACCAGTTTTATGCTGAGCACTCAAATCAACGATATTGCATACGATACCAACTTTGTATCACCATATAGATATATAGTTCAACCACTTTTCAAGCTTTTTGTTTGGATCAGTACTTATAAGGGCTGGCAGGTAGCTGATCCGTATTATGATTGCTGAATTGTTAAGATGTAATAATACGGTAACAACTTGGAAGCTCTTAGACTGCCACTCTACTAAGAATTAGGTCTCAAGTGCCAATCCTATATCAGGATTGAGAGTGACAATTCTTATTCAAAAAGACAGGATTCGAAACAGTTGGTGACATCTTAAGGATGAAGATTACACATTACTTGGCAGCTCTCCTCAATTCATGTAAATAAGAAAGAAAAAAAAGTTAGGGTGTCATTATTTTGATAATTATTATGATTTATATTTGTCTAAATTATCCATATACATCACAAACCATTTGTTAGTGGAATATTAATAATGATAATGTACTCAACTTGAAAAAAAAAGTCATTTTTATTTAATAATAGTTTCTATATTTAAAATAGAGTTAAATACGGTAACAACATTTATTTCGGTCCCTTTAATATTCTTTTGCATCATAAAATTTTTAAGATTTTAATTTAAATTGATTTAATTTCAGTTCTTAAGAGAAAGTTTTATTTCTTTTAGGTGTATCAGAAAACACTTCAACTTTTAGCACCGAGGAGTTTTTCTAGTTATTTTTATAATTTAATTTAATATTTTCTTATTTGTTACTACTCTTTGCTTTCTAAACCATTCATATCTGTTACTAGGTATGTTAATCAAGTTGATTTCCAATATAATCTAAATATTGGAATAACTTGATTTAAGCTAAGGATGGAGGCTCAAAAAAAAGAGCATAAGAGGCTAATTCAACTCATATATCATTTGATAAAGAGTTGAAATTAGAAAAGAAGATGACATGTTTAACTATAGGACTTTGAAGGAGTTTGTTGCTCTTGATTAAAATCAATAATCCCTCTACGTCACCTTTCTTACCTTAGAGACCAATACCACTTTCAAATTAAAATATGGATTGATAAATCTATTTCTATTCTTTTCATGCTCATGTAACTAAAAATTCACTTAAGCTCTTGATGGAGTCCCACATGGTATGCACAAGTACGAAGCCGAATGGGGTGATAATTGATGCCACCAACAAAGGAGTATTACTGTATAAGATTTCACAAACTGCTAGGAACTTGATCACCAACAAGGCAATTAATTCTCAATAATTCAACACTAGACTTGCACTTAAGTGTGTCAATAAGGTATTTATTTTTACCCTTTATCAATAAATTCCAAATTTAAGCTCTCTTGTTTATCAAATAACTATGAGGATATGTAGATAATGAAAGCTTATCTGATGTATTTGGAGATGAGCCATCTAGCAGATATATGTCTAATGCTTCAAAAGGAGACTATTAAACAAGCCAATACAATAGGTAGATTTCTATGACAACTCAGAAGAAATTATGATCTCTATTCAAACACATGCAATCAAAGATATGAGGATCATCCTTATTCGAGTTATGATAATTCAAAAGTAGATCAATCGATGGTTCAAAATTTATAGAGCATATGATTTTAATATGCCTTTGGAAGATATTATTACATATCTTACTACTAATACTTTGTGATTCCAATAATAGGTGAGAGCTAGTATCCAAGGTTTATAATAATAGGCAGGCTAGATGGAAAATAAAATTTTATGGTTAGAGGTGTAACGTTTAAGGAAGTTATCCTCCCAAGAGCAAATTCTAGTGTAATCAATTTAGGGAATTGTAAAGAGGTTGAGACAGCAACAAAGACACCTCATGTACCAGCAACGCAAGAAAGTGAGAATTTTTGATACAAAAGATGATCTTCTAAGTAGGATGCCCTGTGTAAGTCCCCTCCTTTTTATTATTATAACTAGCACCTCTTTTTCCTTAAGCTTTAACAAAATCTTTAAAATATGAGTGATATTAAAATCTTTATGAGAATTTTTACAGATTCAAATTTACCCCTTTTTAATGCTATTAAACAAGTACCTCATTGTTCAAACTTTTTGAAAGAACTATATAAGATTAAGAGGAAACTACAACTTATAGGATGAGGTGAAAAGTGAGGGTTGGTAAGAATGCTTCTAATATCTTTCAAAAGACCCTTCCTAAGAAATGCAAAGATCTAGGTATATTTATAATTACCTGCAAAAGGGGTAATATTAGGATTAAAAAGGCAATGTTAGACTTGTGAGCATCAATATTTTTATTCCATATTCCATATTTGCTTCTCTAAAACATAGGCCTTTAAATAGGACTAACATTATGATTCAACTAGTTGATAGACATAATGCCTATCCTGGGGGTAAAATCAAATATGTACTTGTGGAAGTAAATGATCTGGTATACCCCTCTGACTTCTATCTATTTGATATGAAAAATTATGGTCAAGTAACTCCTACTTTGTTAAGGGGATTAGTACTTATTGTGGACTTCAATAGAAAATTCATGAAGACTAACATTTAAGATGCTATGAAATATTATGATGAAGACAATCATATTTATGCAATTGATATGATTGACTCTTTAATATAACATATCTTTGAACTTGAAAGGGAAGAAAAATTAGATATATACGTTGTTAAATATCTTAGGGAAGAAGAATATAGATAAACATTAATGATTTTTATATGAAAATGTTTATAATGTTGAATGAGTTTTTGAATTTGCAACCATCAGGTAATGCTTATTATATTTCATTACCATCTTCTAATGAGATGCCATCACCTTTTGTTTTTTAGGCATCCATTGTAAATTTGAAGCCTCACCCTAATTACCTTAAAATGCTTGTTCTTTAGGGACAAGGAGTTGCTACTAGTGATCATATATAATAAGCTAGGTTTCTTATAAGAGGAAAAGATTGTGCAATTCGTAAAGGAAAATAAAATTGTTATTAGTTGGAAAATAAAAGACATTAAAGGAATCAACCTATCTATATGTGTACATCATATCATATTGGGATAACCAAGAAAACCCAACCATCAATGAAAAAGGAAATTAAACTCATTAGTGATGGATTTAGTAAAAAAGGAAATCCTTAAACTATTTGGAGTTAAATTGATTTATCCTATTTCAAATTGCAATTAGGTTAGATTGGCTTAAGGGGTTCCTAAAAAACTAAGGATAACAATTTTCAAGAACCAAAATGATAAGTTGGTACCTACTTGTACTTAAAATGAGTGGCAAGTATACATAGATTATAGAAACTTAAACTTGATGAGTCATAAGGACTAATCTCCCTTACCTTTTATGAATCAAATTCTTAAAAGGTTAGCTAGTGGTACTTATCATTTTTTATATAGTTATTAAAGGTATTTTCATATTGCAATTGTGCCAAAGGACTAAAAAAGACAAAGTTTGTAATTCATGAAGACTCGATAATTATTTACATAAGCTTAAATTTTTTTGGAAAAGGTTTATAGAAACTAACCATGTTTTGAATTATGAACAACTTCACTTTATGGTTGAACAAGTTATATCTTTCTGCCATGTTGTTTCTTCTAGGGGAATTGAGATGGGAAAAACTAAAGTTGATGTTGTCCAATCTTTAACTTATCATACTAGTGTGCAAGAAGTTCATTCTTTTCTTAGAAATAAAAGCTTTTATTGAAGATTATCCAAAAATTCTCTAAAATAGCATTGCCATTATACAAGTTGCTATAACAGGATGTAAAGAGGTGTTAGAAAAGTTAAAAGACTTGTTTACCTTTATCCTAATTATTTAACTACTCAAATAGTATGATATCTTTAAAAGTTCATGCTTTTCTTAGACATATAACTTTTTTAAATGAAGATTCATCAAAAAATTCTCTAAAATAACATTTCCATTTTGAAAGTTACTATACAAAGATATGATATTATCCCTCTTGAGATAACTTATAATGTAAGATATAATGAACTAGGCAATTTATTGGATCAAAGGATTGAAAAAATTCGTGATGACATATAACATGCTTTCATAACTTTGAATGATGCATGAAAAATTATTCCACTACTAAAAAAGAACTTTTAGCTGTGACATTTTGAATTTAAAAAGTTTTGCTCTTATTTTCTTAGTACTGAAATCATTATTTGTTCTAATTATATAATCAAAACTAAGGTTGATCATGTGGATAAAACTAAGGTTGATAATGTGGATACTTCTCCTGAGCAAATTTGATTTACAATCAAAGATAAGACTGTAGTAGAAAATTGTGTCAGTAATCATTTAAGTTGATTAGTCTATGTATAGGAGGAACTGCATCTCTATGAAATTTTTATTGATGAGCAACTATTTCCTAAGAATGTATTATTACCTTGATATGCATATATAGCTAATTAATTATTTGGATACTAACAAACTACATCCTAAGTTGTCCAAGGCTCAAAAAAAAAGAGATCAAGAGCAATACCAAGTACTACATATGGGATGATCCTTATTCATTAAACCATTGCTTAAGTCAAGTGATTATAATATGTGTTCATGAAAGTGAAATTGTAAGGGCCAAAATTATACCCTAGTAGAAATGTTACTTGTTCATGAAAGTAAATGTGATAGGTGATGAAATTGTGATATGATTGTGAATTGTATATGTCTTGAATTTTTAATTTAATGGATCATACTTCGTGACTTGGAATTAAATACCATTAAAAAATTGAAGTACTAAAACGTACAATTAGACTAGGAAAATTGTTAAGTGACATTTGGCAACATTGGTTGAGTGGCAAATGGCCTTATTGAATTGTGGGATTTGGTAGCATTTATTAAGTGACAAATGGCTTAATAGAAGTGTGACAATTGATAGCTTAAATGCAGGACATATGTGATACATGCAAAGGAGACATATGGCTTATGGTGGGAGTGACAACTAGCATCAAATGAGTCCAGCCAAGGTAGAAGTGTTTCTGCTAGTTATTCTTTCTCTTATTGCTCAATCACCACCAAAACTATTCCTCTCCTTCAGCTCTGAAATTTTGCTGCAAATCAGTCCATTACCACTCCAAATTTTTAGCCAAATATTGCTTCAAAGAAGTAAATTATGTTGTCTTCTTAGTGCTAAGATTTGCACCTTGATCTTGGACTTGTGTTGGTTACATGAAGGGTTTGATTGGAGTAAGAATTTGAAGTTAAGAAGGTAAGGGAATGCCAAACTTGATTGCATGCTATAATATGAATTATTTGATGCTTGAATTGCATAGAATATGTGTTGAATTGATGACGAATTGAGGTATGGAACATGATACTTGTTTGATAGCTTTTGTTTTGGATGTTGATACTCAAAAGATCATGGATTATGAGATGCTTCATGAATGATTTTTGAGTTGGTTTGGACATCAATTTGATTGAGGTATTAAAGCATGAATATGGTATAATTGAAGTGAAAATGAAGGACTTTGGAGAAGGTGTGTCGAATAGAAGTGAAGAAGTTAAGTTTTGGAAACAAACTAAAGGCATGGGAAATGGTTAGGAAGGTGAAAAACTTAGTTTCGTGCATTTGTTGAACTGTATAAGGTTAGGTCTTTTTATTTAGTGCAATGGGACCTAATTGGACTTGTTGAAGGTGTGAAATGAACTTAGATTGAGGTTAGATTAATTGAGTAAAAGTTAATTTACTTATGGATTGTTAATTGAGATAATTACTTAAGGAATTTGTGGTTAGTAAATAATATGTCTACTGTTGAAATGTATGGTGTGTTTAAGGATGAATGTGTCCTTATGAACACAAATGTATTTCAAAGGATTTATATAATGTGAACTGAATATGACTATTTGTTAATTGGGAATTTGTGTAATTATATGTAATGGATAAATACATAGTGCATTTATTAGTACATTATTGTAAATGTTTATATTTATGAGGTATGTTAAGTTATTTGAAATGAAAGATTATGTTCAATTTGAGAAAAATGGAATAAAGACATATGTTATGCATTACTTCTTTTGCATGTGATTATAAAATCTGAAATATTTTGTTTTAAAACTGTCAAGTCCTAGTTGTGGGTAAATAGGCATACCTAGAAGAGTCTGCAACTGCTCCTATAACCAAACACTAAGGTGTCTTCTGTAACCAGACATTAAGAAGTGTAGGTCTTATTCAGCTCTTACAACATTTTGTCTTTGTTGGGGAACTCCAAAATAACTCTAGCAATTATGTTTCCTATTAGATTTTAAGGCCTTTGAAAGAATTTTGCATCAAACTTTTCTGACTATGGTGTTTATCAAGTCCGAGGATGAATAATTCTTCTTTAATATCCAAGTTTATAAATGGTTTGATAAGTAATACTATATCTTCCTTATATATAAATTTGGGGAAAAGGTACTTGATATCATGCAAAGAGAAAAAAAAATTGGTAATTCAAAAGGTATATAAATAATTAGAAGTTATGTACAATTTGAGATTGTCCAAACTGCAATCTCTTATCCAAATCCAAATACTAACTTACAAAAGAGCAACATGAGCCCTACAAATTTTCCTTCAATCAAGACAACACAATAACAAGCCAAACCATAACATCAATCACATTTTCCATGACAGAACCTACTTCCATTAATACAATGTCATACCCAACCTCAGTAAGCAATTAAACCAATCCACACCCCTATAAGACCATTACCTTAGTCGGACTCCTATGTGCATCAGTTGATACCTACCAGTAGAATCGATGAAGGTCACTATGTATCTTGTGTCCCCTTGGTTTCCCAATTATTTCTGCAATGCTCAGTGGAAAATGAGGCTATCTCGGCATTTGTTGTTCTTCCTTTTCTGGTTTTCAAGGAAGGATTAACCCTCCTTCTCTTTACCCCTAGCATGTCAAGAAGAAAACCTGCAAAAATGTCATTAAGAATAAAACACACATATTTTATCCTCTCTTAGTATTTGAGCGTAGGTGCTCCATAACTTGAAAAATCACTCGCGTGGTAAAACTCCCTACATCCAAGGTTTCATCTTTGGAGGTTCGAAGGTTTTGTTCATACCACAAATTATACACAACTACAGACAGGATAATGCAGAAGGTGTGTATGTCAGAGTGGCTGGAGGGTGGGGACAGATTAACTTATAGTAATATTAATTTAGATCGTTGAGTTGAGGATGGCTAATTTGGAAATGGTTTAGAGTGTTGACCCATATTGTTCTTGAAAAAGAGCAATGAAAGAATAAATAATCGATAGTCTCGGAGGCCAAAACACATAAGGAACATCGGTTTAGGGTATGGAGGTACATTAATTTATCCCTAGTCTGCAATTTGTTCAGAAAGGCCAACCATAAGATGAACGAACACCGAGTACTATTCTCCTTATGCCATACTAAAGGATACTAAGGAACCATCAGAGTTGTTAGTCTCATGAGAGTGTATGCGGAAACATTGGTATACTTCTTAGAAGGGCTTGTTAGCCATTCTAAACTATCCTTACGTGAAGAATCTGCGTTATAAGGTAGAGGTTCTAGATTGCTAATAGACCCCACAATTGTGTCTTGCCAGCTCCATTCATTGCTCTAGATAACTTCCGATACTCTGGCATTCATGGGAAGGTCGAACCCATTGATCAACTGAGGAGTCAAGTGAGCCAGCAAGGTACCTCTCGGATGCCAAGGATCCTGCCATAAAAAAGTAGAGTTACCATTTCCAACTATAAACCTAAATTGGTTCCCAATTTGGTCTCTAACAGACAAGATCTTCCTCCAACTCCACGAACTTTCATTGCTAGGTAAAATATTCCAGAAATTTTTCCTTCTTTGGTTAATTGTGTGAACCCACTTAGCCTACAAAGCTTCCTCATCATTAAAAAAATCCAAATTCTTTTCCCTATCAACACTTTATTCCAAGTAGGCCAATGTTTAAAACCTAGACCTCCTTCTTTTTTAGATCTACAAACATCATTCCACTTAACCTTAGCCTGAGCTTTAGTCTCCACTTGCCCCAACCACAAAAAGTTTATAAGTTTTTTGTCTATTTCCTTAATAATGGAAGAAGGGAGAATGAAGATACTAGACCAATAAACCTGAAAGGTGGATAAGATCGAAATAACTAATTGGACTCTACCAGCATAAAAAAGATTTTTATGGGTCCAATTGTTAACTCTGCAATCAATTTTTTCTAACAAAGGAAGACAATCCCTCCTAGACAATTGACCAGTTATAAGGGGAAGTCACAGATATTGAAAGGGAAAGTGTCCTTGTTTAAGACTAGACAAGCTTTCAATTTCATGGGCCATTTGGTTCAGCTTCGGAGAGACAAAGAACTGACTTTTATTCAAGTTCATTACCATACTAGAGAATTGAGAAAAGATACCTAAACAATCTAGTAAGGTTTGGACTGAGACCAAATCTCCATGACAAAACATTAAGAGATCATCGGCAAACAGGAGATGGGTGAGTTTAAGAGCTTTACATCTCTAGTGGTACTTAAAGGTATTACTACCTACGAGGCATGGATTTAAGCTCCTAGTGAAAACCTATAGGCAAAGGATAAAGAGAAGAGGGGATAGGGGGTCACTTTGTCTCAAACCTGACTTTCCCGGAAAGAATTTTGTAGGGGACTCATTAATTAGAATTGCATAGGCCAGAGAGGTAATACACTACCTTATCCAAAGAATGAACTTAGGAGGACATCCTAGAGCATCTAACACATTCAGGAGGAACTCTCAATGGATCGACTCATATTCTTTTTGTAAATCCACTTTAAAAGCACATCTCTTATGATTATTGGCTAGATGGTAATGCTTGAAAATCTCTTGGGCCAACAAGATATTATCCCCAATTCCACGGTTTTTAATGAATGCACTTTGATTGGGGCTTATAATGAAAGGGAGGGTCTCTCTAAGTCTATTAGCCAATATTTTTGCTATCACCTTATAAATAAAGTTATAGTAAGAAATAGGTCTATAATCATCTACTATGGAAGGATTGGGCTTTTTGGGCGCCAAAGTGATGAAACTAGAGTTAAGTTCTTTGAGAAGTCTCCCATGAGGAAAAAAAATTCTCTAATAGCCCTAGTAATATGATTAAAGAACACCCCATTAAAACCATATGCCCCCCAAGAGACTTGTTTGGATTAAAAGACTTGAGAACATCCCTAATCTCTTGAATAGAGACTTCAGCAATGAGATTATTGATGAGAGATTCATTAATCCGATGAGGGAATAAATTATCCACATACTCTTTAGAAGGAGGAAGGTCCTTCCTGGTCCCAATAGTCCTTTGAAAGCAACCTAGGAACTGGTTGTGATCTCAGCTACATCCACAATTCTAATACAATTTTCCCCTATAATCGAGTGAATATTATTTCTATTCCTATTTTCCAGATTAGAATTGTGGAAAAAATTGGTATTTCGATCCCCCTTTCTGAGCCAGTTGATTCAGGAAGATTGTTTGAGAAAGGACTCCTGATCATCTAAGGCTCTTAACAAGTTATTGATGGCCTCAGTTTCCTGAGCAATTAGTTCTGAGCTGTTGAGAAAATTTTGCTTTTGATATTGAATAATGTTGAGAGCAATTTGACAATTCTCTACTCTAGTATTCACATCTCCTACTTGACTAGAATTCAGAGTTTTGAGGGCTTTCCTCACCAGTTTAAGCTTAGAAACTACACAAAATATTGGGTTTCATGGATCAGAGTGTTCCACTTCTCTTCCACTATCTGAAGGAAATTTGGTTGAGAAACTAGGAAGTTTGCAAACCTAAAAGGGAAAGGTTTAGTCTACCTAGCTGCTAAAGCCCTAATCAAAATTGGGGAGTGATCAGAAATGTTAGGATTTTGGATTATCCCATACGAGCTAGGAAACTTAGGACTCCAGGCAGCATTTGCAAGGGCTTTATCTAGCTTCCTAGCAATAAAGAGCTCTCCACATTGTTTATTAGACCAAGTGAAACTCGAACCACTGGAATTCAGCTCATACAATTCACAGTCCTCTACACATTGCCTAAAGTCAAACATGCCATTAATAGTCAAATGACTTATAGGTTCTACCTCATGAGAAAATAATACCGGATTAAAGTCCCCCACTATAATCCAAGGATATTGTCGCACTGAGTTTTTAAGACTAGAAAGAACTAACCAGAGGTTCTTCCTGTAAGTGTAAGTCGACTTGTACACTTCTGTAACTCGACTTACACATGTCCAGTACCTATAAGTCGACTTGTACTTTGGGTAACTCGACTTATGCAAGGATGGTACTGTTAAATTGTGCCCTAAAGG
>JAOQMR010000005.1:23211044-23229284 GCA_027563865.1 Erythroxylum pelleterianum
GTATCTCTGTCTAACAGGTGCTAGAGAGACCTGCAAAATTTGATGTGCTCAGAAGATATAAAGACATTTTAAACAAACCTGGAAATAATTGAATGAGTTCTTTCCAATGTCATTCTCCGGTGCCTAGTTCAGATAAACAATTTTAGTCAACCAAAAAATGAAAAAGAAATACATATTCTAAGAGTAAAGATCAGTTCCAATTTTCATAACATAGTTTTCAAGTGGACCTTATGAAACTTAAAACAAGGTCCAGGCATACAAAGACAACAAAAGTGGGGAAGAAAATATAAGATAATCAGTAAGACCTCCTGCTTTCTTATGGAGTTGTCAACACAGAGACAGATAAGCCTGGTTGGTTATTTTATATCAGTGAATAAATATTTATAAACATGACGAGATTCAATCCAGAAATCTCGGAAAATGGTTCTCTAAAGCAATGATCAACTCTATTTACAAATAGTCCTTTAGTTAATGAATAGCAACTTGATATGCAAGGTAACCTGTGGATCTTCAATGGCAATGAGAAATGGTCGTCCTTTGTTCATAAACCTAACAGACAATAAAGAGAGAGAACAAAGAACATTAAAAGAAAAAAAAAGAAGGCTTAATGCATTAAGAGGCCCCTAAAATTCACAGGTTAGTGCTATTAAGGCCTTTTAAGTTGAACAGATTTGGTGCTCTAAATCGCACAAAATTGAAATTAGGGGCCTTAATTGCTGAAGCATGCGAACTTTATAGGCTTCCATATGTGTTAAGCCACCAAATCAAACAGGTTAGTTATGGAACATCCAATAATTGAACATCATCCTGAACAATTTACCCTTTAGTACGCTTTGAAAAGAAAATACCAGCTCCATTGCAGGAAACACCAACATCTGCTATGTTTAATTTGCGTCCATAAAAATCAAAAAAGTGTATCTGCTTACCAGAAATAACAGATTAGTAAGACAAGGAGGTTGAATTTGTTTTTGTTACAATTACTATGATCATCCCCTTCATGCCTCTCAAATTAAATTCACCAGGAACAAAATACTCTCACTATATTCAAGCTACTGAAAGATTACAATTAAGCTTTAGTACATACAGACCTACAAACTGTGGATTCCAGATGTAAACCTTATTGTTTGATTTCAGTTGCACGTCTTTTGGCATTTTAAAATTAGAAATCAACTCCAAAAAGTAAAAAACTGTTAATGCTTTCATCGAATATTTCAACAACAATTAACAGGAGAATATTTTGTTTAATTTTTTTTATTGAAACCGTTGAAAATTATGTACTTAATGGAGTTGATTGAATTTTTCAATACTGTAAGGAGGTAAGGAGATCTAAATCTAAAGTAAAACCAAAGAAGGTTTACTTTTCCTGTGCAGATTGCATATGATCAATGTAAAAATTAGAAATACACACCAAAAGGACCCCCAAGTTCTGTTCTGGAGAAGGTTGATGGCCAGCGAGATTCTGCAGAGGACAATACATCAAGTGGGGAAGACAAAATGAGTAGTTGAGAAACGTAGGGAGGAAACAGGATAGCATGATCCAAGAAGATGCAACAAAATGAGAAAAATTAGCATTTAAAGGGTCTTGGAAATGAGACATCATAGAGAAAATAGAACATTCAGTAACAACTAATAATGCCATTATAACCATCTTCCTACTATATTCCCCGTGATATTACGCTTTATATTTTAATTTATCAAATGTATATTAACTCTCCTCATCTCACACTATCAGACCCCTTCCAAACAAGTTGCATGAATGTAATATGATGTTACACAAACTTTCTTTAACCTTGTAACTTTTATTCAATGATGATAAGAAACAAATTTTCCCTTGTTAAATGGAAGGGTCTGTTCCTCTCACTTCTCATAGCCCATATGTCAAGCAGCACAGTTCTGTGTTAAATGACTAAAATCTGGACCCATATAGAACTTTGAAATTATGTCTTCCATTCACCAATAATTTTTCATTCACTAAAAGGAATAATATGCAGGCATATCATATCAATAAACTTATATTTATTAATGAAAAGATTATACAATTTCCAATGCGAGGAAAAATTAACATAATGCTGTAGTTAAGAGAAAACTGAAAACAAACACAACCATAATTGTGAAGTTTGCGTCATTCAGCAGATGAAGTTCGAATGAAATATTTCAAGAATATGCATGGGAATTTCTTGTACAATGAATATCATACTCATGATAACATCAAGCCCTTAGTCAATCTAAAATCCAACCAAGAGAATAGACCAGCCAAACGCAGAAACATTGCGATATCCAAAATCATATTAATTAATTCGATTACCTGTAGCATTGCCATGAGCATGACAAGCAAGGCATAAGAGCTTATGCCACCAGAATACACCTGCATGATTTTGAAGACTCTTGAATTAGCCAGAAAGAGGGTAAGAACTTATAAAATCATGTTATGTCGATCATATTACACCTCATTGAGTTCTCTTTGTTGTAAAAACACTTTCAAAATCAAGCATAATGGTCGCAGTGGAGGTATTTTGGATACTGCATCCTACAAACACAAGCAAAGAAATCAGTGGATTTAACTACTATCAAAAGAACAAAAAAGAAAGAAAATTTGAAAACAAACAAAGTCGCTAGATTTTCTCTTTTTATCTGATACTATTTTCTCTTTCTAAGACCAGAATATCTACTGCAGAGTCCAAAAACAGCAGTGCAAGAAAATATAAACTGTATCCTTATCCAACCTCTAAATCCAGTGTAAATAAAAAAAGTTGAAAGCGCATGAGCATGGTAAGGCAAGCAACCAATATCAAATAATTTTTCCCAAGATTGGCCTCCCATAATAGACAGTAATGCTCGTTGTGGACTCAATTCTATTTACCAAACCTGGGACATTTACATATCAACACTGTGGCCAAAATATCCTCCTAATCCATGCAAGGATTTCAAGTTTAAAAAGAAAACCATTCTATTAGAAAAAAGAAATGCTAAAGAACTGATTATTACATATGGAGAAAGTAAACAACATACCCTAATAAATTCTGCTGCTTTTGGTCCATTATCCACATCAAAACTGTGAACCATTTAACAACTTATCAATAAGTAATACAAAGAGCACCTTTGCAAAATAGAAAGACCTTAAGCACCATGAGGAATTATAAAGGTGAGCACCAAAATTTCCTAACAGGCTTCTGTTCTAATCAAAGTAGTTAGAAAATGCCTAACCTACTGAATCATAAATCATCAAAATAAAAAAGATGCAAAAACTTATATGACTAAAGATATGCAAAGTAACCTACAGAAGGAATCTCAACTCCACTGAATTTCAGCCTCATATTGAGCATCTCAGAAGTTCATTTCTCATCTTTACATTCCCATCAATTTTTGAAATCTTTATCGTACAAACATGTTAATCCAAATCAAGCCCTTGCATGATAAACGAGAAATTAAACAGGGTTTACTGACAATAGTAACAATTTTAATACATAGAATAAGAAAGAAAGAATTCTTGACAGTGTTAAAAGAATAACGACATCAATCCAATTATCATACTTGACTTTGTCAGTAAGAGGCTTGATATGAAAAGTTACTTTTACTAGACAGAAATCCATATTGGGCTTTCATAAAATATGGAAATGGCCAGTTACGCACCAAACAAATTGTCTTTCTTTATTGACTTTATCGGTAAGAGGCTTGATATGAAAAGTTACTTTTACTGGACAGGAATTCATATTGGGCTTTCATGAAATATGGAAATGGCTGGTTGTGCACCAAACAAATTGTCTTTCATTATTGACCAAAGCGCAAATAACATGTGTCCTTACTTCCATCCCACTATTCTTGTTTCTTAGCCTACTTGCTAATTGGTTTCAAAAAAGAAATTTGAAAATGGTGAACAGGAAACAGAAAAAATGGAACGTCAAGCTGACAGACATACCACTAGCTCAACAAGAGAATCGACACTAAAGAATGCTCAGCTAATAAAGAATAGCAATCCATCAACCATCCAGTATAATTAATAGTGCCACATATACAAGGCTAGAGTAAACCTTATGTCAAATGAAACACCACTGTTCTTCTCAACAAATTTAACAATTGGAACACGGGCTTTGGCTATCACCTAAGGCATTAAACAAAAGCCTGCTTAGAAAAAGTTATTTCAATAGTTGCATGTCTAGAAATCAAAGAACACAGACCTGAATCTTCTTTGCAACTCCTTTTACAGACAATGCCCTAGAAAGAGCCTGCAGACCAACTTGTGGAGTTTTGATACCTGAATCCAGAATCACAACCTGCAATTAAAAGCATCCAAAACGCACGTTTGAACTTAATCAACTAGTTATCAGTTCCTAAACTTTCTTTTCAAGATTAGGCACATCCTTACATCAATATCACTCGTAGGAAGATAAAGTCCAGTCCTGAATGATCCAAAAACTTCCACCTATAAATCAAATAACAATAGCATATGTTCTTATTCCAGGCTTCCATATATTATAATATCAGGTGTGTTGGCCGAGCATATAGATTCATAAGATTCTTGCCTTTACCTTGCAATTAGGCCATATATACTTAATAAGATCAGAAACGCCTTCTACTGCTGTATTGCGTGAAGCTTGTTCCTCAGGGGTTGGAGAGAGAAAATCACAAAAGTCAACTATCTCTGCAAAATCCGGTAAAAAATGTTAATCAAAAAGGATCTTAAGAAATCAATCATCTCATCTAGAACTTCACAATAGTAACAAACTTTAACAATATCAAACGCCAACAAACTTAAATTTCTACAAAAAAATTTCATGCATGAATTGCCTCGGAAAATTTTTAAGATAATATCTTTCTTTTTCTATTCCTAATATTGATGCAGTAGCAAACTCAATTCCATTACAAGTCCAGAATTAGAATCACTAATTTATATGCACAATACAGAATCTACAATTTGATGGCAAATATGGTGTCAGCTAAAGAGCAAGAATGTAAAAGATCGTTTCAAACTAAAAATATCCTTGTCTAATGTTATCGTCTATTCAAAACCTTACCTTTATGTAGCTGCATCATTGGACTCCTGAAGTTACTACACCCTATAAACCAAGCACCCTCCATCCTCGTCGCCGCCACAGGAGTCACTGGCTCAACTTCTTCAATCTGAACCTTCTGATCATCGACGGCGTCTCCGTCGTCGTATGCAATGTCGAGAGACAAGAAATTAGGGGCGGCGGCATCGGGGGAAGCAGTAGGTGCAGCAGAAAGAGAAATTTCATTGCGGAAAACAGTGTAAGTCTCCAAAAAGTCGGCGTGGGGCGAGTAATTTGGGTTTAGGGTTAAGGTATCGTAGAGAGGAACAGATGGGATAACGTCAGTTGGAAGCTCCATAACAAAAGGTTAAGTTGTTCTTGCAAAATATTAGGGTTTTTGGTTCTGGGGAGAGGGAAAGACAGAATTGAATACTATTTTTGGTCGATTGGATTTGAATAATAAAAAAACAATTACTTAACTTCGCGTTACTATTTTTAGGCAAATTTAAGGTTCAGGGTTTTATTTTTACAGATTTAATAATGATGCATCTTAAAGAGTTTTACTCTAGGATTAAAAGATAAAAATCAAGAGGTTTAAATTAATGCGACTATAAAATTAATAATTCTCTCACGTGATTGCAATTCGAGTCCATTTCAAAATTTTAATTATTTAAGGAATCGTATAACTAAGGCTTGTTTCTTTCTTTTTTTTCTTTTTTTGGTTGTGGTCTTCCTAAAAAAAATAAATGTCTTTAAACTGTGTTTGGTTAAATATTGTTATTTTTATAAAAAATAAAAAAATCACCACAATTCTACAAATATATAAAAAGGATACTTTTTAAATATTTTGCAACAAGTTTTCATACGTTTTCATTTTTACTTCTTCTTCTTATAATTTTTTTTTGTAGAAACTCTACATATAACATATCGCTTCCATAAAGCATAAGCTCAAATATGTAAGAGGATATTCGAGAATATGCTCTATGAAAATGGTACATGAGGACAATCAAACTAATTTATTAAAGGCATCAAACAAATCGTATGCATCAAACATATTATAAGCATTCTAAATGTTTATTTCTTCCCATTTTATTTACCAACATAAAAGTCACATTTGTCATTACAATTCAAAATCCACATATACATTACACAACTTTTTTTCAGTCCAATCTCAACACCAAATATATAATATGAAATGAGATGCTAATACACAAGACTTTAACCAAACTCCTCAGATTCAGTTGATCAGACTTTTGAGTCGTTCTCTTCTCCAAAATGTGAGTACTAGACTTCTACTATATCACCTTAGTAGCTAAAGCTCCTTTAAACGTGAAAAATGACGTTGCAATTTTGATAAGTTTGAGAACTCAGTGACTGAACCATCATCGATGTATTCACTCAAGTCAGATCACAAAACAAGTATATCAAAGTTTATCACACTTCCACAAGCATATCATGTAAGCTAGCATTGCATGTCACAACACACCTCTATTAACTTCAACTATAATTCACTATTTCAAAATAATTCAATAATTCATTTTAATTCAATCATTTGATACATGTAGGGATGTGTATGACAAATGTACATGCGTTTCCATTCTCATTTTGTTTTGTTGTGACCAAGTGCCTATCAACCTAATTTATTGTCCCGTATTCATTGTGGATACCGAGATCATTCATGGCCCATATCCATTATGGATATCGAGTCCATGTTATCTAAGCCTGAGGCTCTTTTTCATAATCTTGAGCTCAAAGCTCTTTTCTGCATATCGGTCACTCTGATCACAACTTTTTTATCTGACTATGCATTTCATTGTGATGAGATGCATCATTTCATATGTTATGTTTTCATTTCCTTTCATCTCTGTATGCTCATGCCACATGTATCAAACTCCTTGGATCTAAGTCTAGCATTTATCAATAACTTGTGCACAAGTTCCATATTAAACATACAATTCATACAGAAGCACATATAAATGAGTTTACATATCTAAGTTGATTCATAGTACGCGCCAGAAAAGCTATTGCCTCGATGTTCTAACAATGTCTAGATGTTGACAATCACCTTGCACGTCTATCGTCATGCAATACATACATACTTAGTTCACAAATCACTAATTTGTTTAATCATATGAATATACAATCATGCACATGTATATGTGTCATGTTTCAATGCATGCCCAATTGACTTTCCGGGTATGTATTCTTCTGCATAGATCTTGACTATTCAATTTGTGCTCATACACTCTAAGACCATTCAAATATTATATCTTGTATATTACCATTTTGCAATCAGGTTTGTACCTTTAAATTAGCTTAATTTATTTCAAATTCATCAACCATACATTACACTTATCCTTGAACATTTTCATGATCAAAAAGCCTCTTACAACACACACAATTGTTACTTTAACTATGGAATTTCAACAAGCTAGATCTATACATTCACCAAACTTTTTTCAACAATATATATCAATACATTTACCCAATTCTCATTCATAATTACCCCATGTTCTTCAATGCTCACTCATCCATACCTTATACACATTACACATGTCCTTAAGATCATGTTTGCATTAAAAGAACTCATTTTTTCTTTTAACAAATCATAATTTCCAACTTTGAACACAACCACATCAAAATAGTCCATTATTTAGGTTATGACATCAATTAGCTATATAAACTTATCAAGCTCTTAACCAATTAATCAAGCAACAATCTAGGCTCATTCCTAGCCTTAATTAAGTCCAAATATACCAATTTAGAGTGATTTTTCTCTGTTGGTTTGACATGTATACAAGACTGAAATTAAAATTCCAAAATTTTTCACCAACATCACTAATGTATATAACTTTTCTAGCTTCAATACTTCATGATTTTACAAGCTTAAAGACATCACTAACACTTGAAATTTTCTAGATTTCATGCTCTTAAAGGTTACTTCATTTCAGGTTAATTTAACTTCCATATCGGTTACATTAAATCTCATAAAAATCTGCTCAGTTGTTTCATTACCATTCACTTTATACCATCATACTTGCAGTCCTAACTTTTCCAGATTTGAAAAAACTTCAATAACACCTATCTTTAGCATGAATTCATCATCAATTATACTTCAAATCCCAACTTATATCATCCATATAACAGTCCATAAACTACTGTTGTCATGCATCCAAAAACAAAACATAAGGTATCCCTAATCAGTCATCATAATTTCTGCTAACACATGCCACAATAGATTAGTACTTCACTTACTTGTTCAGCTCAAATGCCACCTAAATGTATCAAGCCTGCTTTGCCTCATGTGCATGCAATAACATTTCAAGAATAGAGAGGAAGGAGGATGGTTTTGGTAATGATAAGAAGAAGACAACAAAATGTAACAATATTTTTGCCTCTAAAGCTATCTTTATGATGGATTTTGCATAGGTTTTTGGGGTGGTAATGTACAGAATTAAGGCAGAAATTCAAAGGTGTGGGTGAGGTGTGGATTTCAACTGTGGGATGGCGAAGAAGGAGAGAGTATACAGCAAAAATATAACAAAAGAAGTTGAATGTGTTGGTCATATGGTGTAGGATGAGTGTTTTATCTTTAAAGACACTTGTTATGTATTCAAGCAAGATACATGTCCTCCTTCTTGGCTGCCAAATACCAATAAATTCCTAAGCCATTTTTCACTTAATTCTCCAAGCCATTTGTCACTTATTTTATAAGCTTAGTCATCCTAAATTTCCATATGTCAACTTGTCTTGCTACTTAAAATTTTTCCTAGTCTAAATTTATATTTTAATCCATCAATCTTCCAATTGTGACAAATAAACTCCAAATTCCTAATTATAATCCATCAATTCATTTTATTTGTAAATCAAAATACAAGACATTAGAAATGCACAACCATGTCACAATTATTTTAAAACTTTCATGTTGAACATTGAATTTTTCTTTTTCCTCTAAATTGCTTAATTGAATACTTATGTTTGTTTATTGGTTTAAATTTTTATTATTATTGAGTTGGGCCATTAATTAGAATTTGATGGGAAGGATTAGAAATTGAAATTGAAAAGAAGTGTGAGGATTAAATTTGAATCAAGTGAGATTAAGTTAGCTTAAGTGGTAGTTAGAGCCATATAAGGCAAAGCAAGGGTAATTTTGGAAAGCCCAAGTGAAGGAGGGGTATAATTGGAAGATAAGGAGTAACAAAAGGGGCAAAATTTAGAAAAAGAAGAGAGGATGTCGTGAATGGCCAAGAGAAGAGAGAGAGAGAAACGTGAGGGAGAAGAGAAGAAGAGGAAGAAAACCAAAGAAGCTAGGAAAAAGGAGGGAATTTTCGTGGGAAAGAAGAAGAATCAAGATTTCCAAGGTAAGTTCTTCATCTTCTTCATGCTTTAGTTAAGAAATGGGTTGTGGTTTTGTGATGGAGAAATTCTAGAGAGAGAAAGGGGTTTGTGTTGGGAATGGTTAGAGGAAGAAGAAGATGGTGAAATCCATAGGATTTTTGGGTTTCTAAGCTAGGTTTGGAGTTTTCTAACCTACATGAACCGTGAGTAGGTTAAATTAGAGCTTGATTAAGGTTAATGGCATTTTTGTTGTGATTTTGGAAATTTGGGGGAAATTCCCAATTGAATTAAAATTGAATAGAAATGTTGGTTGTGTTAGGGAATCAAGGGCAACCTACACAAGAGCAAGAGGAAGGACATCATTGAATTGGGATTTTCAAGAGTACAAGGTGGGTAAATTATTTATAGTTGTTGTGTAATGAGTAAAATGAATTGCTTGTGTTTTGTGTGCTAAATGACTTGTTCGAAATGTTGTGTTGTGAAAATTGCTGCATAAAGTATGATATTTTGATATCAATTGAAATGTGAGAATTTTTATGCTATGCCTTGTATTAAGGCATTTTGATCAAATGGAAAGAACAAAAGTATGAGATTATGAAATTGTGAATAATTAATTGAGCATGAAAATTGATTGTGTTTAGGCGAGAGAGGAACCGTTTCGTAGTCACATGCATGTCGACAAAAGCCTTCTCCCGGCTGCCCGCTTGTGGCCCACGAGATCCGAAAATGGACTCATTTCGTTCATGGTGTAAACTTCGATTTCGCCGTTTTGTTTCACGGAACCCTCGAGTCAATTGGTTGTGCATTTGCATTTTGATGTGCTAATCTATGCCTTGAAATGAATTGCATCCAATATGTCATATGTGATGATGTTTGGAATTATGAAATGTGTATATATATATAGTTGTTGTGTGGCTCAACGCCAATGGCTATAAATAGTTTAGCCACTGAGCTGTGAAGCTCAACTCAATATTTTTCCCACACCAAAGGTGCAGATCAAAAAGACTGGTAAATCCTTGCAAGGCATTTGGACGATTATGAGAGATTTAGCTTTTGTATTAAGTTAGTAGTTAGACTTTTGGATAGCTTTAGTAGCATATTAAACATTGATCATCCATTGTATTTTGCAACTTGTGTTGAGATTATGATGAAATGTCAATATGTAATTAAAACTATGAATGAAAGCTTTGTATAAACTTCATTTTGAATTGGGAATGAATTGAGAACTTGAAAAGTTCCCTTATGTGTGTGCATATTGATTTTGTAGTGTAAAATGCATATTTCAGGTTTAATTGTGTATTGGCTTCATGGGGAAAATCTGTGCTGATTTAGGCCATATTGGACAAAATGGTCTTCTTAAACTTTATAGTTTATCCTCTTATCTTTCCAACGCTATAAAGTTTGTAAATTTTGGATATTGAAGTTGTGAGTTATGAGCATTACAAGGGATGATGTTGAATGGGAAGTATGAACTTGATGGCTATGGTGAGTGATTAGAGTTTGTGTTTAATATGAGTTATTTGAGTTGAGATTTGGGAGTTTGATGCAATTAAATTGGTATTTGAATGGTTATGAAGTTGTATTACACTTGAAGGGTTGAATTTAGGGAGATTATGAGTATATATGGTGTTAGGATGGATGTTGGAAGCATTGGAGAGGTGTTGAAAGAGGTTTTGGGTCACCCATGTCCGTTTAACGGACCTTCTTGGGTGAAAAAGGACCCTTTGGCCAGTGTATGTCCGTTAAACGGACATGGATGCCCATTTAACGGACTTTCTCGGGTGAAAATGGGGTGTTTGGCTAGTCTATGTCCATTAAACGAACATGCATGTCTGTTTAACGGACATTCTCGGGTCAGCTACAGTAAATTGCAATTTTGACCACTTTAGAGGCAAATTCTCACTTTGTGGTCTTCATAAGAGTTGTAGATCTCGATGTCTTCTTTCCAATGGTTCAAATACGAAAGAAATCCGACATTTTTAGGAGAAGTTATGGAATTCGCGCCAATACATGTTCAGTTGGAGTTAGGACATAAAACTATTGGGTTCTTTTGATTATAAATCCTTCGTCCGACCTCCAAATTGAGTGATTCTTGAAGCATTGGATTTCTAACACGTTTTGCTACCTCTCCACAAAATTTGGTAGTTTTTGGTGTTGAAGTCAAAGGGATTGATCCAAAGCAAGTGAGGGTTCGTTGAGATAACCCTAAGTTGACACCCGCTTACGCTTTTCGACTCCGAATCGGATAGCTGGATTCCAGGAACGGGGTCCGACACTTTGGTTGGGCTTCGGGAATTGGGTCCAACATTATCATTGACAATGATACTACTTACAAAGCAGTTGAGGAAAGGTTGTAAATCAAGCATAATTATTTTTATTAGGCTCCATATGTTGCACATTGTATTGACCTAATGTTGAAAAATATAAGAGATGCTAGATAATTTACTATCATTAATGAAATAGTGCAAAAAATGAGAAAAGTAACTAAGTTCATCTATAATAGTGCATACATTTTGAATTTGATGAGAAAAGTTATAGGAATTTATGACATTCTGCTATTACAAGATCTACAACTAATTTCTTATCACTTTAATATTTTGTTCTAATGAACAAGGAGCTAATAAAAATGTTTATTAGTGATAAATGAGTTATATCTTAGTATGTTAGTTCTAGAATGAAAGTTCCTAGAACTATATTTGAAGATCATAATTTTGTCCTAATGTCAACTTTTTATCCAAGTTTGTGAGCCTTTGATGATAGTACTTCATTTGGCTAAGAAGTTACTTTTATAATGCCATGGAGATGGAGAAGGAAGCAATCAATGTCAATTTAGAAAATAGGCCTTTCTTGTATACACGTTATCTTGCGGTCGTCCATGAAATATGAAGAAGACAATTTTACTCTTTATTGTTTGTTGCTGAGGCATTTTTTATTTCTAATGTTTATTTTAAACTAGATTACACTAAGAAAGCTCAAGTTAATAAGGGAAATGTTATTAACTATCACAACAATTGTTTCAAATAAAAGGATGCAAGATGTCCTTAACTCATAAGTAAAGGCATAAAAGGATGCATCCGATAATTTTGGGATGCTCATTGTAATCGTCAAGGAGACAAACTTAATCTAGGTATATATTTCTTCACTTTTATTACTTTTTTAAAATTAGTTATCATTTTATTTTGTTTATAAGATTAATTTTGTGGTCTTATAGTTACTTGGTGGGACTAATTCAAAAGTTGGTTGTAAAGATGTGCAATTCGAATTATGAGTTAAATTGTAAGTGGGACTAAGTGTGAAAAGAATTGGAACATATTTGAATTCATTCATTCTAAATAAAGAAATAGAGTACAAAAGATTGAATGATTTGATCTTTACTGAATACAACTTGAAGCTTCAAGAAAGATATATTATTATCATTATTAAGTTAAATATAATTTCTTGTAAATTTTTAATAATTTATTTTTAATAATTTACTATGACTCTTAATAAAACAAGCAGTTCTATGGATCCAAATTACTTTGATCATATCAATCTTTTAACATATTGGGTTTCTAAGGAACCAAATTTTATAAATGAGAGTGATTTGAAAGATGTTTTTAGATAGGAAAGCATTAATATATCATTTGGTGCAATGAGTTTGCATAATAGCGATGATGAGACTCGTGTCAATGATGAAGATTTTATACCAAATGAAAATTGATGCCTATTAATCTATACCTCTATGAAAACTTATTTTATGGCTGTAGGAATTAAATTTAATGTAAATTAGATATTTTGGGTATTAGTTACCAAATGTGAATTGGACTATGTTTAAGCTTTTCAATCTTTTCGTTTTCATGATTAGTAAGGATTAGGTATTTATTATACTTTCTCATTTATATTGAGGTCAATTTATTGAAATAATAAGACCTATTAACACTATGTGGCAAATATTTCTTATATCCTCGTTATTTTGGAAAGGACGTTGTTAGTTTTTCTCTTCCAAAAAACTTGGGGTGATATTTAGAAATTAATTTTGGCGGAAAGAAACTCTCTACACTCAACAAACTTTATGACTTGATCAACTTAAGCTCCCAAGAATATCTCAAGAAAAGAGGGGTAAATACCGTTTATGCGACAACCCTCTAAAACAATCGTCAAATAGTCAACGATGGTCAAATAAAGACAAGCAAAGTAATATGGGGTTGGCTATAAGGTAGGCGAAACAAAAGGTGCTCTTCGCCAATAAGAGAGAAGCCTGCGCTTCAAATGCAAATTGGCGAGGCTTAGGTATTTTTCGTGCTTTATACGCACTTCTATCTTGTAATCAACTATATCTTAAGCCACCTACTTTAAGTAAGGGCAAGGTGCGTTTATTTCGGTCCAAATCTAGGACGCCTGACAATAATAAATAAGCCAACGCCGTCACTAACAAAAAGACCACACAATTACGAAAATGAATAACCTGCCTATGCTTACCTTAAAATCCTCATTATCTTCTCTTTGCCTTCTGGGGCTCTTCATCATCACCATCTTCTCTTCTTCCTTCTCCGTCCACTCCGATGGGAACCCGATATCTGATTCCGTCAACCAGGCTGAGAATGCAGTCAATGGGGCGGTTAATGGTACCAAGAATGCGCTAGAAGGTGCGGTGAACTCCACCTCAGATGCTTACAACACCACCAAGAATGCCTACAACGACACTAAAAACGCCGTCAAAGATGTTGCTAATGGTGTCTGCCGGTCACACGTCACGGGTCATGGACTGATTACTTTGATGACTATTCCACTCGTTTACTCCACCATATTCTTGCTCTCCTGATCGCAATCGCATCCATATTGATGCAACTGCGAGCCGATCTTTATATAAAACTTGTCTTAGTTTCGCGTGATATACTTCTTAAACTTATATTTTAATTTGCTTTTAACACCCATGTCATACCGTTCCGTGTTTTCATTTACTTTTATCAACGAACATACCAAATTTTGATTTACTTTTATCGCTTGATTTACTTCTTAAACTTATATTTTGATTTACTTTTATCATGTCAGCGTACCAATTTTCAAGACTTATATCTGACAGTATAGTGCACTACTTTGTGTGATTTTTATTTCAGAATAAAGTAGACATTACAAAATTTAAATATCCACACATTATATGCCTAGATTCATTAAGAAATGAATGAAATATAAGCATTCAAAATTGGGATAAAACAACCGAATGAGAACATGAAAAACATAAGTAAGAGTATGTAATTTTACTCAAATTTGTTGAAGCCCACTCATATGTTCCATTTGTATAATTCAAACACAGTATAAATGTTAGAAAATAGAAACCGAATTAGATTCGAGAGTCGAGATAATATAACCATAATTGATTGCACCGCCACGCACGCGATGGTTTATCTTTAACACATTGTGGCGACGTGTAATAACTTGTTTGCTACAAACAATCCCACGTGGGTTTTCTGACCACAATTTTTTATTTTAAAAATTTTCATTAAATAATATTAATTTTTATTTATTATTGTATTTTAATTTTAATTTTTAATATGCATGATAATTTTAAATTTTTTTATGTTTTTATAATTTGTATAAAATTAGAATTCTTCAATAAGAATTTACCATATTATTTTCTAAGAATTATAATTCTTACAAAGTATTTATTTGAGTCTAAGAATTATGGTTCAAGTCAATTAATAATAATAATCATAATTTTCCCAAATTTTAATTCTTTAGTAGAACTAAAATGCAACTTGAATTCTTTAGTAGTATTAATTAAATATTCAATAATAAATTCTTAGTGAATTTAATTATTAGAAAATGAATATGAATTGATGAAAATGGGAAATTATATTTTATGTTTATGATTATTATTTTAATATTCTTGGCTAAAAAGTAACAATTTTTTCTTGATTTTGATTGAGGAAACATGTACTTATAGCATAAGTTCCACAGAGAGTTAGGACACTCAACTAAAGGGCACATGTAAATGAAATAAAAGCACAATAAGTTCTTTTTTTTGGTAAATCAGAAAGACTTTATAAAAAAAATAAAAGTTATGTACATAACTTGAGATTCTTGCATATGAATCTCCAGACTACCAAAGGAAGAGCCAATGAAACCTATAGGATACTTACAACCTACTTCCTTTCTTCAAAACATAACCTCCATGTACTATACAATCTTCCTACCCAAAACTCAATAGCGCTTGCTAACTAGACAAAAACACATTCTACCAATAATAGATCCTGCTACAAATGCAAGCAAAATAAAATAACAAATCTATTCAACAATCAACACAGTCTAAGGAGATTGGTTTCCTTCGGATTTTCTAGAACACTGCCAACTTGCCATCTCTCTTGTATCTATATTTATAGGAGCTTTAATAATTTTTCCTTCCATCCATCTATATGGTTCCTTGATCTGCTTCGGGGATTTGTTCTTGCATATTCCCCACCATGCTTCCCTTACTTGCTATTTTGAAACAATGAGATTTCTTTAAGTTGATTTTACTCTGCTTGACCAAAGGGGGTTTGGATTCCTCTCTTGATCTTGGCTGAAACCTGACAATGCCTTCTGCAATTTTAAACAATAAAGTTCCTGCATCTATTTCCACTTCTACTTTGGAGTCCAAGGGCCTGTTGACCTGAAATGATAGACTTGCAGTAAATATATTAGTGAAAATAACTACAATAATTACCTCCTCACAGTGTTTGAGTTGAGAGTTCCATAACTTGAAAGATTACTCTAGAGTACAAACTCTCCTCATCCTTAGTTTCATCTTTGAATGTACGTGTATTCCTCTCAGACCAAATATTATAGACAGTAGTGGAAAGGAGGACTGGAAAAATGTTATTGTCAGAGGTTCTGAAATTCTGATTAAACCAAGTGGGAATGGATTGAAGGTAAGGTTTGTCGTATTTGGGTTGTGTATATGGAATGGTTTAGACAGTGGTACCACATGGTTTTGAAGTAGATGCACTCAAAAAATAAGTAGTCAATAGTCTCATTATCCGAGCAACACAAGGAGCAGTGAATGGGGGTTTGGAGATAGTGAAGTTTGTCTCGTGTTTGTAACTTCTTAAGGAGAGCTAGCCATAGTATAAACAAACACCTATGGCTATTGTTTTTAAACCAAACTAGCTTATACTAAGAAATATTCTGAATAGGAGGTCTTAAGAAATTATAAGCTAATCCATTAGCATAACTTTTTGAAGGTAAGCTAACCGTTCCAAACTATCCGACATTGAACTATTTGGTTGGTATTGAAGGGGCTCAAGGTTGCTAATGACCCTTATGGTAGCCTCTTGCCATCTCCACTCATCGTTGCTGATAACTTCTAAGACTCTTGCTGACATTGGAAGATCCGAGCCATTGATCTCTCTTGGAGAAAAAAAGTCCTTCAGGATTCCTCTTGGATGCCACGGATCCTGCCATAAAAGAGTAGAAATTCCATTCCCTATCCTAAATCGGAATTGGTTCCCCATTTTATCCCTCACAAATAAGATTTTCCTCCAACTTCAAGAACTATTATTGGTAGGTTGGGCACTCCAGAAAATTTTCCTTCTCAAAATAATAGTATGGACCCACTTAACCCACAGAGCTTCCCTATCTACAAACAAGTACCGAATCCTTTTACCTAATAGAACATAATTTCAAGTTGTCAAATGTTTAATCCCTAAACCTCCTTCCTTTTTGGTCTTACAAATGTCACTCCAATTAACTTTTGCATAAGAATTAGAAGCCACCTTCCCTGCCCACAGAAAATTCCTATGTTTAGACTCTATATCCTTAAGGATGGATGAAGGGAGAATGAAGTGGAAAGACCAATATACTTGGAAAGAAGAAAGGACTGAAATTACCAATTAAAGTCTACAAGTATAGGATAGAAGTGACATTTGTTCGTTTTGGAGAATAAAAAGAATCCTTGAGCATGTGATAGAAGTGAATAATAAAATTTTAAAAATTATATTTAAAGATTGTTCATCTTTTCTCACGGAGAATGCAAAGTTTAAAGCTTTACATAATATTTTGATAAAACTTGAGAAAGACTTCTTGAAATATCTTTGGATTTTTGTGAAAGTCCAAGAAAGAATTATCATCGGCTTGTGAGGAAATTTGTGAGAAGTGCAAGACTTCAAGTAGTGAAGACAACTACGAAAATTTTGTTTGCTGAAGAAGATATTGTTTGTGAAATTGCTAAAAAGGTTGAGATTTCTAGGAGCACCTTGGGCCTCGTACAATCCATTCCTTTTACGTGTAGGATATGGTGGATATAGTGACCTTCACAGCTTAGGTTAAACATGATGAACATTTGTTGTTTGTTATTTGTTTATATTAGGATATAATATAATTATGTATTTGGTTTATTTTCCAAAAGCATGTTATTGTTATATTCTTATTATTTTTATGAATATAATATTCTTTAGTGATGCTTGAATTGAGTGGGAGTTCTAAGAGAATAAGTTTACTTTTGGAAATAATTTAACACAAATGGTATCAAATTGCTAATGTTAAGTGTTTGACATAAGAGTTAATTGGGACTTTAGTCAACTTTTAATTTTATAGTAATTGTTCATTCATTATTAATTTAGTTAAGTAGATTACGATAAAATGATTTTATGCATATATAAATGACGTTTTAAAAATATTACAATTTTTGATTGATTAGGAGAGCATTATGACTACTGTTTCTAAGAACATTGTTGTTAAACTAAATAAGGGTATAAAACTTAACAATGATAATTATGAGATTTAGAGCTTAAAAATCCAATATGTGTTGGAGGAATAAATGTTTTGGAATCTTCTAAACATATGAAGCAAGTACTCAAGGAAGGTACCCACTACCCTGTAAACGATCTAGAAGGGGGGGTTGAATAGATCTTTAATCTTTTTCGCAGAGTTCTACAATAATTCACGGAATTAATACACA
>JAOQMR010000005.1:23270300-23283934 GCA_027563865.1 Erythroxylum pelleterianum
CCGACCGAACAGAATAACCGTCGGTAAATTTACCAACGGAAACAAATTTCCGTCGGTAAATTTACCGACAGCCGTTTCTCCAATGACGTTATCCATCGGTCAATTCCGTCGGTAAGTGTAATTAGCGACGGAATATGTACAAATTCCGTCGGTAATTTCTGTCGCTAAACTCTATTTTTCTTGTAGTGAAGGTTCCTTTGAGTATAGACATATATATATGTCCAGTTAGTGAACCTTACATAACCTTGCATTCCTCTTCTTCTAAATTGTGTAAGTGGTAGGTTCAAATGCTATCTTAAAGAAAGCATGATGTCTTGGAGAAAGATGGTGAGGATGGATTTCCCATTGACTAATTCCCTCCTGTTCAAAAATAAGAAAAAAGTGGTTATAATTTTACTGTATGCTCAACCAAAGGACTTTGGTTCTGTCTGATTTTAATGGGGCTGGGCACTGCTGTTTGGATCCATGAGATTGGTTGACTTTGGCTCATAAATACCTGCAAAACAATAAGGCACACCGGGGGTTGATTGCCGGTAGGCCCCTCCAACGCTTAAGTTAGTCTCTTTTGTGAGGGTTTTGGTAGCTAAGAATAAAAAATACTAGGGTTCTCAAAGTCGTACATTTTTTATGATGAGGTAATGAATTTATATAGTTAATACCTACAGGAATTAGGTCAACACCGAGGGATGGGCCGATTGGCCCATGCGCCGTTTTGAGTTTGGGTTTGGACCTAGCACGACCGACCTAACCAAACTTTTAATTACGAACAAATGAAAAGAAGGTGGTAGGTGGTTTTTTTTTTGAGGTTACAAAGTGTGTATATAGGATTAGAAATGATTTCACCTTTGTTTCTATTCATAGTGTTATGTATGTATTTCAATGCAAGTCAAAGGATAAAGGAGACTTCGGGGGAACTATTTTTGAACCACACAAGATGAAACCCATTTACTTTAGGTTGTCTAATTCTCAAAAGCTCTTAGGAGCTGTTGGCAAAATTTTCAAAAAGAATGCCTTCTCTGTATGACCTTATCAAATCTGAGGCAACATGGACAATAAGAAAGGACACCAGTCAAGAGGCAGGAGCATCTTCTTGCCTCACATGACCACTTATCCCCTTTAATCAAAACTTTAACCTTAGCCTTTCGAGGATACATACATCTGAAGTGCTATAAGGTTGGTACCGGATGCGAAGAACTAAAATCACTCAAATTATTATACCATAACCAAGCATCTTCACCATTCCCTATCATAAGTTTAAATTCACTATATATAGATAGTCTCTAACTTTGAAGATTTATTGTATAAGGTTTTAAAAAGTTGGTCACTTAACTAAAAATTTTAAAACATGGAGTATTCGTTTTAAAATCTTAAAAGGTTAGGCTCTAAGATTAATGATCCCCTTTTTAAATACTCATTATTTACTCGAAATTCAATAATAATGTCGAAATTGTTAACATTTCATACTATAATGATAAGGACTTATTTATAATAAATATCATTAAGTATGAATATATTAATGACTAATTTTTGAATATTGGATATTGATATAAAAATGTAATCCTCATAATATTAAGAACTTATAGGCTTAAAATTGGAGATATTTAAAACTTATTTTTAATCTTTTTTTAAAAAGCAAAGTTGAATTAAATTAAGCCATAAAAGGCACTCAAGGAGAAATAGTACCAATACAACAAATTTCAAAATACAAGAGATACAACTACTACAAGTTTACAACGAAAACATAAATCAAAGCATAAGAGCTACAATATGAGAAAGGTGTTTATACTCTCCAAATAGTGTCGAGGAATTGCAGGTCCAAATCTTCGTGAATATGGATGCTAATGTGAGATCTAATAAGTTGCATTAGAGATGTATTGAAATGCTCAGTGGTGAGGCATTTATTATGAAAGATTTTGTTGTTCCTTTCATCCCATATAGCTATGACCAGGAAAGATAGTGAAATACATAAATGCCATTTGATCGTTTTGTTTTGGAATCTCTGATCAGCACACCAATGCTTAATTTGTCTTAAGTCATTTGGAAATTCATTGGTCAAACACTTCTGCATCAATTCTTTCCAAGGATTACTGATATAATTGCATTTATAAAAGAGATGATATGAAGTATCCTTAGCTCTTTTACATAGAGAACTCCAATTCGTAAGATGAGTAAACCTTGTAACCTTACCAACAATAGGTAGCTTGTTTAACATGGCAAGCTAAAGTATTGTGGATGCTCTAGGTTGTTGGTGATTAGATCAGAATATGGTTGTCTAAGGAAGGATTGGCAAGTTGTTAGCAATCACTTATTTGCAACACAGCTCAGTGAAAACACCATTTATGGTGTGCTTCCATATGATGCTATCATTGTCCAAATTAACGCAAGTCTGCAAAATTTTAGTCATTAGAGTAGTTGCCATTAGAGAAAGAATGATTAGATCCTTTCTTGAAATAATATGAGCCACTGTATCTTGTTGTTTTATAAAAGGTCTTACAACAACATCTTCAACCAATCCTTCCAATGGTCCTACTAAAAGCTAATTATCATACCAAAATTGGGATAACCTAATGCTATCCTTATCAAAATTGCTTTTATAACCACCATTTATTCTCTGTGGAAAGAAAGGAATTGCAGGCTACACAAGGACACTACTGAAGATAAATATCAAGTTGCGGATCAAACCTAAATTGGATTAGAGCTGTGATCATGGCCAAAAGAATGAAACATCGCCTTACACCTGAAATCAAAACGAATTTGCATATGTGAATTGAACTTTTAATTCATATATAGAATCATCATCTTCTTTCCTTAATTTTTTATAACTTGTATTAGAAGCTAGGAGAAAGCCTGGAGTTTGACTTTAGTGTAATGTTGTAATAGGCTATTATTAACAAAAATTCATTAAATTTTCAAAATGAATCCACTCACTTTGATCTTGACAAATAACAAATTGGAAAACGGAGACAATTTTAATGAATGGAGACGTAACCTTGATATTGTTCTTCAATATGAACGTATTTCATGGGTATTAACTGAAAATGAGCCTACACTTTCAAATGAAGATTCAACTCCTGAGCAAGTCTAATAACATGAGCATTGGCAGAATGCTGACAAGACTACTAACTGTTATATTCTAGATTTTGTCAGTGACATATTGCAAAAGAAAATAGCTTGTATGAAAATTGCTAGTGCAATGGTTCATCACCTACATGAGATGTTAGTTGTAAGGACCAGGTCTTGAAGAGTGAAAGTTATCCAAACCTTTCATAATCTCAGACAGAAACCTAGTGAACCGGTGCGGGATTACATGATGAAGGTAATCTCTATGGTCACTGAGGCTGAGATGCTTGGGCGGATATGGATGCGAACACGTAGATGATTATGATCATCAATAGCTTGATCTCTTCTTTTCAGTAGTTTAAGTTAGACTATGAGCTCAACAGCAAGGATTACACCTTGAGTGAGTTAATGAATACCCTCTAGAGTATGGAGGAGATACTGAATATCAAGGCTCATGGGCCAAAAGCTAATGTAGAATCTTCTTCTAAGCCCAAGGGTAAGGGTAAGCAAAAGAAGAAGGGTCCAATGCAAAAGAAGGCCCAAACAGGGGTCAAGGCCAAACCCATAAAAAAGAAGGCCAAAGAGAACATCAAAAGAAAGTGTTTCCATTGTGATGAGATGAGCCACTGGAAAAGAAACTGTCTAGTCTACCTTGAATCCCTCAAAAACAAACAAGGTATGGGTTTCCTAAGTTTGTTAGGAACTAGAAATGTGACAGATTTATCTATTTCTTGGATATTAGATTCAGGAGCCACTAACCATGTTTGTAATTCTTTGCAGGGGTTCCAGCAAAGGAGAAGACTACCTAAAGGCCAGTTTCAAGTCAAGATAATAGATGGTTCTTATGTTTCAGCAGAATCAGTGGGAGTAGTTATCTTGGACTTTCCTAGTGGTCATAGGTTATATTTGGAGTATGTTTATTACATGCCAATGATTGTAAGGAACATGATTTCTGTTTTTTGTCTAATAAAATATGGTTATTCTTTATATTTTGAAAAAGTTGTTTCAATATATGAGAATAAGGAATTTATTTGTGATGCGATATTTAAACAGGGATTGTTCTTGATAGAACCTATGACAGGCTCACTAAATACCACAAAATTGATAAAACCAAGACAATCCAATGACTCTAGCATTAATTCAAAATATCTTTGGCACTTAAGAATGAGTCATATCAATCAAAAAAGACTTGACAGGTTAGTAAAGGATGAGATCCTTATGGGCTTAGATATGATCCATTACCCACCTGTGAATTTTGTATTGAAGAAAAAATAACCAAAGCCCCATTTCCTGCTAAAGGAAACATATATGAACTCATGTTGAACCTGGTACATATTGATGTGTGTGGGACGATGACGTACAAGCTAGAGGAGGTTATGAATATTTCATAACCTTTATAGGTGATTACTCAAGACATGGCTATTTGTATTTGATGCATTAAAAGAGTGAATCCTTTGAAAAGTTCAAAGAATTCAAAGCTGAAGCTGAGAAACAACTAGGCAAGCCATTAAAACAACTTCGATCGGATTGAGGTGGTAAGTACTTATCTGGAGAGTTCCAGCAATTTTTAATTGACAATGAAATTGTTTCCAATTTGTCAACTCCTCGAACACCTCAACAGAATGGTGAAGCTAAGAGGAGAAATAGGACTCTATTAGAAATGGTAAGATCAATGATGTCCTACGCTAGCCTTCCAGAATCGTTATGGGGATATGCCATATAAATGACAACATATCTTCTTAACTTTGCTTCATCCAAATCGGTGCCTAAAATACCTAGGGATTTGTGGACTAGTCAAATGCCTTCATTGCAGCATTTAAGGACTTGGGGCTGCCTAGCCCATGTTCTAAAGCTTGAATCCACAAAGATGGAACTAAGGTCAGAAGTATGTTTGTTTGTAAGATATCCTATGGGAACTTGAGGGTACTATTTTTACAGTCCTCAAGATAGGAAGGTATTTGTGTCGATAAATGTGACCTTCTTAGAGGAAGAGCTTGTGAGAAATCACAAAGGAAGAAGTGAAGTAGTACTAAAGGAGTAAGCTATTTCATCCAAACTAAGAGTTGCTTTGGATATGACAGAACAAGATGTCGAAATGGATTCAAGAGTTGAATCAGAAGAGCAAGCTGTACATTAAGTAGTGCCTAGACATAATGGGAGGGTTGTGAGACAGCCAGATAGGTATCTAGGTCTAGGAAAAGGCTTAATTACCATCTCAGACCAAAAAGAAACGGATCCCATTACATATACACAGGCTATTAATGATGTTAATGCAGAAAAATGGCTAAAGATGATGGAATTGGAAATAGATTCCATGTACACTAATGAAGTCTGGGTCCTTGTAAATCTACCACCAGGTATAAAAGCCATAGGGTGTAAATGGATCTACAAAAGGAAAAAAGGATCAGATGGAAAGGGGGCTATACTCAAAAAGAGGGCATAGTCTATGAGAAGACTTTTTCTCCGGTTGCCATACTTAAGTCTATCAGAATTTTTTTGGCCATAGCAGCCTATTTCGATTATGAAATATGGAAAATGGATGTTAAGACCACATTTATTAATGGAGATCTTGAGGAGACCATTTATATGGCCCAACTAGAAGGATTCATTGAGCCAGGTAATGAGCCAGGTAATTTCCATAAACTCCTTTTCTTTTCTGTGAAATTTTTTATGTTTGGGGCATTGATTTTATAGGACCTTTACCTCTTTCTTTTGGCTTTACTTATATATTGTTTGCAATTGATTATGTTTCTAAATGGGTGGAATCTAAAGCCATTAGGACTAACGATACAAAGGTTGTTGCATATTTTATTAAGTTTAATATTTTTTCTAAGTTTGAGATACTGAAAGACATCGTTAGTGACAAAGGAACCCACTTCTGCACCAGGGTAATGGAATCAATGTTCAAAAAATATCGCATCGTGTACAAAGTTTATATTGCTTACCATCCCCAAACCAACAGGCAAGTTGAAGTCTCAAATCAAGAAATTAGGTTAATCCTAAAGAAAATCGTGCAATCCAATAGGAAAGATTGGAGCATAAGACTAGAAGACGTATTGTGGGCCTACAGAATGACTTACAAAATACAAATTGGGATGTCACCATATAGGCTAGTGTTTGGGAAGCTATGTCATCTTTAGGTAGAATTACAACATAAGGCATATTGGGTTATCTGAAGATGCAACATAAATGCGGGAGTGGATAGGAAGTTGCAACTTGGAAGAGATGAGGAATGAGTCATATTAAAATGCAGTGATATATAAGGAGAGGACAAAAGCTTTTCGTGATAAGATGATTTTGAGGAAAAGCTTCTTGATGGGCCAAAAAGTGTGACTATATCATTCCAAACTCAAACTCTTTCCAGGTAAGTAGTGTTCCCCTTAGGTTGCTCTGTTTGTTATCACTCATGTTTTTTCTTTTAGTGCATTGGAGATACAGAGCCTTAAAATTAACAAGACATTCAAGTTAATGGTTATTGCCTAAAGTCGTATTATGAGGGCGTCCAAACGGAGGATTTGGAGGTGTTGATGCTGGAGGGTGTTACTGGTGTTACTTGATGCACGCTACTGGAGGTTGAGCCAACAACATTAAATAAAGACGCTACTTGGGAGGCAACCCAGGAGGAGTTAATTTATGTTTTTTTTACATTTTTTAATTTGTTATTTTTGTTAACTAATCCATTTCTTACATTTAATTTTGCATTAAGGACAATGTAAGTTTTAACTATAGGGGTGGGGTATATTAGTTTTCATGTATGTTTTTGAGCTTAATTGTAGCTTATGTGACTTCTTAGGCGATTTTCAAAATCAAAGGAAGAAAATAAGAAATTTTCTTATTTTCTATTGCTTTTAAAATTATTTAGTCATACTTAGAGTGTGAATTGATTAGTAAATTCCACAACAAAATTTGGCATGTACTTTTGCTCTTGCGATTTATTAATGTGCATTATTCTTAGAAGAGCGGTGAATAGTGGTAGACAAAAACCAGTAAGGTTTCGAGCTGTATTAGACTGACACATTTATATCAGTCTGATTATTTTATTTCTTATATGTGACCTTCATGACATTTACATCGTTACTTTGCATTGATTTTCTATTCGAGACCACATTGTTATCACATGCAATTTTATGAAAATGATTAGGCCTTCTTTATTGATTACAAGCTACATTAGCCAAATAGCTCACCCATTATGTGAATTTTCTTTTGCTAACCCCCTTTAACCTTTATTAGTATTTTCTTTTATATAAACCACATTTCATGCACCTAACCAAATGCCCTACATAAGCCTTAAAGCTAGTGGAGCATTTGTTAACTCTTGATGAATGTGATTGCACAAAAGCCTAAGTGTGGGGGTACATAAATGGGGGTTAGTTATATTTGTTAAAATTCCATGTTATGAGTCTTACTTGATGTAGCTTCTATCACTTTTATTTTAAAAAAAGAAAAGAAAAAAGAAAAAATGTGAGTTTGAATAAAAGTATCAAAGAGGAAATACCATTATTGTGAAAAGTTGTAAATAGTTTATCCTTCTTAAGTTGAATTGATTAGGTGTTTAAATATATTGCATATAAGGCGGATGTGGTTTTGGATGGAGCAATTTTTGTGTTATGTTCATGAGGATTAAGTTGTGAGAGCTTAATTAAGTCATGAAACATAATTGTTGCATTCTTCATAACTAAAGGTACCCAGTTTTAAATGAATGTTAACTTGTGCTCTTGATATCTCATTGAATATTCCTTTTGCTTCATTAGCTTGATGGTTTTTTATGCTACATTAACCAAAATACATCTCACCTTACCTTTGCCTACATTACAACCCTAGAAAAGTCCTTTAATTCATGATTATGTATGTGACTTTTACTAGTGGAGAAATGAAACGATATGCAAAGTTGTGGATTATTGTGATCATGAATGGGGTTTGAGTGTACCCATGGAATATCTTATTTAAACACCTTTTGTACAAGTCTACCTTTAGATTACTCAGTTTCTAAGGGTAGTGACTATTGATTGATCATGAGTAGAAGCTTCGAATGTTGAGTTTTTGCTTAGGTTTTGAAAGTCATTTATCTTTACTTATGGTTATCTATTCTTAGGAAACATAGAAAATGAGTAAAAGTTTTTGTTTGTGATTTTGGTTTTGACGATTTGCCCAAGGAAGGTCAAAGGCTAAGTGTGGGAGAACTTGATATGTGTTTAAATTTTGATTCATTTGATATGCTACAGTTAGTGATTAATGCCTTATAATTGCTCAAGATACTCACTTTGATTTATATGTGATTTTAGGCAAAATTTGGAAGCAAAGAAGTTAAAGCAAGTCGAAAGTATGATACTTGGGCCATTTTTTGAAGATTAATATTCACTTATCTTCGTGGAGAAAGAATGAGAAATACTAGAGCAAGTAAAAACAAGAAAATCAAGATGATGAAGCAATATATCCCACGACTATTATGCATGGACCATATAAGGTGTACATGAATTTAATGGCATCATAATTTGTCACAACCCGGTACCACATTGGGCCTATGATAACTGCCACATACTCGGGCTAAGGATACTCTCAGTATCCTTAATCCGACTATGCAAGACTTACTGAATATCTCTTTTTTATTATTTATTTTTTTAGAAAAATTTGGGCAACACAACGGATGTATTTTAAAAATCCCAATAACCTGCAAACGATTTCAAACAAACTTCTATATCCACATCTAGCCATAACTTCAGGACTCTCTAGTCCACTCAAGACAATCTCATCTCTAGGCAATCTCAACTCAAGTATCAAAAGTTCATACATAAAATCTTTTACAAACACAAAGCAAACAAAAGTTAACTCGCAAAATCATAAAGCATATTTACATAAACACAGTTCACGAGCCAGTAGACAACAAAAGTACAAACAGGAGACTACCTATGTGCGAAAATACCCTGAAAAGGTCAAAAAGTTTCACAGTCCTCACAGAGCTTCAAGCTCACTAAATTAATCTGCATGGTTGGAAAGCGGAGGGGGTGAGTACACTAGGTACTCCGTGAGCAAGAGAAGCATATATCAAAAATAGCATTGATTCATTCCAAAACAGTGTAGATAACCTATGAAGGAAATATATATCATATAAAAAACACATAGGCCCAGCCTATGACTCAAAGTCTACTAGTTAGGGACCATAGGCCTAGCCTGTTAACTCACTCATCCGGTGAACATAGGTCCCAGTTCCAGTACACAAAAGCATAAAAACATCATATGTATCAATCAAATCTCAATAGGAAAACCCATATTTAGATAAGCCAAAAACAATCATGTGTGACACCATTAGTCGGCCAAACTAATGTGCACACCCACCGATACTCGGTGTTGGCTCAACTTTCATCTATGGTGAGTTCGGAATACAGTCGACAAGAGCGTCATGATCCTAGGTGATGACCTCGTCGGTGTCCAGATCCTAGGTATGGAATCACCTGCGAGTCTCGGAGAAAAATGTCGATACAGCGACTCGACTTTCATGTACCAACGTCAAGGATAACGGGGTCGCTTAATCATAATCAGATGTACCCAGCACACAATTGGCCAATCATTTCCTCACCAATCTCAAAAATCATATACAACAATTAAGTACAAAAAATCAAATAAGGCACGATGCCTTTATTTATCGGTCCAATCGATAAAATAAAACCTTGTCATGGCTCTCAGCCAAAAGAGAACAAATACATGCATCATACATGACTCGATTATGCATATGTATATGTAAATTTCAAATATTTCCTCATAAAATAAAAGCCATCTTTTGTACTCCAAATGCAAAGTTGTTCAAAAACAGTGCCATTTATCAAATACATACACATGTTAGCATCCATTTGAAATTCAATTCTCCCATACGTTACCTAGGTTCAAAATTCACATACAAGTCATCATACATGTCTTAGAGTGATCTAATCTCATTTGAGAAATATGGTTTCCCCAACTCACCTCAAAAGACAGTATACCCTCTCTTAACCTCGACAATCCTCGGTATGAGCTCCTCGATTCACAACTTCCAAGCCTTTATATATAAAAACAACATACGATGAAATTACTACTTAAACATAAATTTCATATTTAAACACCATCACATTAGCTTCCCTTTTTGCATTTCCTAAGGCATTTAATGCCTTTAATCCAAACTTACTCATTTTATGACATAATTAAGCACATTTTCATCCAAACATATTAGGCCATTATTCATCAATCTAGGCAACATTTCAAGTTTAATCTTAGTAAACATGATAGTTTCCTTCCAATGTACACCCTCAGAATCCTTAAATCCTAAGCCAAATTCACTTAGGCATTTTATCAAACACCTAAATGTGAATAACTTTCAAGTCTCATTTTCAATACTTTACCATAACAATTCATGCTCCCAACATGACATATGGTAGCACTTCTAATCAATGACACATTCCACTACTCCATTCAAACCAACTCCTTTCATTTAAGCTACATTTATCAATTCACAACTCATCACATTCATCCACCGCCTCTCCACCATTTCGACCTATACTTAACCAACACACATATTCTTCATTTTTCATCATCAATTCACATCGTACGTGTATAATTAACACCGTAGAATTCATTTTTACCATCAATTTCAAAAGATATTCAAAAATTCACCAACTTGCACCTAAAGGGAACAATTTCGGTTTTGACTTAATGAACCCTCTCCATGATATATTTCATTCATCTAAACCATGTTTCATGCATAATCAATCATAGATAACAACATATCTTAACACCAAGCTCAAAATCTTAATGTAGAGAGAGATAAGACAAAATTTACCTATACTTTCTTTTAGTGATATCTTCAAATTCCTTGAGAATTACTCAAATTTAATGATAGATTTGAGTTCCTTGACCCCAAATTAGCTTAGAACACTTTGGTTTGGGTTGAAAAGTCAAAAAAATGATGGAATTTTAGGTGATGGCCGTAAATCCTCTTCTCCTCCTCTCTTCTCCTTTCTTCTTCTTTCTTTTAATAAAAACTAACTGTTTTAAATGCCCATTTAATGGGTTGCACGGCCACCACATGTAGAAGAGTCTAGAATTTGACTTTTCTTTGACCACATAAGATGAATTTACCAATTTGCCCTTAGTTATGTGAAATTACCATTATACCCTCCAAACTTTTCCCAAATTTGCAATTAAGTCCAAATTTTGGGAATGACCAAAAATTTTATTTTCATTTTGGTCCTTGGACTTTTGAAAATTCTAATTAGGCCCATCAACTTTATAAAAATACAAATTGGTCCTCAAAGAATTTAAAAATTACAATTAAGTCTTTAACTTTTACAAATTTTGCAATTAAGTCCATATGTACACCAACTTCTCTAATTTAGCTTTCTAAGTGTCTTATAAGTCTATAAATCATGTCTAATCACCTCTAAGGAATTAGAATACATTTAATTTAACCACCATAGTCTTATCCATTCGATGGACTCGGTTTTACGCACTTAAAAGCATATGTATAAGAAATTTCCAAGATTTCACATACCGATGAACCATAAGTTCATGTAGGGCATATAATGTTATACATCACTGGAATATGTACCAAAAGGATTCAATTACATATTTAAACTCATATACAACCATGTATACATCAATATGTACCAGTGTCTCCAAATACAAAACAACACAAAAGGCTCGAAAAATCTGGTGTTACCAGTCCTCTCCTCCTCAAAAGAGTTTTGTCCTCGAAACTCCTAAGTTAGGGACGCAAATAAATTGGGGTACTGACGTCTCATAGTATCCTCAAGCTCCCATGTCATCTCTTCGACCTTATCGCTCTTCCAAAGAACCTTAACCATGGGCAACTCCTTACTGCATAATTTCTTTATCTGTCGATCTAAAATCTGCACTGGTTTCACATCAAAACTCAGGTCTTCTCTCAGTTCTATGGGGGTGCCTCCAAAATATGAGATGGATTCGGTAAGTACCTTTTAAGCATAGAAACATGAAATACATTATGGATCCTATCCGAGTCCGGTGGCAATTTCAACTGATACGCCACGGTCCTGACACGCTCCAGGATACGAAAAGGTCCGATATATCAAGAGTTTAGCTTTCCTCGACTCTGAAATCTGATGATACTTTTCCATAGTGATATCCAAAGAAAAACTCTATCACCAACTGCAAACTCTAACGGTCGTCGCCTATTATTTGCATAACTTTTTTGTCGATCAGGGGCGATTTTTATCTTCTCTCGAATGATTTTTATCTTCTGAGTGGTGACTTCTATCAATTCAGCTCCTTCTATTTTGGTCGTACCAACCTCATCCTAACACAGAGGTGTCCTGCACTTCCTTCCATAAAGTGCTTCATAAGGTGGCATACCAATACTTGTCTTAACTATTGTTATAAGCGAACTCAATCAAAGACAAATGTCGATCCCAACTCCCTTGGAATTCCATCACGCATGCTCTCAGCATGTCCTCTAGTGTTTGAATGGTCCTCTATAACTGACCATTGGTCTGGGAGTGGAAGGTAGTACTACACTTCAATTTAGTCCCTAAAGATTCCTGGAATTTCGGCCAAAATCGTGAGGTAAATCTTGGCTCCCTGTCTGATACTATAGAAACTGGTACCCTGTGCAGCTTCACAATCTCGTCGATATACAGCTTTGCTAATTTTTTAATGAATAGGTTGTGTGGACAGGCAAAAAATGAGCAGACTTCATCAATCTGTCCACTATAACCAAAATAGCATCATGACCCTTCGATGTACGAGGTAGCCCGACTACAAAAACCATCGTCACATGCTCCCACTTCTATTTTGGAATAGGAAAAGACTGTAACAAATCTGCTGGTTTCTGATGCTCTGCCTTAATTTGTTGACAAGGAAGGCATCTGGCTACAAATTCTGCTATCTCTCTCTTCATCCCTGGCCACCAATAACTCTTTTTAAGAGTTCGATACATTTTGGTACTACCCGGATGCATAACATAGGCTGAACTGTGAGCTTCCTCCAAGATAGCTCACCTAAGACCCTGATCATTCGACACACAAACTCTGTCTCTGAAGACTAATAACCCATCTTCTCTCAGTCTGAATCCCTCACTCTCATTAGATGGCAATTTCTCCTAAATGACTTTTAACTCAGGATCGTCAACCTATGATCTCCTAATCTCGTCAAGTAATGTAGGCCGAACTTCAAACCATGCTAACAATGTGCCATCCTCCTCTGCCACTGAGAGTCTAACTCCAAGGATCCGCACACTCATCAAATGTGTCAAGTAAGGATCTTGCCTAACAGTTACTGCTGAACAGGTCTTATGACTCAATGCATCGGCTACCACATTTGCTTTCCCCGAATGGTAGTTGATTATTAAGTCATAATCCTTAATCAGTTCCAACCATCTCCTTTGTCTGAGATTTAGCTCCTTTTGCGTCATTAGATACTTCAGATTCTTGTGGTCGGTGTATATATGGCAAGTCTCCCCATAAAGGTAGTGTCTCTAAATCTTGAGTGCAAAAACTATGTAGGAAAATCCCGGGAGGTACATCACATGTACCAGGTGCGGAAAACAAAAATTTTTGTCACCGGGACCTTCC
>JAOQMR010000005.1:23289191-23300648 GCA_027563865.1 Erythroxylum pelleterianum
TAATGTATTTATAGTTATTGTGTGATTAGGCAAATTCTTGCCTATGTGTGAGTATGTGTTCTAGGTTGTACATTGAAAGATGCATGACCTTTTGCTTGACTATGTGAATAACTATATGAGAATTATTCGTTACTAGATAAAATGATTTCGATTATGTTATGCCTTGATATGGCATTCTGTATAAATGGAAAGCATGAAATCCATCATTTGATAAAATGATTCCGAGCATGATTATGTGCTTCTGTTTGGGCGAGAGTGGAATCATTCTGTTCGTCACATGCACGTTGACAAGAGCCTTCTCCCGGCTGCCCGCTTGTGGCTTATGAGCTCCGAATGGACTCATTCTGTTCATGAGGTTTAACTTCGGTTTCCTCATTCTGTTTCATGGAACCCTCGAGCCGATTGGTTGTGCATTGCATATATGGATTTGTTATTTGTTGAGTATGATGCATGTTGATTGTTATATGATATAAGTTGTTTGTGAATTGAAGGTGTCAATTGCATGAATATAGTGTGAGTGCTTGGAATGCTTTGCATATATTTGTACATATGTTTGAATTTGTACTAATTTCCGGTGGCTATAGGTATATTAGCCACTGACCTGTGTAGCTCATCCCATTATTTTCCCTCCTCAGGTGCAACACAAGACGTCAGTTAAATCCTTGTAAGGCATCGGGCGCTCCTCAATAGTTAGAGACTTTTGTAAGTACTATTTTGGATAGTTCATTGAGCATCTCACTATTGAGCATCCTGATGTATTTTGTTTTCAACATGGATTGTATGGCAATATGTTAACAAAGTTACTGAATATTTTGTTATTGTAATGGCTTTTTGGATAACCACGTTTAGTTTGATAGATATGATGCGTTTGAATGTATGTTTGAGTGAGATAAGTATGGTTCCGCAGATTATCTCTTTCGTCGGTTCCGACGGGTCACCCCGGGTTCAACCTTGCGGCTCAGGACTTGGGCCCAACGGTCTTCGTTTTCGACTCCGTTTTGGGTAATTGGGTTCAGGGAACGGGGTCCAGCACTGTTCGACTGGGCTCCGGAAACGGGGTCCAGCAGTTTGTATATCATCCATTTATGAGATATACTCCTTTGACAATTTTATTGAAATTAAGAATATGTTGCATATTCCTCTCTGTTGCTATCTATAATATGCTGATATTGATTCCTTTAATAGCTATATCAAAAGCTTGACTTTATTTTTGACTTCTGATATAGCATAGTGCCACCATGGCTCTTGGTCACTCGTATTTGGAAGCATGTGAAATCATGTTTAGTAAGCTTTCTTCTTAGATGGATGAGGTTTCTCTTGAAACTGAGGTTAATCCCAAGTGGAGGGTGCAGATGTATCTTACTGAAATTTTCCTTTTATTCCAACAATGTGTTCATTGCTATATTAAGTTTGAGGCAGTGCACCTAATTGTGTTGACAAACTGCAGGGAAAGGTTTTGGGAGTAATGTATTAGTCTCATTCTTTATAGACAAGTTAATACACCAAAAGGGATTTCATATTCACATAATAGGATAGGAAATTCATGTGCATGATGTCCATTTGACATCTTTAAAAAATTGCATTTATAGAATAATATTATCATCAATCATTAATTGTCTGACGTAGATAGTATGGCCTTTTTTTTCAATGTTTGCACCTCAATTTGATGTTAACCAATACATTTCAGTGAAACATGAAAATGTATAATGAAGAAGTATTATTATGCTTTTGTTCTCAAACTTCAATTCCTACATGGTTAACTGTTATCTTCTTCCCATATGCAGAGTCAAAAATCATGTTGCGAAGAACTACATATACATATTGTAAATATAGTGAGTTTATATATCCAAGAGGATGCTCCAAAAAAAAATCTTATGCATCTATAGTGAGTTTATGCTTAGAACACTTTTCAATTAAATTGATTCTCCTGAATAACATCTTTATGTGCATTGATTCTTATCTTAGGATAAAGTGACCAAGGGAAGTTCAACAACCACTAAGGCTTACATATCTACTATTACTACAAAATTGACTCTAAACAAAATCGAGAATCAGGTTGTAGCTGCAACAATACCTCCCACAGAGCTGGAAGCAACGGTGTTGAGTGGCAATGAGAGACCTGAAACTAGCAGCATTATTGAGGAAGGTATATTGTTTTAGGTTTGTTTTACATTTATCAGAGTGTGAATTTTTGGTAATTGTGATGGTTTTGATTTAAAAATTACTTTAAAAGATGGTTTGTGTCTCTAATTGGATGTCCAATAATCTACAGCAATGAACTGCACATGTTATACCAAAGAATATTTTCTATGTTGTTGCTATGATACATTAATTGGAAAATTAAATCTATAGAAGGTGGAAAATTTTCAGCAATCATGCAGAGTTGCATTAAATATTCAGGAGATGTCATTTTTATGCTTTCCATGATGAAGGTTATGAGGCTAGAATTTTTGCATTAAAAATCCGTATGGTTTTGTGGGTGTAATTGTTAATCCCTTATGCAAAGCCACTTAAGGAATTACATTCCAGAATGGCATGATGTGCATTAGATTGGTATAGCAACAATAAATGTTTTGGGCTTGATCTAGGTATTAACTAATTTGTGCATAACCTCTGTCATTACCCAAACCAATATTTTCATTATTCCAAAAGGTTATTGCAGAAAGTTAAGTGAGCTATGTGAAAATTATGACTTGTCAAGGATAGTGTTTTGGTGAGTAGTTTAGAAAAGTTTTTATTTACATCCATGAGCATTTAATCTGAGCTGAATCGTCTTTTGTACTTTGACTTATAGATGACTTCCTAGTTGATAAATTTCACTTCAAATAGTCAATTAAGAGTCATTCGTATTCATGTTGTTTGTTTTTCTTCTTGATGAAGGTGGTCATTTTTCTAGGAGCAATTGGTTCAACTTCTTACTTATCATTGCTCTCTTTGATGCATATTGAAGGAAAGCTAGAGTTAAGGCCAATACTTGTATTAGAATTGTTTAGCTCATGAATTAAAAGATCCTTTGTGGCAATTATACTTGTAGACTGTGATTTATTCTCAAAATTGACTAGTGTTGATTTGTTTTCAAGAATGCTACTTTCAAGATTGTAACCCTTGAATACAAATTTATATACAATTTGGTTTCTTTTTTTCCATTCCACAACGAGTTTCTAACAGTTTCATTTACATTACGGCTTCATTTACATTTTCACTTTTGCTAATATTTTCCCCCACAATGTCATCCCTGAAAAAAATAGAAGTTCGATGTTCATTTTTTTGTCCATACCATTATAAAAAGTTTCATGACAATCTCAATAATTAAACATTTCACAATTTGGCACAATTTTTTTTAACATAACGATTCGTCATTTATAGACAATACATAATCAACAAAATATATAAAAATTACATAATAATAAGAGTGTAAGAAAGAAATTATCAATTCTCAGTAGGCAACAAAATATGCACCTTGTCGATAAAGATGCACAAATTAACTTAATCACTCTACTTTCTTTTCACTTTGTATTTACAAAATATGCCTCCTGCACATGGAGCTAGACAATCACATGTCTCAATGAAACCACCTATATCTGAACTATTGTAATTAACATTACTGTATTGTCATGAGTTATTTATCATCACATCGCTCACACCATGTGGTTGTTGTGCCTATAATTATAAAAAATAGTATCATTAGTGAATTGTGAATAAGTTACTAAACATAATGTCATTAGTAATAGTATTCTGATAAAAGATAAATACCGGTTGGGAGTAGGTCATGTCCATAGAAAATGGGACAACTTCAATAGAATTTGTTTGACTTGAATTGGCAGAAACCTATCATCAAAAAAGTTAAAGAGTATATAATCAAAATACTAGACTAATTGTTAAAACATTGAATCTTTTTTATTGAAAAGTACACATGTAAGGGACATGGAATTTAAGAAAAAAATTCATAAATAGAACTTTAAGATTAAATTGTAGCACTCCACTCCCGCAAGACATGTACCCGATATCATAAGTGATATCCGAGTCCGTGCCCCGCGAGGGTGGAATGCTAGAGCACTTAATCAGTCAAAAATCAGTATAAATTTTTTTTGAAACCACAACACAGTAAGTAAAAATCCGTAATTAATTTGAGTCCACTTTATTTCATAAACATTTTTCAATTCATCATAATTTCGTTGATCACTAAGGCCCATTCCCGAAACAAAACAATCACAATCATAATGTCAATACAACATGATTACATTCGCATACACATCGCACAATGATTTCAGAATACACTCCTTAATACAAAATTTGAGGGAAATATAATTCAGTACGAAAATAAAGAAATATAATGAAGACGCGAACTCATCCCGTCCTCTATCTCTCACTTATATGCAGTAGGTATACTGCTATTGCCTAATGGGGTATTCTTCTGATCCTGAAAAATATTTGCAAATTTTGGGTGAGTTTTTTGAACTCAGTGAGTGACCATCATCGATGGCTCACCCAGTCACACAACACATAATTCACATTCACAACATTTCACATTTCACATTCAATACACTTTAATTATTCATATTTTGCATATGCAGTGCATATGAGACCTACTTTTCATTTGTTACTTTGTTGTGACCGAGTGCCTAAACTGTCCCTATCCATTAGATACCAAGCTCATTACTAACTGTCTCATATCCGATGGGGATAGGGATCATTTTATGTAGTGAGCCTTAGGTTCTTAATCACTTTCTGAGCTCGAGGCTCATTTCATGCTTTGAGCTTTAAGCTCTGATCGGTGGCTACTCCGATCACAACTACCATTATATTTCATGCATTCATGAAATAGAATGCATCAATCACATTTTCATGCTCCCATTCAATCACATTCCCATATCATCGGATCTTAGTCCGACATTTAACATTAAAATTGAGAATCACATTTTTACTTACATGCAAATGTACCTTCAGAAAATATTTAACAATCAAATTATGTACACTTAGTTCATCTCATTCACATACAAGCAGCACTTCAATATCTCAATCAGGTATCACGATCATCAAACCTTCTGTCCAGAAACCAACACAATCAATCACATTCATATAGTCATTCCATAGTCAATCAATACAAAAATTCAAAACAGAACAAACAATGAAATGAGACCATCTTAGTCTACTCACAGTATGCTCGAGATTATCATTTGCTTCCAAATTCTGGAAACGCCAGAATGCGGACTTTTAACCTGCACGACCCATTTATGCAACACACACATTAATAATTTTGCACAGTTATAAGCATTCATTTATGCACATATGTGTATATAGAATATGTACGATGCATGGTCATGACAATCCCGGGTATATTATAAAATTTCTTACTTTATCACATTATCATTTTTCACATCAGTTGCTTTCATAATAACTCATTTCTCGTTCATTTTCACCAGATACACTTTACTTCTCTTTTTGAATCACAACTTTAATCATATAGACCACTTTATCTCCATTAAACACATGTATTTGGTACTTTAATACCAACAATTCACTCATTAATGTTATTCCAACATTACATGATCACACATTATCAAAACTATCATTTCTTCTTATAAATTCTCCAAAATTCCAGACCTTCGGGTCTACTGTTCACCTTCAATTAGAAGGTGAAAATGATATAATTTGGTCTTACTCTCTTCTAAAAAAGTATTGCTCTATGTCTTATGTTTCTATTGACACCAAAATCACTCAATTTGGTTTAATAATTAGGAAGATATGTCTCAAACATTTTCGGACTGCTCTTATCCAAAAACAGTATACTATGTACAACTTCCATCAAAAAATTAAACATCTTAGAAACTGAATCACAATTCGACTTCTTCATATGATTTGTAGCCTTATTTCTCTAGGTTACTCAAAATTAAAAATCATATCATTTGGATTCCTATAGATCCAGATATAATCAAAATACAGAAGTAAAACATTCCTATTTACACTGTTCCAACAGATTCCCACACTTTCATTTGATCAAACTTCTTCAAATCAATTTAGAATGCTACAAATTTTTATGGAGAGATATAAAAATGTGTTAGGAATCTATTGGTTCAATAATCAAGTCCTTTGGATGTCTAGAGAAGAAGTTATGGTCAAAAGAAGCAAGACTGTTCAATTAAAAAATGAAATCTCAAAAGCACGACGGTGCAAATTTCTCTTTACCTCCAAAGTCACCGTCGTGCTTTTGCACGATGGTGCATTTTTGCTATGCTCAAAAGTCACGGTGCAAGTCCACTTCTTTTTCTTTACCGACATCTCAACTTCTAACCTCCATAACTTTTGATCCAGATCTCCAAAATTTACAAACTTTATATCAATGGAAAGATAAAAAGAAAGATCTACAACTTTCATGAAGATCATTTTGTCAAAATCTACCTAGATCAGTACAATAAATTCTCTGAAGTTCAGATCAAACTTTTACCTCTCTTTATCTTTTCTTTTATTCTAACCCAACTTATCTAACTTATTTGATTTCATCATCTCAAGTGGATACTATTGGGAAATCGGGTCGAGATCTGATCCGAACCGTAACGAAATATTCACGAAACTTTTCCGTGACTTTTGATTTTCCGAAAATCAAGATCTATTTAATTCTATACAATGATTAACACGAATCAAAATAAAGAAAAATTTAATTCGTACCTTATTCCGAAGCTTGATCTTTGTCTTGTCGTATCCCTCGAATCGTTTTCGAAACCGATCCGTCTCAACCACCATAGTTGGACAAATATCCAACATCTAACAGAATCCATAGAACAGGTTGAGAAAACTCTGTAACTTTTATAAAGAGGGTTAAACATGAAGTGCTAGCTCCATAGAGCTTAAGCCTATTTATAATAAGCTTTGGACGTTTTAGTAATTCAATTGAAATTAAATTCTAATTTCAATTAAACTTTAATTAGAATTACAAATAATTCTAATTAAATACCAATTGTGCCCATATAAGATTCAATATCTTATATTGATCCTTATTTATTAAATATCTCATATTTAATCATAAAGTTTCTTAAACTTTATAATCAATTCCAACTTGATTAAATTAGTTTTGCTCACTTCAACCCGTTCTATATGTGAGACTCATTAGGTTGCCAAATATGTTGACAATGATTATAAATTCTAATTCTAATTCATAATAAGAATTAGATAAATTAAAACTCCTTTCAATTTATCTTTAATTCTCCAATTAAACAATTTATAATTATATATTAAGGTTGGCGTCTACCAACGCATCATGACCACCCAAATATTCGGGAATGTCAAAATGGTTTTGACTAATCTTTCCATGCATAATTTTTTTCGTATAATTCAATCCTTTCATCAAAAATGTTCTAATTAGACATAGAGCATGGAATTATGTCTACTCTATTTTGAGTCCAATTATATTAGTTCTCTGCCATTAGCTGTTGATTCAACTAATGATATTTGTAAACTGTTTACAAAATATCATTCAACCTTGGCCAAAGATTTTACGAATCAATATTAATCGAGAACAACGAAACATTCTCCCTAATTACTTTAGGGTAATGAATCTTATCTTGATCATTCAACTATCTCCATATAGTCCATGCTACATCTATTGACTACTCATTTAACGACCTCTTATAAAAATGGATTATAAGTAGTATCAAAACAAAGCAATCCCCATATAAGATAACTTGGATGACCTCAAGCTAAAGGATCACTTATACAATCATCACAATGAGAATTCCATAGACATACAAGTAATGTTCCAAATGGATTTCTCATATCGGGTCTATCCAGTGAACTTGATCTCTAGCAAGCACCCACACGTTTGTTTAAGCATCTATATACTTTAGTCTATGAGATTGACTACTTCATTCATAAGGAAAAACAAAACGTGTGCTAGTCTTTTTTCGTTCTATTAATGTCCAATCTTAATTGTTACGACCCGATACCACATCGAGCCCATGACAACCGCCGCATAACCGAGCTAAGGACAATAACGGTATCCTTAATTCGACTATGCAAGGCTAGCCGAATATAAATTCTTTTCTTTTTTTTTGAAAAATTTGGGCAGCACAATGGCTATATTTTTAAAATCTCAAAACCTGCAAACGATTTCAAACACACTTCTATATTCACATCCAACCACAACTCCACGACTCTCTAGTCCACTCAAGGAAATATCAACAACAGTATCAAAGTTCATACATAAATTTTTTTACAAAACACAAGGCAATAAAAAGTTAGCTTATAGAATCATAAAGCGTATCTACATAAACACAGTTCATGAGCCACTAGACAACAAAAATACAAAATAAGAAACTACCCACGCGTGGTAATACCCCGAAAATGTCAAAAGATCACACGATCCACTCAGGGCTTCAAACTCACTAAATTAACCTGCATAGTTGGAAAGCGGAGTGAGTAGGAAAAACATATATCACAGATATAATTGATTCATACTAAGACAGTGTAGATAACCTATGAAGTGAATATATCACACATAGAAAGCACATAGGCCCAGCCTATGACTCAATATATACTGGTTAGGAACCATACAGGCCTAGCTTATTAACTCACTCATCCGGTGAACATAGGTTCTAGTTCTAGTACACAAAAGTATAAAAACATCATATGTATCAATCAAATCTCGATAGGAAAACCAATATTAGGATAAGCCAAAACAATCATGTGTGACACCATTAGTTGGCCAAACTAATGTGCACACCCACTGATACTCGATGTTGGCTTGAATTTCATCCGTGGTGAGTCTGGACTACAGTCGACAAGAGCGTCATGATCCTAGGTGATGACCTCGTCGGTGTCCAGACCCTATATGTAGAATCACCCGCGAGTCCCGTAGAAAGGTGTCGATACGGCGACTCGACTTTAATATACCAGTGTCAAAGGTACGGGGGTCGCTTAATCATAATTAGTTATGCCCAGCACACGATTGGCCAATCGTTTTCTCACCAATCATAAAACACATCATATACAATAATTAAGTACAAAAATCAAGTAAGGCACTATGCCTTCATTTATTGGTCCAACAGATAAAATGAAACCTTATCATGGCTCTAACCCAAAAGAGAACAAATACATGTAGAATACATGACTTGGTTATGCATTTGTAAAGTCCAAAACACTGTTTTATGCAATAAAAGTCATCTTTTAAAATCCAAATGCAAAGTTATTCAAAAATGTAGTTTCAGAAAAATAAGTTATTATTCATTGCATTTTATTTGCATGTTTGTTGAAAAGAATATCAATTTTCAAAATATGTAATAAAATATCATTGCATTTTATTTGCATGTTTGTTGAAAAGAATATCAATTTTCAAAATATGTAATAAAATATCAGTTGCCCTCTAATAGAAAAGAGTTATTCAAAACATAGTTGGTTATTTAATACACAAATATATGAGCATCTATTGGAGATTAAATTCTACTATGCATTACCTAGGTTCAAAATTCACATACAAGTCATCATACATGTCTTAGAGTGATCTAATCCCATATGAGAAATATGATTCCCAACTCACCTCAAAAGAAGATATACTTTCTTTTAACTTCAACAATCCTCGATACGAGTTCCTTAATACATGACTCCCGAGCCTTTATATATAAAAAGACATATAATGAAATTACTACTTAAACATAAATTTCATATTTATACACCATCATATTAGCTTCTCTTTTTGCATTTTCTAAGGCATTTAATGCCTTTAATCCAAACTTACTCATTTCATAACATAATTAAGCACATCTTTATCCAAGCATATTAGGCCTTTACTTGTCATTCTAAGCAACAATTCAAGTTCACTCTAAGCAAACATGAAAGCCTCTTTCCAATGCACACCATCAAAATCCTTAAATCCTAAACCAAGTTTACTTAGGCATTTTATTAAACACCTAATGTGCATGACTTTCAAGTCCCATTTTCAATAGGGGTGTTCAAAAAAACCCACGAACCTGTGAACCGGACCTGAACCACATGAACCGAACCTGTAAACAAGGTTAATCGAACCCGAGTTCAGGTTCGGTTCGAACCGAACCTGAAAAATCAGGTTCATGATTCAAGTTCAGGTTTCTAACTTGGGGTTTTAGGTTTAAACCTGAACCTAAAACACTCAAAAAATCTATCATATATTTAGATATAATTTAAGAGGATATTATTAATAATAAATTCACTAGTGTTTACTATATTAATTCTTGAGTAAGAAAAGAAGAAAAGGAAAAAAGCTCCTTTAATTCTATGTTATTAAAAGTTAATCTTGAACATTGCTATTATAAGTAACAACTAATGCATAATACTCAAGACTTCTACTTCAAATAGTAATTAATATGTGTTAAAATTATTGATCGAAGTATTAAACTATTAATAGAAAAAATTCATCGACTAAAATAATATAATGATTTAGAGATTAATTAAAGAAATTAATAAGTATAAATCACATTTATTAAGAAAACCTACAATTTTAGTTTTTTAAGGCACATATATTAGCTTAGATATTTATGAGATATTATAAACATTAAACAAGCAAGTAATAGTGATTCTTAAAAATATATAATATAGTTGCTAATAAATAATACGCATATAATTATATTGTCTTGTACAAATACAAACATAGTTTTATTTATCTAAGCACTTCTGATTGGAAAGTAATAGAGAGCTCTATTGAAAGTTTATTAAGAAACGAGACATTACTATAAAAACCTTACGTAAGGTTTTGTGTTCAATTTTTGTTAATATAACAAATAGCAATCATTTTAATATTTAAATTGAGAATAGCAATGTAGTTTGTTCTTATATGAATCATTGATATGGCAATGTAGTTTGTTCTTATATGAATAATTGATAAAATTGCTAAAATCACTTGTAAATTCAGTTCTTCTAAAAAAAGGTAATTCAATCCAATGGTCTTAATACAAATCTTGTAAATTTATGGCTAAGATTGCTTTAATCACAATTGATCTTTTAACAAATATCAGCCATTGAAGTTGAAAAGTTTTTCCTTCGCTAAAAACAAAGAAAAATTAAAGGTCGTTCTATTCGTTCAAAAAAGGAAAAAAATCCATTCAAAGTTCTGATACCAAAAGATGTTGGACCCCGTTCCCAGAGCCCAGTTGCACAGTGCTGGTCTCCGTTCCCGGAGCCCAACTATCCAAAACGAAGTCGAGAACGAAGACCGTTGGGCCTGAGTCCCGACCCCCAAGGTTGAACCGGGGTGACCCGTCGGAACGGACGAAAGAGATAATCTGCGGAAGCATACTTATCTCACTCAAACATACATTCGTTTGTATCATATTTATCAAATTAAGCATGGTTATCCAAAATGCCATTAGAATAACAAAATGTTCAGTAACTTTGTTAACATATTGTCATACAATCCATGTTGAAAACAAAATACATCAGGATGCTTAATAATGAGATGCTCAATGAACTATCCAAAATAGTACTAACTTAGTA
>JAOQMR010000005.1:23331561-23355091 GCA_027563865.1 Erythroxylum pelleterianum
GCTGCTGGAATATCACCTCGGTTCATGACTCCAACGACGAACAGGTAGAATGCTGCGACGAATGATGGAAAAGATGAGGAGAATGGAGGTGGGCATCGTCTGGTGCTAGCGGCATATCTACAAAAATAGACAGAGAAGAAACCTATTAGAAGAAAATAGAGAAGAAGAAGAATATTTCTGATTGCGGCCGTCTCTGCCAAAAACTATTTTTAATAATTTTATCATAATTCTTTTCTTATTATACATTTACAATTTTAAAAATTAATAATATTATAACAAATTTTTTAATTACACAATATTTATGTATTTTATGCTTCCTTTGTTTGAGTTTTTTTAATTTAGTTTATATATTTTATACATTTATAACAAATACATTACATTATAAATTTTGTTTAATTTTTTAATTTTTCATCCCAAATTTTAACTGACTAATTTTACTGATTCATTTATGATATTCTAACTTATATATTTTTAATATAACAAAATTTAACCTTTTTAATAAAATATACATTTCAAATTTAAAATATTTATAATTTGGTCACAAATTTTTAAATTACCTGATATTTATTTATACATTAAAATTATACAATGTATTAATGTAATGTGTGACTTTTTTTTACCTTAATTAACTACAATATTTAATTCATAACAAAATATTTAACATTTTTTTATTTTTCCAGTCAAATAACTAATTTTACTAATCCAGTTTTAGCATTCCAACTTATATATTTTAAAGTTTTGTATACCGTGAATGATCATAATTCATTTCCTAATTTTAAATTTTTACTAATTAAATTTACCAATTCATTTTTATATTCAAATTTATATATTTTTAATAATTCTATCATAATTCTTTTCTTATTATACGTTTGAAGTTTTAATATTAATAATCTTGTCACAAAATTTTAAATTACACAATATTTATTTATTTTAGACTAATTTTGTTTGAGTTTTTAAATTTACTTTATATATTTCCTTAATTTTAAAATTTTCATCCCAAATTTTTACAGGCTAATTTTTGTTATTCATTTATGATATTCTAACTTACATATTTTAAATTTAACAAAATTTAACCTTTTTGATAAAATATACATTTCACATTTTAAGTTTTTATAATGTGATTAAAAAATTTTAAATTACCCATATTAATTTATACATTAAAATTATATAATAATATAACACGTTAGAATTAAACAAAGTGGGAATTTATATTACTATAGTATCTATCAGCTAGTATACAGATACACAATTCCAATTAGTTAACTTCATTTCTTTTAAATGAAGGTAACTAATTAGAATTCAAGTATTTAATTATAAAAGTAATTATATATCAATCAACCTTTTAGATTGTGATTGTGTTCTTATTATTATTCCAGTGTTACATCATACAAGCTTTTAGGCTGCTTAGAGACGAAGTGAAACAGAACATTTGACTTCAAACTCTATCAACTTCTTAACTTGTACATTGTTGGCTTTGATCCCCTACTTCAATTTCTGCGTCTCCTATTCGTCGTCCTTCTTTTTCTTTGTGGGACCACCATGAAAGTCTCTGCAAACCATCCGTAGTGTACGGTGATCACAATGTGCCCAACAAGTAATCCAACAAGGAGTCCACAAGCATAACCCATTAGAATTGGTTTCCATCCGAATTTAAATATTGAACTGGACTCTTCATCCTGTTCTGTGGTCAATTCCTCACATTTCCAGGACAATGGATACCCACATAATCCGGAATTTCCTTCGTATGAGCTGTTTTCAAATGTATCGAATTGCTTCCCTCTTGGTATAGGTCCTGTAAGATGGTTATAGGACACGACAAAAACAGCAAGAAAGTTGAGTTGCTTCAGCTGCAGAGGAATCTGTCCCGAGAGATTGTTGTGAGACAGGTCTAAAGATTCGAGCTGTGTAAGATTCTCCAAGGAAGTTGGAATGCTACCACTTAGCATGTTGTTCGAGAGGTTGAGGGAAATGACCCCGTTTAGGTTGCCAATGGCTTGTGGAATGTCTCCTTCAAATCTGTTGTTGGAGAGGTCAATGAAAACAAAGAATTCTAGAATTCTGTTGTAATCCAATACACTGCCTTTGGTTGTTAGTGTTGACAGTGAGTAAAATGAATCTACAACGGCTAATCCGGTATTGGAAAATGTAAAGCTCAAGTGTTGCAGCATATATGAGAGCTTCTGTGCATCAGATATCCTCATTGCACTCCAATTGATAAAGTATTCTGCTGGCAACTAACCTGAAAAATTGTTACGAGAAAGATCAAGGATTTTTAATTCTGAGAACATGGAATTTGTCTCATGACGACTTGCAAGTGTACCCTGGAAGTGGTTAGATTGCAGACTGAGAACTTTCAACTGTGGAAGCCCTCCCAGCCAATATGGGAAAACGTCAATGATTTTATTGTCTGATAGAACAAGAAATTCTAGCCTCGTACAGTTAGCCAAAGATCTTGGGACTGGTCCCTCTAACTGATTCAAAGGTAACATTAGATTCTTTAAACTGCAATTTATTGTATGTGTTTGCGGTATCTTGCCATGAAAATTGTTGCCTCCTAGACTAAGCCACTCAAGGGAAACACTGAAATTGCCCAAACATTGTGGAAGCATGTCATTGAGATTGTTGTTGGACAGGTCAAGGTGATAAAGAGAACTCAGACTGCAAATCATAAGTGGAATTTCCCCTGTGAAGTTAGTTTTCATGGCGTCATAAATTTGGATGGATGGTGGTGGTACAGGGACTGGTCCTTGAAGCATGTTATGGCTTATATTTAAAAATTTTGATCGAGACCATGGGAACACAACTGGGTTTAGTTCAAATCCTACGAGGAAGTTGTCAGAAAGATCTATGTACTCCAGAGTGTCTCTACTTCTATTCCAAAGCCATTCAGGTATTAGGCCATGGATGTTATTGCTGGATAATTCCAGCCACTGCAACTGATTTTGATGTTTCAAAAAATGTGGAAAGCCGTTTAAATTGCATGATGCGAATTCTATCTCAAGAAACTTCCGACTCACATTAGCATTGACCTCGGTAAGCAGAGTCAGGTTGTTTGCAGACAATAGCAGACTTTCCAACTTTGTAAGTTTCAAAAACATGTCAAACTTTACTATGCCGCTCAACTTATTACCACTAAGAGATAGAGTTCGAATGTTTTCCAGTTGGAAGATTGAACCTGGAATTGGTCCTTTCAGTTCATTGTATGAAAGGTCTAGATAAGTTAGTACTTTCATTTCTGCAAGCCAGGGTGGTATTTGACCGGTTATCTGACAGTCATGTAGCGCTAAGGTATGAAGTTGGGTTAGATTAGCAAAATAAACTGGGATCTCACCACCTAAGCTAATTCCAGAGAGACCCAAAAAAGTTAGACTAGTTTTCTTAGCAAGCCAAGACAAGGAAGAAAAATTCTGACTGTCAAAATAGTTTTCACAAAGGTCCAAGTGAACCAACTGTTTGAGGTTTCCAAAGGAAGTTGGGATTGGTCCAGAGAAGCTGCAAGTTAGTATAGAAAATGCATGCAAGGAACCAAGATCACCAATTGATGCTAGAATCTGCCCGGAGAAATTTGTAAAAGAAAGTTCGAGTACCTGAAGTGGAGAACTTGAATTAAATTCAGGTAAACGACCTGAGAGACCTTCGTTATATGACAGAATAAGAAGTTGCAGATTAGGCAATTTAATAACATCTTCAGGAAAGTCACCAAATAATCCACAACCCTCTAGGCCGAGTTTTTTTAAAGAAGAAAAATTTGCCAAGATCTGAGGTACATGAGACTTCATTGCAACAAAACGAAGATTGAGATATTCCAGGGTGGTTAAGTTCTGAACTAAGCTACCAAAATCAGGTTTCTCGAGCATCGGTTCTAAAAAATCACTGTAATCAGACAAGTCAACAAGAGATAACCTGGAAAGTTGAGAGATGTTGGATGGAATTGGACCTGAAATGAAAGACGTGGAGAGGTTGAGATGTGTAAGTCTGAAAAGGCGGCCTATTTCAGATGGTATTGGAGAGTAGTTGAAGTGGTTATGGGCGAGGTTCAGGTGCTTGAGGTGAACCAGGTGGAAAAGACTGCTACTGGAGTTAATGGAACCATACAAGCAACCGTTACCGAGATGAAGACCATTGACACGTCCAGTGAGCTTATTACACTCAACACCATCCCATGAACAGCAATCACCTCCGTCAATCTTCCATGATTCGGTCTTTGGGTAAGTGAAAGTATCGTTGGAAGCACATATATCAGTAACAAAGCTCTCGCTGAACTGCAACAAGGCAGAGCTATCCTCATCATGACAGAGTGGAGGATTCACAAGAGAGGTGGGAGATGATAAGGAAAACAAGTTTATGACCATGAAGAGAAGTGAAAATGATTCTTCCATACTGTGACTCAAAAGTGTTGGGGGAACAAGAAGAACTGCCAGGCATTTATAGAAGTGGTAATTTGCATTGTTTTTATGACCATAAAGAGAAGTAAAAATGATTCTTCCATATTTGCGTGTGCTCAAGATGCTCGTGTGATGTAGTGGCAGAGTTAGACCAGAAAAGAGAAAAGGAGAAAACCTGTCAGTTTTTAATGGGTCCGGATGATGTAATATTTGGGACGACACATTTCAATATCTTGAGCATTTATCGTAAATAGAAAATGAGAAGAATCTATGAGAAGACTTTTGACTAGTACTTCCATTGGGAGTTTATATGATGAAATCCTGGGTGATGATCTAGTCTATAGAAAGAATTTTTGGGAAGACTTGATGGAAAGATTTTTGACTAGTACTTCGATTGGGAGTTTACATGATGAAATCCTTGGTAATGATCTAGTCTATAGAAAATGAGAAGAATATATGGGAAGACTTGATGGAAAGACTTTTGACTAGTACTTCCATTAGGAGTTTACGTGATGAAATCCTTGGTAATGATCTAGTCTATAGAAAATGAGAAGAATTTATGGGAAGACTTGATGGAAAGACTTTTGACTAGTACTTCCCTTGGGAGTTTATATGATGAAATCCTTGGTGATGATCTAGTCTATGATGCTGAGAGAATTTAAGGGACTGAGGATAGTGTGGGTGCTTCTCGTAAGGGGGAGCATGTGCGCGACACTGGTGCTTACTACTCTTAACGTCACATATAAGTCGGATAGTAGGAAAAATGAAGCTAATGTGGATATACAATGGACCAACATCGCTACTGAGGAGATGGCTCTGAGATCATCGACCACCATTATACTATAAGATGTATAGCCCCTATATTGGTTCATTCGTCTAATTTAAGTTCTTATGTATACCTTACCCTTTAGTACATTATGTGAATTGTGATAATTTTTCTTTGCAACAAATTTTTTTTTTTGGCAATTGTTACTATAAGAAAGGAGTTAACACACGTTTCCAGATTAATGAAAGAAGTGCATTTGCAGAAAGTAATGCGGAAAGAAATTCAAGTCCCAAAACACAATGGCACATGGACTTTAGAAGACCTTTCCTCTTGAAAGGAATTTGTTAGATGCAAATGAGTATACAAGATCAAGTATAACTCAGATCAGTGACAGAGCGAAGAATTTAAGATAGGGGACCCAAGAATTAATTTTTTTTAATTTTGGGGGGCCCAGTACACCACTGACCCTTAAATAACTCTATCTTTATATATATATATATATATATATATATATATTAGAAATAATTTTTTAAAAAAAACTTGGGGGCCCAGTGACCCCCCAAGTCTCTACATACCTCCATCACTGGTGGTAAGGCTTTAAATTCATCTGCATTTGTTTCTAATAGTACATGGATAATTGATTTCGGAGCTACGAATCACATGACATTTGATTCTGGAAATGTTTCATCCCTTAAATCTTCCTCACAAAAATTTATTTCCACTATTAATGGTTCATCAGCATCTATCATTGGAGAAAGATCCTTGTCTCTCACTGATACATTGAACTTAGATTCTGTATTAGTTGTCCCATCTTTAGATTATAATCTCTTGTTTGTTTCTCAAATTACTAATGCTCTATTTTGTGTTGTAATTTTTTGGCCTAAACGTTATGTGTTTAAGGACATCCAAACGAGGCGGATGATTGGTTGTGGTACTAGACAAGGAAAGTTGTATTACTTGGAATTGAAGTTGCAAAGTTCAAATCAGTTACGTCAAGCTTTTTCGGTGGACAGTTTTGAGAACAAAGCAACAAAAATCTGATATCTAGCTATGGCATCGAAGGCTCGAACATGTTTCTTTTGATTATCTTAAGAAATTATTTCCCAAGTTATTTACAAAATTTGATGGTTCTAGTTTCCAGTGTGACGTTTGTGAGCTTGCAAAAAGTCACCGTGTGTCTTTTTCACCCAGTATTAATAAAAGTTTGATTCCTTTTATGGTAATACACTCTTATATTTGGGGTCTATCGAAGGTGAATACATTGGTGGATCACGTTGGTTTGTTACTTTTATAAATGATTGTACCATAGTGGCTTGGGTATGCTTGATGAAATTCAAAAGTGAAGTGAATTTGTTGTTTCAAAAGTTTCATAAAATGATTTGCACCCAATATAATGCAACAATAAAAGTTTTACGCAGTGATAACGGGGGAGAGTATTCTAGCTATGAACTTCAGAAATATTTGGAAGAACAAAGAATTATTCATCAAACGACTTGTCCTAATACACCACAACAAAATGGAGTAGCCGAGAGGAAAAATCGTCATTTGTTAGAAGGTATTCATGCTTTATTAATAGAAGCTCATATGCCTTTATCTTATTGGGGAGAAGCACTCATTTATGTAACACATTTGATCAATCGAGTACCTTCTAGCACCATTAATTTTATAACACCATATCAAGCTCTTACTGAAATGGTTATTTCACCAGAAGTCCCAAATTTGACTCCGCGTGTTTTCAGTTGTGTAGCATACGTACATCTTCATAAAAACCAACGTAACAAACTGGCCCCTCGTGTATTACATTGTATTTTTCTGGGGAATGCTGCTTATCAAAAGGGGTACAAATGCTATCATCCTCCAACTAAGCGAATGTTTATTATAATGGATGTTGTTTTCATGAAGAATCTTAGTATTTTTCCTCTGAGCTAGAACTTCAGGGGGAGTATCAAAAGGAAGTTTTGTCTCTAGATTATGAAGAAGAGGGACTTTCTGCACCTGGTAACCAGGACACGATAGAATCATATTTGTGTATTGATGAACATCATCAAGAACAACAAGAAATTGAAGAATCAGATTTGGGTGTTGCTGAAAATCATCAAGAGCACCAAGAAATTGAAGAATCAAATTTGGGTGCTACTGAAAGTCAAGAGAAGAAGTTATGGGTTCGTTATCCCTTGCATCCATCACACCACAAGCAACTGATGTACCAAACCAATCATTGCTGACTAAGGATGCTCTTGAGTTAGCATCTGAACCAACAAAAAGATAGCTACCATCACGACACAATAGAGGTATCTCTAAGACCACTTATGAACCCGAAATTTCTAGTAAAACTAGATATCCAATGATTCATTATGTGTCAAATCACTGTTTGTCATAATCAAATAAATCTTTTGTGAAACAATTATCTGCTGTATCTATTCCTAACAATGTGCAGGAAGCCTTAGCTGACCCACGGTGGAGAGCATCTATGAATGATGAAATGAAATCATTAAAAAAAGGATACATGGGAACTTGTCAAATGCCCACCAGGAAAGAAAATAGTTGGTTGTCGTTGGGTGTATACAATCAAGTACAAAGAAGTTGGCACGATAGAGCGATTTAAAGCAAGATTGGTGGCTAAGGGACATACTTAGACCTATGGAATCGACTATACAGAGACATTTGCACCGGTTGTTAAAACTAATACAGTTCGAGTTTTATTATCTTTGGCAACAAACTTGGACTAGCTATTGCAACAATTTGATGTGAAGAATGCCTTTCTACATAGTGAATTGTCTGACGAAGTCTATATGGGTATTCCCTACTGGATGCATGATACCAGAAGTACATGATCATAAAGTGTGCAAGTTAAAGGAATCACTGTATGGGCTGAAACAATCTCCAAGGGCGTGGTTTGGAAAATTCACAAAATCTATGAAGGCATTGGCTATAGTCAAAGCAACACAGATCACACTTTGTTCTTGAAGAGATAATAAGGTAAGATCACTGCACGTATTGTTTAAGTCGATGACATGGACTAGAAATGATCCCCTGAAGAAAGGAAAGCTCTTCAAAGCTACTTGTCTAAGGAATTTGAGATGAAAGACCTTGGTTCATTAAAGTTTTTTCTTAGGATTGAAGTGTCTAGATCAGCTAAAGGAATTTTCTTGTGCCAAAGAAAATATACTTTGGATTTGTTAAAAGACATCGACATGACAGCTTCTCAACCAGTTGATACACCCATCGAAGAAGGTTTGAAAGTATGTATTGAACCTAATCAAGTTCCAGTTGATAAAGGGAGATACCAACGACTTGTGGGAAGATTGATGTACCTAGCACACTCGAGACCAGACCTTGCTTATGCCTTAAGTGTTGTAAGTCAATTTATGCATAATCCTAGAGAACAACATATGAATGCAATTATGTGTATCTTGAGATGTTTGAAATATACTACAGCGAAGGGAATTTTGTTCACAAAATCTACACACTCTCAAGGAATAAATGTATACATAGATGCTGACTGGGCTGGAGCGATGGATGATAGGCGGTCTACTTCAGGATATTTCACTTTTGTTGGAAGAAACCTTGTTACATAGAGAAGGAATAAATAAAATGTTTTTGCCCGCTCAAGTGCAAAGGCTGAATTCAGAGGAATGGCACTTGGAATATGTGAAGCATTATGGTTGAAACTCCTCTTGACAGATTTGGGTTATCCACCTCAACAACCAATTCAACTGTATTGTGACAATAAGGCTGCATGTGATATTGCCCATAATCCGGTTCAACACGATCGCACCAAGCATGTGGAAGTAGATAGATTCTTCATCAAGGAGAAATTAGATGGAAAGATACTAGAGTTATCAAAGATTCGATCAGAGGATCAATTGGCTGATGTTCTTACTAAAGTAGTTTTGATTCAAGTGTTTTCTAAGTGTGTAAGCAAGTTAGGCATGAGCGACATCTATGCACCAACTTGAGGGGGAGTGCTAAGATATTTTATGTTTATTTTTTACTGATCTGATGGAATTTGTTGGCTTGTCTTTTAGCAATCTTTGTAAAATAGGAAGCTGTAATATAAAGTCCATGATTATAGGGTCAACGTACAGCTAAGAGTTTTTAACTATATATATTTGATGTACAAATATAATGAAAATATCAGTAAAAATAGAAAGATTTATTCTGCCATTTTTCAACTGGAAGTTCTTCCATGGAAGAACAGTTGCGTACACATTCATATTCTAGGTCTTTTTTTAGTATAAGGAGAAGTAGACATATTCACGATATAATAGGTAAGTTTTGGTAAAGAAATAAGTTGTGTAAAATTGTACTAACTAGAGTTTACATTTAATTATATTTGTGTGAATCTAGTTTAAGTATAAAGGAACAATGCAATCTTTAATTGAGTTATTGGTCAATGAAACTAACTGCTCTTGGCTTGCGAGGATTTAGGCATACTCAGTTGGTCAAACTTTATTAAAAATCTTCTTGTTGGTTCTTGTTTGTTTCTTTATTTCTTTCTACATCATAATCTTGGATAGGAAACCAATACAAATGGAAATGGTGAAGAGATAAGGGAAAAGAGGATCTCTTTGTTTAAGGTCTCTCACACCTTTGAAAATGCACGAAGCTTCTCCATTTATGAGAATATTGAAAGACGTGGTGGCTATATAATGAATTATATCCACTAGATAAAAGCAGCACAGAAATCAAAATTGTCAAAGGATAGTGGGATAAAGTTTAAGTCACCGTGTCAAAAGCTTTATGGATATTAATCTTAATGGTATAATTGCTAACTTAGACCCTTTGGTGATAATTAATTTTTAGGAAAGCGTAATGTTATCTCCAATATTTCTATGCTCTATGAAAGTAGCTTATGAATGACTTATAAAGTATGACAGAATGTGCTTAAGGGAAGAATTTTAGAAATAATCTTGTAAAATGTTTTGATATTGGAAATAGGTATGAATTCCTTCAAAGACTTTAGGGTTGAGGTCCAAGGAATTAGGAAGAGATGAGTATCATTCAAAGTAGAGAGCATTTGGAACTAGAGAAGAATTCTAAAGCCACTTCACAAATATGAGTTTTGATAAGTCCCAAAGATTTCTGATAGAAATAGGCATTGAATTCATTCGGGCCAAAAGCTTTATTGGGATTAAGGTTAAAAACCACCTTCTCTATGTAAATGGAGAATGGCTTACTAAGCAACTCCATATGTTCGCTAGTTAGAAGCTTATGAGCAACAAATTTGGCGACATCAGTTGAGTGACCACTCCCTATATGAGTTTTTGTTATACCTTGATAATAATTTCTCGCATGTCTTAGAAGTTCTTTCCTATTAGTGAAATTACCACCATCACATTCTTGCCTAGAAATTTTATTACAATTCCTTATGTCCATTAAGGATCAGTGAAAAAAAGGTATTAGAATCTCCTTCCACTACAAAGAAAAATGGGATTTAGCGATGGATATTACCAACGGAACTTCGTTGTCCGTCGGTAAATTGATTACATTTTATTGACGGAGTTTTGATTTCCGTCGGTAAATATACTGAGACTATTTTTTTAATTTTTTCCTGCATTTAATTTTATTTGATAATTTTATAATTGATGCATAATTTATACAATTATCAGTTATCTGTTGATAATATTTTTGTTTGTTTCTACATTTAATTTGTTAAAACAAAAAGTTGAATGATAATATAAAGTAAAAATTATCTTAATTGATAATAAAAAATTATTTTGTACAACAATAAGTATTTGACAACTATTCATTTGGTGACTACAACTACACTATTCATTTGGTGAATGCGGATGTTCTGAATGTTGCGATGAGGTGTTGCCCTTCCTCTCAACTCATCCACCTCATTATAAAGTTGGGCTATGTACTCCATCGACTGCTGCAACTAAATTGCCAGTGACTATGCTATACTGCGAAGCTCATGGACTTCATTAGGTGCGGACCACATACTAGATGTTATTGTACTGGATGTGGAAGATTACGAATAACAAGTGTTTGCAAATAAACCCATGTCAAATATCCTTGCACGTCTATCCCTACTACCCACTGTATGAAGATAGGTTTGACTCTCATCAACATCTTCAGACTACCAAGACTGGCAATGTTTATGTTAATAAGTGATAATTATTAAGCATTAATATTAAAGCATAAATTTCACATATATTTAGTTCTTTACATCGGGTGTTGATGAAGGTCACATCATCATGTTTTTTAGTGTGAGTGCACAAAAAGAGCTGACGGCGTGTAGGCTTCATGCTCATAGACTTTTCCTGCATCAAAATAAAATGTTATAAGTAAACTACAATATACAAAAAGTTCGACAGAATATCTCTATTTTTATTATATTTACCCCCTATTGAGCAAAGAGAGTAACTTAACAACGCAGCCATATATGGAACCAGAAATTTATAACATTGTCATTCTCCATAATACACATATTTCATTCCAAAATTCACACGTCAAATTAAATTAAAATACATAATATAAGCGTAAAGTGTAGATATTTACAAGTTTCTCTGCAAGTAATAAATCCTCCAGTATGTACGGGAAGACTCTCTCCCTCCGGTCATCCACGTATGTTGGTAGAATTACACTGTGAAATAGGCATTGCCTCAGGTGATATCTAATACTGCTGCCAACGACTCCATATTTGTTCAAAAATATAAGGAAGTCATACACCAGTCTTGTGTATTGCACCAACAAAGTCTCTATAATGTGTAGGAGTTCGTCTCTCCCATACTTGATAAATAACTGCGTCAAATTAAGAATCCCAAAAAAATTCTTTTTGAAAAAAAGAAAAAACATACGATAAGTACTTATAACCTACAACATTTATCTAATTAATGTATAAAATTAATTAAAACTACAAAAAATATATATTTTTTACCTCAATCTCCTGATAATAAAAATACTTTGTTGCCTGAGAGATATTCTTCCATATATAACCCCCAAGGTCAATTTTCTCCTTGAATTTAGATTTCATATTTCTTGAGCACGGTCTAGACGGAATCAACCTAATATAAAAACAATTAATTTTATTTCATTTTTAAATTTAAACCAATAACTTAATTATAAACATATGGTGTTTCATGTATTTTCAGTTACAGATTGTTGACAATTGTGATGTAAGTTCTTCTATTAACTCTCTCAACTCCAGGCTAGAGGTCGCCTCCTTCATTCGCAACGTTTACCCCTGATATCTCTATCGGTATAGGGGTGGTGGATGATGTAGCAGCTAGTACGGAAGGTGATATCTCATCTACAAGTGTAGTACCTGGAGATACAACATTTGATTCAGTTGCAACTGTAGAATGTGATGTTCCTGACAATAACCAGCTCCAAATCATGATCTAAACCTTAGTCCCCTCATATCCTGTTTTCTCTTTGGTGATATGTTTTAACCTGAAATTCATATTTTATTGAATATTCCATAAATACACAATTTCAATTCAATATATAACAATATATTGTTGATTCAATAATTGATTTATTAAAAATAATATTCGATTACAAACACAAATTGATCACTATCATAGTTAGTATACTTCATATCCCCTAAGTTTACAGAACATTTAAACTTTGCACAACATCCACTAAGTATTAATTAATTGAATCTGACTTCAATACTATGGTACATGGTATTGTTTACACCTATGAATCAAGAAAGCAAATTTTTGCTATGACTCTTATTCTTGTGGAATTTTTCACCAATAAGCCTCACAAGAGCTGCATCCAGAGTTCCAACCTATATACCATCCTAGGGGTTTATTATGCAAAGAATTGTCATGTCTATTAACCCTATGAATTTCTTGTGTTAATATTAAGTTTGAATTTATCATATTGAAATTAAAGCATTAATCAATTAAATCTGCCTCTTACAATTGATTTTAATACTATGACACGTGGCATTGTTTATACCTATGAATTAAGAAAGTGAGTTCTTGATGTAACTCCTAGGCTTGTGAAATTTTTCACCGATAAGCATCACGGGAGCTGCATCACAAGTTTCCAACCTATATACCGTCCTAGGGACTTGTTATTTATGCCTCAAATCATCCATAAGATCTCAAATTCATTCCATATACAGTAAATACGTAGACTATTAAAGAAGAACATAAAAACTAGTCAATGATTATAAGAATATTTTAAACAACAACACAAAATCAAGACCTCTTTTGCATTTACACAAAACCCAAATGCATCAGAATCGTATTATTAAAGCAATACATATGGTGGACATTAGTTGGACGACTTACCTAGAGGGACAGACAACTTCAAACTACAAAGAAGAAGGATGAGCGATGCTCTTCAATACAATATAGGGCTTTCACTTTTTGGTCTAAGTATATTTTAACCCTCATTAATAAACACCTCTAAGGAATTTATTGATTATGATTTCTTATATAGCAATTAGACATATCCATAATGTAAAATCATCAATCAAAGTGATAAAATACTTTTTTCCCACTAAAAAGATGAAACATCAAAAGGCCCATATATATAAAAATATATAAAAGTTCAAGGTGTTGTGTGCTTCTTGTGTTTGTTTTCTTAACTATGTGTCATATATGTTTTCTCTTAATACCATGCACATATTTACTAAAATAAGTAAAATTTAAATTAGAATGATTTCATTCTTTACAATCTTTGTATTCTTTCTTTAGATGTGTTACTTAAATGCTTATGTCATAAATAAGCTAAACTTTCTTCTACTAAACTTTGTTTAATACCAACATTTAATGCAAGGCCAGCAAAGTCTCAGCAAAAAGATCATCAAATCTTAATTTGTATAAACCATCACGAAACCAATAAAATTGTTATTATTAAATAAAATGCAACATACATTTCAAAACTTAAAGGAATATCCAACTTCATCAAGTTTAGACAAAGAAATTAAAATTTAAGAAAGAGTAGGAACATAAAGTGTTTGGAAAAGGTATAAATGATGTCTAGGACCTAAATTCAAATGATAAGTTCTAATGGCTTCAACTTGAGCTTTGATTTAATTACCCATAAATACAGAATTTTCATTTGAGTTTATGGTTTGGGTCACGAGGAATCCCTACATCATATTTAAGAAATACTTGGTAAAACCAAATTCAATTTATCAAGTATTAAAAGGAAAATTTGTAAATTTTGATTCAAAATGCACAAAAGCACTATACTTACCTTTCTTTTTTTAAACAATTATATGAACAATTAAAGTAACTACTCTAGGCATATAATTGTAACTTTATACTTTGTCTATTTTTAAATTAAAACAATTATATGCATACTATCGAGGTTGACTACAAACTATGTAACTCACTTAACCAAATTTAATTTATTAAAATTTTTATTTTAATAGTTATTATCCATTTTTTAGAAGGTTAGATTTTGATATTTACAAAAACAAATTCTTTTCTTTACAATTTAAAAATAAGTATAGTTTCGTTCTTGGGTGTGGCTTAAACTAAGCTGAATACCAAACAAAACTAAATTATAAACTCTTAAATAACATTTTTATTGACATCTTTTTACTTTTTTATATAAAATTAATATTTTTAAAATTGTGATTAAATTGTTATAAATTATTTGTAGAATGTATTACCATATTACAAATCTTTTTTTTGGGTTCTAAAACTATCCACAATAGTCTATTTTTATAAGAATATTTTCCTTTCTATTATTGTATTTTTAGCTACTCATTATAATATTAGTTTGTATACAAAAGATTATATTAAACTTATTGAAATCATGCTAAAAATGTTCTAAAATTTCTTGTTAACACCCAAATTTCTAGTCCATAGTCCACTTGCTAACATCCAAATGATGTTTCTTAAAAAAAAGAATATATGACCAATCTAAAGTTATGTTATAGCCTTTTCATAATATACCTTGGAATTCAGTATTGAATTAAAAAATAAAATTTGGTTTAATTGTTCATTTTTACATATAATGCCTAGAGTAGTTACTTTAATTTTCCATGGTTTCAAAGTACCTTGCATATAATTGTTCATTTTCCATTTCAAGTCTTATATAACTACTCTAGACATTTTCTTTATATTCCAAGGCATTAACCAAGTCTCACCAACATCCCTAAGAGACATTTCATCGAACAATTCATAGGCAACCTGAATTATCTCTAACTAATAACAAAACCACTACAATTTTTCATTATTTACCAATAAAAACACATTCAAACAACAAATAAACCAACCACTTTAGGTAAAAACACATAATACCCACAATCCATGAAAACAAAACCAACCCCAATGTTCATATATATAACCATTTAACGACGAAATTTTTGGAGACAAAATAAACCCAAGCACACACATACGTAAAAACGATGCACGATGGACCAAAGGAAGCAAAAATCGATGGTGGAACTTAGGAGGAAGAGGGATCAATGGCGTTGATGTAGGGAAGAAGATAGAAAATAACAGGGGGGAGGGAGAAGGTGGGTTTCGAGTAGCTTAAGTTGGTGTTCAAAACGACGTCGTTTGGATTAAAACCAAATGATGTCGTTTTAATTTATGAATAATTCGACAGTTACCGACGAAACTGTTGTTTTGTTGGTATTTTACCAATGAAAAAGTGGTTTTTTTGGTAATTTGGATTATTATTTTTCCTGCCAGCCATTGCCGCCTATTTTTAGGACAGACTTTACTATTTCGTCGCTATATTTCGTCGGAAAAGTTGCAGGGATAATTTCCCTCAACATTTACCGACAAATATTTTGGCGGTCATAAAAAATAGTTTTTCCTGACAAATTTACCGATAGGAAGTCAGTTTCCTTCACTAATTTACTATGGAATGTTTTCTGCCGATAATGTGTTATTTTCTTACAGTGTTCTTTTAACCAAAGTAGCCAAAAATTTTGCATCACCTGAGAATTATGTGCCTTTAGAGCTTTACCATAGTTGCAAAGGCTTGTCTCTCTTTTGGTTTAAACAAAGTATTGGTAGGATAAATATCTACTTCTCCTTGGTACTGTAATAGATCTCTTGGCTACTTCAAAAGCCTTTACTATATCACCAAGAATTTCAAAGTTCAAGCTATTTAAATTCCTACTTAAAACTCAGTAGCATCTTATAAAATCTATAAGATGCATAGTCTTAAACATCCAAGTTTAATTTATAATTAAGAGTCCTTTAAAATTCGTCCACCTTATATAGGAAGTTGAAGAACCTAAAAGGAGAGACTCTTTTGGAACTCTCATAAAGATTAATTGGTGAATAATCCAAGCATATGGGTTTATTGTAGTAAGATCCACTGCATTGAATTCTATAAAGCCATTCAAGATTAACTATAGCCTTGTCAAGATTTTTTTAAAAAAATTAAGGGCCCCTCCCATTTTTTTGTTCAAGGTAAAAAAGCCATAAAATTTAAAATTGGTGACTTACAAGATTTTTTTTTGATAAATCAGAAAGATTAAATTAATGAAAAATTATGTACATCAAGATATTGCCAAAGCAACAGTCTCTTAACACAACTAAAAGAACTGGCAGCAACATGAGGGATCCTAGACATCCCCTCACCAAATAACACATACAAGACAGAAAACAACCAACAACCACAGCTCCCAAAAGGAAAGGCAAGATTACCAGCAACACACCCAAAAACAAGCTAAATGACGCAAACACCAGAATATGCAAACAAAACAGTAGTCACAACAACAGAAGAAGTGGCTCTCCAATGGAGAGAGAGACAAAGGTAAGGACTTTGAAGACACCATCACAACTGCAAGGTGGTACACTGATGCGGGAAGCCAAGAGGACATGGAGAAAACCACAAAACGGTCAAACAACGGAGGAGGTACCTGCATAAAAAAAAGAAAAAGAAACAAGGAAATTAAGAACAACAACCTCCCACTACCTTCTGTCGGTGTTTAAGCCGAACTGTTCCCGTACTTGGAAGATCACGTTAGTAATAATGTTCCCCTCTTCCAAAGCTGCATTTTTGAAGGTTCTAAGGTTTCTTTTAGACCATAAGCTATAAACAATAACAGCGAGGAGAATGAGGAAAATATTAAGGTCAAAGTGTCTGGGGCCTTGGGGCTGGCTGAACCAATGGATAACAGCAGGGAGATTATGGAAGTTCATAATATTGAGCTGAAAGTGGGAGACGCAGTGTAACCACACTGATTTGGAAAAGGAACACTAAAAAAAGAGATGGTTGGACGACTCATATCCAAAAGGCATAGAGAGCAATGATTAGGGATATAAGTATACCGAAGCTGGTCCCTAGTCTAGAGCTTGTTAAGGACAGCTAGCCACAAAATAAAGGCATGCCTAGGGTTGGCCCCCTTGTGCCACACTAATTTGTGCCAAGGGACTTTAGGAAGGGGAGGTCTCAGTAAGGTATAGGCTGAAGTATTAATGTAAATCCGTGTAGGACTAGCAGTCCATTCCAGGAGATCCGACTCAAACCCATACGGCTGGTATGATAAAGGCTCGAAAGTACAAATGGTCTCAATGGTGGGTCCCTGCCAACACCACATATTGTCTCTGATAATGTTAGCAACGCTGGCAGTCATTAGAAGGTCCGACCCATTGATAGCTCTAGGTGTAGAGAGATCCTTGAGGATACCGCGAGGATGCCAAGGGTCCTGCCATAAGAGAGTAGAAAAACCATTGCCAATTTTAAATCTGAAGTGATTCCCAATAACATTCCTTACCTGAATAAGTTTCCTCCAACTCCACGAACTATTAGCATTAGGCTGAGCACTCCAAAAAGTAGACCGTCTGCATGATTTGCTAATACATATTATACCTTACAAGATTAATAATGCAATGGCTCTACTTTATGCATGATTTGCTAATACATATTATACCTTCAGGCTCCAAGGATAAAATGGTATTGTTGAAGTATCTTAAGGTCTATTTGGGTGGATGTTAATTAATAGAATGAAACAGAATAGAACAGATTGGAACGATTTATAATGAAATATAATGTAATATAGTGAAAAGTTATTTATGATGGAAGGGTTCATAATGTAATGTAGTGAAATGTTGTTTGGAAGATAGATGAAATGGAATGTAATGCATAATAAATGACTATTATATTCCTGACATTAAAATGGTTATTACAAAAGTTTAACGCTATGATTTTAAATTTGAAATCATGTCCAATTAAAAAGTCACGGTTTAAGTCAAAATCGTGAGAAATAATTTTTTTTATATTTTCTATAATAAAAGTTTTATTATTTTATTATTAATTATATACAATTTATTATTAATTATATAAAAATATTATTATTAATTTAATAAAATTTATTTTATTCTATTATATGTGATTTATATTTAAAATAATTTATTTATATTTTTATTTATATAGAAATATATACAAACAATTAAATAATATTATATATATATTTTTTAGTTTTCATTAATAAAAATTTTATTAAATTTTTTATTTTATTATTAATTATATAAAATTTATTATTAATAATATAAAAATATTATTATTAGGGTAAGGAGAAATAATATAAAGTATTAATAATTATATACAGTTTTTGTGGACCGTAATAAATGAGTATGGGGAAAAGGGGGGTTAGAAGAAATAATTGGTATTAAGAAAAATTATTGAGGGTATATTAGGTAGTATGTATTTATTAGTTTATGTTCCATCCTAAACCTTCCGAATTAGAGATTTCTTATTTTCACTGTTTAGGATATAATATGGAACGTAACATGAAACCCTCCGCTTCTATCCGATTCCGTTTTGAAACTTTCAACCAAATAATAGAAGTGTGTTACGTTCCATCCCGTTCCATTACCAACCCCTCAACCAAGCAGAGCCTTAATTATAGTCAATGCTCTTTCATAGAATTCTTCTAACCTAAAAGATCATTCCAAAGTATTGATCTTTGGAATGCAAAGTTTAAGGAATAAAGTTAGGTGATCAAAGCTAAACCTTTGCTAAGATACCAACCTATATATGGACATACTATTCAGTATTAGAAGATTAAATAACCCTGATCTGATTAGCTACTACAATCAAGTGATGATCACTATGGTCAGTTATTAAAGACCATTTATTCTTGAATATTTATAAGCTACAACATTTATCACTCTTCAATTTAGTCTCCAAAAGGATAAACATCATTGGTTTTATTAAATTAATCTAGTCATAAGCTATATTTTGGTTTTTAGGGTAACTCAATCCCCTAATAATTTAGGCACACAAATGGATCAGTTATATAGGGGGTTTTGGAGAATCTACTCCTTAACTTCCTAATTTTCTTCTTCCCACAGGTTTGAAGCCTTTCATAATGTTTACTGAGTCCATCGCCTAGAGGTATCCACAAATTTAGTCATATCAGTCCTAGAATAAGTAAGATCTTGATAAATCACTTTCTTCTTAGTAGGTTTCTCAAATGGAATCTTAGAAGTTTCAAGAATTGATAACTTTAATTTCTCAACTAAAGCACTGTTAGTTAGAATAAGATTCTCACTGCTTCTATTGGTAGGAATTGCTACAATGTCGATGGAAGTAGGAGACTGAGTCGCTAGATGATCCCATACGTGATTTCAGATTCATTTAATAGTTCCATTATCGATAGTCAACTACTTTTATGATATGAATGCATCATTCCCTTGAAGTAAACTCTTTTACTTACATGGAGATAAATTGCAACACTACAGTCTAAACCATAATCAAGCGACTAATTTGATTGTTCAACTGTGAATCAACTAATTTAGATTCTAATAATATACATGTTTCCCATACATTTCCATGTATATGTATATTACTTACAAAAGAATCTTGGTACCTTATGACTAGTTATATAATGTTGATAAAAAAAACCAAACTCTTTTGTTTCATTAATAATAAATATTTTCATTACAAAAAGTAACTTGGAGAAGATTAAGATATATATATATATATAAATACACTTGCTTTCCAAGGCATTATATTTACATAACTCTAACAATCTACCACTTTCCCTAAAGCAAGTTTGACATATCACTCATTCCCATCGTTGTTAGGTGACCCTCAAAACTCTTTTGAGACAATGTCTTCGTAAATGGATCAGTAAGGTTCTGCTCTGTAGGAATCTTTACCACATTCACCTCACCACGTTGTATTATCTTCCTTACGAGATGATACTTTCTCTCAATGTATTTGGTAGCTTTATGGTTCCGAAGTTCTTTAGAATTAGCCACTGCCTTACTATTATCACAATAAAGTGTAATGTCCTTTTCTGCCTCAGGAATTACCTCTAAATCATTTAGGAATTTATGGGGCCAGACTGCTTCTTTTGTTGCTTCACAAGTAGCAACATACTCAGCCTCCATAATTGAATCAGCAATACCAGATTGCTTGACATTCCTCCAGACTATGGCTCCACCTCCTAAAACAAATACAGAACCAGAAGTTGATTTCCTTGAATCAACATCAGATTGGAAATCAAAATCTGTATATCCTGTTGGAATAAGGTTACTTTCAGGGTAAACAAGCATTAAGTTCTTCGTCCTATGAAGATGCTTCAGTATGCACTTAATCACAGTCCAATGCTCCATTCCTAGATTGGACTGGAATCTACTTACCAGTTCCATTGTGTAACAGATATCCGGTCTAGTGCAAAGCATAGCATACATTAAACTTCCAACTGCCAAAGCATATGGAATGTTATGCATGTGTTCGACCTCCTCTTAGGTCTTAGGTGCTTACTCCTTTGAAAGTTTGATTCCATGTCTAGTAGGTGTGAAACCCCTCTTGGAATCTTGCATGGAAAACTTATTGAGCTTCTCAATGTATGTTATTTGAGACAAGGCTATCAGTTTGTTCTTATGATCCCTTTTAAGATTGATCCCTGGAATATAGCTAGCCTCTCCTAAATCCTTCATTGAGAACTGTTTGTTCAGCCATCCCTTAACCGTAGATAACATTCCTAAATCATTCCCAATAAGTAGAATGTCATTGACATACAGGATTAAGAAAGTAACCTTGTTTTCTTGTATCCTTTTATAGACACAAGCCTCATCTAGGTTTTGTATGAAACTATAGCTTTTGTTAAACTTATCAAACCTAATGTTCCAAGACTTAGATGCTTGCTTAAGTCCATAAATGGACCTTTGCAATTTGCATACCTTATGCTCATTACTTAGCTTTGAGAATCCTTCTAGTTGGGTCATATAAATGGTCTCCTTAAGATCCCCATTAAGAAATGCGGTCTTAACGTCCCTTTCCCATATTTCATAATCGAAATAGGCTACTATAGTCAAAAGAATTCTAATGGACTTAAGCATGGCAACTGAAGAAAAAGTCTCCTCATAGTCTATACCCTCTTTTTGAGTATCGCCTTTAGCTACCAATCTAGCTTTAAAAGTCTCTACCTTTCCATTAGATCCTCTTTTACTTTTGTAGATCCATTTACACCCTATGGCTTTTACATCTGGTGGTAGATCTATAAGGATCCAGACTTCATTGGTGTACATAGATTCTATTTCTGATTCCAACACCTTAAGCCATTTTTCTGCATCAACATCATTAATAACCTGTGTATAAGTAATGGGATCTGTTTCTTCTTGATCTGAGATGGAAATTATTCCTTCTCTCATATTGAGATATCTATCTGGTTGTCTCGCAACCCTCCCACTACGTCTAGGCAATACTTGATGTTCAGGCTGTTCTTCTGATTCAACTCTTGAATCCATTTCGACATCTTGTTTTGCTATATCCAAATCAACTCTTGGTTTGGAGAAATAGCTAACTGCTTTAGTACTACTTCACTTCTTCCTTTGTGATTTCTCACAAATTCTTCCTCCAAGAAGGTCGCATTTGTCGACATAAATACCTTCTTATCATGAGGACTGTAAAAATAGTACCCTTTTGTACCCGTAGGATATCCTACAAACAAACATACTTTTGACCTTGGTTCTATCTTTGTGGATTCATACCTTAGAACATGGGCTAGGCAGCCCCAAGTCCTTAAGTACCCCAATGAAGGCACTCAGCTAGTCTGTAACGTCCCGGTACTTAGGGGAAGGGTAAATTAGTAAATATGGGAGTTCAGTGAGAGTTTAATAATACAATTGCATGTTCATGCATTATGTGCTATACATATATTGTGGAAAATGAATATATTGCACATGAAATTATGTGTACATGCATCCATTGACATTCCCGGTATAAATGGCAATAAATTTGATTGTTTTGAGAATTGTGGGTTATTGATTTTGAAAATTTCATATGTAACACCCCATTCCAGCAAGACCCGAACCTGACATCGATGGTGATATTCGAGTCCGTGCCTGCGAGGGTGGGGTGCTAGAGCACTCCATCATTTAAAAGTCGATGTAAATTTTTTTTAAACACTAACATATTTTGCAGAATTCGATATTCAGATTGGGCCCACTATCATTCATAAATATTTGCAATCAACACATTACAATCATTATATCGAATTCTGCAAAATATGTTAGTGTTTAAAAAAAATTTACATCAACTTTTAAATGATTGAGTGCTCTAGCACGCCACCCTCGCAGGGCGCGGACTCAGATATCACCATCAATGTCGGGTTCGGGTTTTGCGGGAATGGGGTATTACATATGTGGTATCAGAGCTGCACTGATATTAGACTTTTTACTCCACCACATTAGCTTTTCCCGGGTGGTACTCAATAGTGCAGTCAAAATCCTTCAATAACTCAATCCACCTCCTCTGCCTCAAATTCAACTCCCTCTGACTCAGCAAATACCTCAAACTCTTATGATCGGTGAATATCTGAAAAGTCTCCCCACACAAATAATGTCGCCAAATCTTTAGGACGAAAACTACTGCAGCTAGCTCTAAATCATGAACTGGATAGTTAATCTCGTGAGGCCTTAATTGCCTCGATGCATAGGCGATCACCTTGCCATGCTGCATCAAAACACATCCCAAACCTTGATGGGAAGCATCACTGTACACCACATATCCTCCAGTCCCCAATGGAATAGCCAACACCGGTGCAGTACTCAACCAATGTTAGCTCCTCAAAGCTTTTCTGACACTCCTCGTTCCATCTAAACGCTACATTCTTCCTCAGAAGTTTTGTCAGAGGGGCCGAGATCAGCGAAAAGCCCTCAACAAACCTCCGGTAATAACCAGCTAATCCTAAGAAGCTTCGGATCTCTGACACATCTCTCGGAGCTTCCCAATTCATCATTGCCTCTATCTTCTTTGGATCTACTTGTATGCCATCTCCAGTCACTATATGTCCCAAAAACACAACTTAAATAAATCATCATCTTAGGGGCCGTTTGGTTCCAATTTCATTTTTTTTGTTTTTGGTTTCTGTTTTTTTTCCTTAAAAAACGAAAACCTGTTTTGTTGAGATTTCTAATATAAAAACTGAAAACAAAAACCTGTTTGGTTGAGATTTGTAATAAAAAACTGAAAACAAAAA
>JAOQMR010000005.1:23377086-23390943 GCA_027563865.1 Erythroxylum pelleterianum
ACAAAAAACGAAAACAATTTCAACCAAACTAGTTTTTAGGGACTGTTTTATTTTTTATGAAAACAACAACAAAAACCTAAAAATAAAACGGAACCAAACACCTCCTTAGCTTTAATTAACCACGCCTATGACATTAGAAGCAAAAACTTACTTGATTAAGCTTCAAACTCTTCAACCTCTCACTAAACCCTAGTTCCCAAGCATCCCATGTTCTTCATCTTGAGAGAGGTCAAGCTAGGTTTTTTTATGGCAACTTGAAGAACTAACAAGGTGGAAGTAGAAAGTACAAGATGGAGCAAGGTTTTAAGGATGTAAGTCAACAAATCATGAAAGAGGTGAAGAGAGGAAGGTGAAGCCACGAAAAGAGAAGAGAGCAAGAATAAAACGCTAAATGGTCTTCCCAAATGAGATTGTTGTGGCATACAAACAAAAGAACTAGGAAAATGTAAACAAATGGTGGTTTCAAGATTAATAACCTACAATTCTCAAAATAATCACATTTATTGCCATTTATACCGGGAATGTCAATGGATGCATGTACATATAATTTCATGTGCAATATATTCATTTTCCACAATATATGTATAGCACATAATGCGTGAACATGCAATTGTATTATTAAACTCTCACTGAACTCCCATATTTACTAATTTACCCTTCCCCTAGGTACCGGGATGTTACATAGTCCATATCTCCCTAGGTATTTTATGCACCGATTTAAATGGAGCAAAGTTAAAAAGATAAGTTGCCATTTGTATGGCATATCCCTAGAATGATTCTGGAAGGCTAGCGTAGGACATCATTGATCTTACCATTTCCAATAGAGTCTTGATTCCTCCTCTCCGCTACACCATTCTGTTGAGATGTTCGAGGAGCTGACAAGTTGGAATCAATTCCATTGTCAATTAGAAATTATTGGAACTCTCCATATAAGTACTCATACTGGCTAGAGATGAATAAATGTTCCAGAACTTGATGCTAATGGGTGTTGGGTCTTATGCATAATTTCTAAGGATGCATAAAAATTACAAGTTTAAAGAACTTATGGGTCCATTTTGTAACCCTAAATGTAAATACCATTATTAAGTTTAACCTAGGAGACTTTTGGAAGGTGTTTGATAACCGCCTTACTTGAATTTTCACAGTTTTAGTGTTTCTTATCATAAAAGGAAGATTAGAAGAAAGATTGGATGAGATTGTGATAGCTTCTCAAATTGTCTCTCTTATGTTACGAATGATTCATTTTTATTATGTTAAATGGCAAAAAATCCTAGTTAAGCTTAGAGATGTGGGTGAGGACGGATACTTTAATTATTTAATACATGTTTTAATTATATGTTTGGTTGAATTTATTCTTGATTGTTGAATTTTTGCTTGATCATTATAAATTCAATCTTAGGAATTATATTGAAATTAAAACAATATTATTAGGGAAAAAGCTTTCAAAAATATAAGTAGACAAACTTAGGTCCAGCTAGACAAATAGTTTTTTCTTTCCCAATTATTAGCTTTTATTGCAATTTTTATTTAAAAATGATTCAAAAAGGTCTTAAATGTATCAATCATTTTAATTTAATAAAAAATAAATAGATAAATTTTTATTTATTTTAAAAATCACGTATAATTATGATAAGATTCTTAAGTGATACATTAATCAAAATTAAGGAATAAAGCCTAAATATGTTTGTTCTGAAAATATCCACGTGTAAATGTTTTTTACAAAACACGATAATTTTTAAAATTGCGGTATTTTTTTTAGTTTATTACGAGATATTTTAGGAGGATTTTAATTATAAGAAGGTACTTTTAAGTCATTTATACTTGGATTAATCTCCGTTCGAACTGAGTAAATTTCTCTTTAAAAGGTAAAATTTTGATCCTAAATTTTAAAGGGTTACATACACGAGAGCAACTCGATGCAACCTCACTTAACTTGGACTAACCTGCGCCTTGTGTTCAATTGGAAAAGAATGGAATTTTTATCGTTACAGAACGCTGTTTGGGTACGGACAAGCACAATTATACAAAGCAGTTCAGAACAGCACAGCACACCTACGCCAACTTCTACTACTGATTGCATTGTCAGCCCGGCAACGTTATCCTCATCATCTTCCTGTGGGTCTCTGCCATGTCGAGAGGCACTGACCGTCTCATAAAGAGTGTGAAGCGTTTCGCAGGTTCCCAGTACAAGAACTTTACCACTCGCTATGGAGACCAATTGATTGACATTTTCGAGTTCCCCATAAAGCTGGTTTTGTCCCCGTTCACTCTCGCCTTTGACATCGTTGGCTCCGCTCCTCGTGGCTTTGGTGTTCCCGAGCTCATCTCCAAGATCTCTTACACTTCCATCTTCGTACAATTCTCCGTCTTTCACTTTGTCATTGCTTTTGGGTTATGTGCTAGCTGACATATTGTGCCAATTCCTTTTTTTTTTAAGTTCTAGTTTTCATTTGCTTAGATGGGTATTCAATATTTGCCCTAATTATGTATTTTATGGAGCTGCGATTTCGTTATTTACACGACAACTTGGAGATTGTTTTATTTTGACATTAGGACAATTATTTTCCGTTAACCTGTTTGCATTTGTGTAAGTTTACAAGTCTGATTGGAGGACGTATTCTATGTTTGCTGAACTAGGTGTTGCTTAAGTTCTATCCAAATGTTGTGGATTTTGAATTCATATGTGTGTGTTCTGTCTTTTTATTGAAATTTATTTTCTTAGTGGGGGAGCTAGTAAAATGCTGTTATCTTTATGAGTGAAGCTGCAGTCGACACTGGATTTTTGTGGCAGTTCTTTGGAATTATTGGTTTAGTGTCTGAATGGAATATGTTTTCACTTGAAAAATTGTGCACCATATTTGCCACAAATTGAAAAGTAGTACCGATATTTACCTTTATGAATTATGCTAGTTAAATGGTGAGAAATGAAATATTCCTTGAATTTTTTCAAGTTTGCTTGATCAGTTATTAAGTCATTCTATGAGCTTTTACATAGAATTTGCATAAATTATTGCATTTCTATGTTATGATGGGGATTTCAATATTTTCATATAAGCATGGAGGTTGTTTCAATATTTACTTTGCGATTTGCTGTTGTATCACAGGGTGTTTGCACTTTATTGGTTCTCTGTATGCTGTAAAACCTGGAAAACCAGAAATGGGGCTTTTTTGGGATGCTAAATCCATTTATTTTTAGATTATGATTGTAACTATGCAAAACTAGCTGAGGTTTCGATCAAAATATTCAATCTATTTACATTGTGAATGCTTCTAGTTGTATTGTTTTATTTATGTATAAGAATTTGGCAGATTCAATAATGGTGTTTTGATTGTTTTTTTCCACTTCCATGCTTCATGGTTTTGTGTTTGTTGGTTAGCTTAGAGGTAGAACTTTGTTATCAATTGATAGGGATTTACTTTCCCATATTCCTTGTAGTAAAAATTGGAAAAATGCTTGGAATATCAATTTTATTTTATGTTATGATTGCCATTGTGAATTGTCTTCCCTGTTCACTTGTTTGCAGGCAATTGCTACACTTGGTACCTATGATATTATATTGGAGCTGGGAAAGAAGGTGGTGTGTCAAAGGTACTGACACTGCAATAATATATTTCCGTTCTAGTGTCCTTTTATACTAAATTTAATTTAATTGATGTGTATAATGTTAATCTTCATATCTGGCAATACGCCGATGATCTTTTCCTATCTTAGATGAGTATTCTTCCTAAAAGTTACGACCATTCATTATAAAGAAAAATGTCCCTGTCAGAGTTTTCATGCAGTAAATTATGTATTTCATATTTTGAACTTGAATAAGTGGAACTGGATATGGTACTAGATTATGGGTTATCTCTTCTTGTTCAATATCCCTCAAAGTGGGTGGTCATTCTCTCTCCCTATTTTTGGCAAAGCATGATTAGGAGGGGTACAGAGGTTATCAATAATCATCATTTTTAAAACATATGGTGCACTTTCATGTTCACTAGTACAGTGAAATATTGTGCGGTAAATTTTAGTTGGCCGGTGACATATGCATTTTGTATTTCTTTGTTTTAAAGAACTAAAATTAAGTGTTCCTTGTGAAGTTGGTGCTTTATGTCATCTGAAAGGTTTGTATTAGCCCTGTTACAAGAGGCTGTCTGTGTGAATTGCAGAAATTGTCGGACATGCAATGGATGGCAGGCATTGCGATGTACCATGTGCAGAGGATCAGGGAAGGTGCAGTACCAAGTTAAAAATTGCACACTAAGAAGGTACATCACTTTGGTTAAATTCATCAATTTGAGTATCTTTAAATATCCTATGTAAAAAGCAGTTGATCCAGATAGAAATCACTTATTCAGTTCTCATGCATAATCAAAACTAATGTGTCATGTCAACAGTGTAAGTAGATCCAATTCAACTATCTAGCCTAATGCAGCTGAGAGGATTGAAAGAAATAAATATGGATGTAGTAGAATATAAGTTTAATGCATATGGGCTGTAACCATATTGCCATTAAGACTCCTAACACAATAAAACACCCCCAAGGCTGAAAATAAAATGAAAGAAAGGCAAGAAGATAAGCACTTTATTAGGCAGTTTTGACGTCATAGTGGTATCTGTATTAACCACAAGTTATGGACTGGTTAGTCTACGTTTACTGATCTGCTTGGATCATTATCTATTGGATTGTTTCTTTTATGTGCAACCAAAATATTTCAGGATGAGGTTTAAGAGCAACCACTTCACCTATTGTTTCTCCTCTCACTGATTTCTTGCCTGATCTAAGCAAACTACTATATCTCATTCTTAATATTGAAATATGGTCTTTTATACATCAGGTTGAGAATAACTTAATATTTGTGCCTTTCCGATATTTTTCAGTTAATGTTATATTATTATCTCCTATTTACCATTTAACTGCTTATGCATGAGAATAACTTAATATTTGTGCCTTTCCTTTTGTTTTTAAATTTAATGTTATATTATTATCTCCTATTTAACATTTGACTACTTATGCATACTAGTTTGTTGTTTTTACATTACATTATTAGTTTTATATTGCTCATTTCAGTGGAGAGAAGGCTACAGCAGAGTGTATTGCAGATGCCATTACTGAAAATCGCGCTGGGCTGGTGCATCTGCCCTCCACTATAGATCTTAATATGCCTTTACCATCCAAAGACTGCCCAACTTGTGATGGAACGGTGAGACTTGAATGTCCATGCATTCGCAGCCAACGTTTTAAAAGATGTCACGCCCTCGCTGTACTTAATCCCATATGGTTTATGTTTATTTATTGACTGTGACTTATATGGCTGTGCATTTCTTCATTTCAAGCAACTAACTTTCTATTTTCTGTGAATTTGGATGCATATGGTGACTGAGACAACTTTGCATCCTTGGCCCTAAGTTGCAATACTTGCAGAACATGAAAAATCTTTTAGTTTGATATTTCCTTGCCTTGCAGGGCGTAATGAGCTGTCCTGAATGCAAAAACAAATTACAAATCAGGATCTCTGCGGATGACGTGAGTTCTATATTTTTAATTTAGTGATGCTGGATTTATTCTTTTGCTTCCTTTTGAAAAGGGATTTCTCGAATATAGTCAGGTAGCTCATCACGTGTTTAGAACAGAAAAATAACTATGCTAATAGACTCCTTTTAGTTAATCTCTTTAAAAGCTGCAATATATCAATTTAAATATCTTTTCCTTCTGCACAACATAACAAATATGTGCAGACTGCACAGTCTAATTATTAGCACAGATGCTGCGGATTTGCAATGCTTTATTGTCTTATAAGCATTCTTTTGTAACTTCTACATGTGAGAATACGAGTTCCTGACAATGAAATGCACCAACAGCAATCTTATCTTAGAAATTATATTTATAAATGGCTGTGTAACTTTTGTTATGTTGCTGCATGTTAACGTTCTACCCCCTTAAAATAATACAATTGCTTCCCTATTCTTGAATGGGGTGTTGTGAAGTTTTCCTCGAATCTTGAGAACAATAATGTGCAATTTATAGCTAAGGAGTTAAATGGTGGAAATCGGTAGTGAAACAGTGATTTTCTGATTTGCTGATTCGGGGAATTGTTTGGATCAAACGAAAACTGTATATAGAAGAAAAAAAGTTAGTACTAAGTAGATGTAAGCAGTTTTTAATTAACAAATATTTTACTTAAAAAACTTATTATAGAGTTTGTAATGGGGAAAAATGAACAACTTAAGAGTTAATAATGCAGTAGCAATAGAAAAAGGTCATTGCATAATGTGTCTGCATAATTTAAATATGCTCTACATATCATTGCCATGAAGCTTTATACTTTATATTCTGCCGTTACATTTGTTGAAGTTGTGCATCCTTACGAGCTTTGTACTTCTCTGCAGATCATGGAACCCCCATGGAAAGCCATTAATGTCTTGAAAAAGATGGACTATCCTTATGAGGCAAGTGTCCTTTTCCCTGTTGGTAAATATTCTAATTCCACTTGCTTAAGGTTTGGGTTGAGACTGGGTTGTTTCTTTAACAGTTGAATTGAAAGCAATTGAAATCCGTACTTAATTATTTGCAATTGCATGTCCTAAATTTACAATATGCTAGTGAGGAGGCTGGGCCTGCATTCTATGGCTTATACCACTTTTAGAATGTGAGGTACATTCTGATGGTGCACGTGTGCTAGTGCTCTTGTCTGTGCACATAGTGGAATGGCATGCTATTGCATTGCCATGGTCTCAGTGAAGCGGTGGTTTGCTAGGGAAAAATATGCTACTCCAGAACTTTGATTAACTTTTAAGAAAGTGTATATTTGATTGTCAAATAAAAGCATGTTATCTTCTGCTTTTTATTTACATCAACCTGTTATTTTTCATTGCAGTGTTTTATTTGTACGATGTTGGTTTTCTGAATTGAAACACTAGAAATTTTGCATGCAGGGGTGCTCTGTGGCCCCTGTAATTGTTCATTTCATTGGGGTGTTTTATTCTTCATGATAATATTTTACTTGCATGATTTGTGAATTGTTCTTTTCCTATATTGGTTGCCCGAGGTGACAAAGATAAATATTTCACTAATCAAAACAATATATGTTTTTTGTTTTCTAGTTTTGTTTATTTCCATTCTGTTTCCTCTTTATAAGTAGTAATTATTATGTTTTGGCTGGCTCCATATGCTGGGTCCTAAAATTGGTAATGATGTGTGATTTTTAGAAGGGAAAGCTAGAGACAATTGCTTATTGTTAACTAGGTTTTAGGCTTCCTACTTATAATAGCAGGGTAACACAAGCTAACTTTAATATTCCAAAATAGTTCTATTTCGCATGGGATACTTTTATCAGAATCCATAACATAATATGCTAAATAGATAGCGCTTTCTTGCAAGTGAACCATAGATGCTTCAGTTTGTTACAAATTGCCTTTACCCTAAATTCATACAATTTTCTATGTAGATTTGAAACCTTCATCTACAAATCTTCATTCTTGGCAATTTTTATCATAAAGTGTCAACCTAAGAAGATTTTTGTTGAGATGCTTACTCAAACTATCATACACTCTTCATCATTTGAAGAGTTTTGTGGAGACGCACCTGCTTAAATCATCACTAGCAAAATTGATTTGAGGAAGAGGTTCAATAAAATCTGCATATGTAATGAGTTCTCCAACATTTATAAGTGAAGTTGATATCTTAGTCCAGGTTATCACTCTATCAGTTTAAAACCCGTAACTTTTCAACGAACAGCAGGGTGGTGTGAATCGTACCACGTCAGTACTGTTCACGCCCTATAGCAGCCATCGTCATTGGTTTTCTTTAGGGTTTCTAATGCTTTGATGCCATGTATAAGAGAAAATAGATAATAGAAAAACTTGTTATTAACTAGGTTTTAGCCCTCTATTTATAATAGTAGGAAAATATTAGCTAATTCTGATGTTTCAAGATAGTATGATCATAATATAGAATGCTAAGTTTCTTACATGATTTAACTTTGTTCATAGAATGTAGTATATGTCAGCAGATGTTGTGCAAATTTGCCATCTTATTTAAATCTAAGGATTAGTTTCCTTTGTGGTTGCTATTTCAGCATATAGTTGACAGCATGAGAGATCCCAGCATTGCTGCGTTTTGGTTGTTTTCATTACCTCAGATTGTTGGTGGACTCGACTATGATGATGATGTCAGGCAGAAAATTTGGTGGCAGTACAGGGTATATTGTCAAATAGCTTCTTTATCCCTCTGTTTCCTGAACCCATTTTATGCTTTTCAAAATTTCCTGGATTATCCTTTGGTTCAAAAATCGTTTCAATATTTAATATTTGGTCTTTGCATCTCTAGCCCCTTTTAAATATTTAAATGGAGTGCATATTGTAGCTGCTAAATGTTTCTTTTTTGCCTAGAACCATTTTTAAGGTTGAAGCATGTCACTGAGAGAAGCAACAAAAATATTTATTCCTGCATTTACTAGATCTTCAATATTTCAATGTTTGGTTGAAGCCACCAAACTGGATGAACTGCTGCTAACACAAGTCTCTGCTGTTGTACGTGCCTCTATTTTTCCAACTTGACTGTACAGAACTGTTATCTATCCTATGAAAATTGTTAGCTCGAGCAGTATTCCATGTGAAATTTTAGGCGAGGGATTTGTGATAATCATTTATATCATGCTTCTGGCCATTGATTAGGCAAGGCTCTGGATGGCATGACATTAAACTTGTTGCTGCTATCACCTTGAATTGAAGTTTCCTGCCTAATCTCCTGGTTATTTTGACATGGTGCCTGAAGCCTCACCCTGAAATTTGCAGAAGTGGCCAATACTATATCTAACATATGCTATTTTATACAAGTTGTACTTCACCATAACTTTATTAAATACCAAAATCATAAGCCAAGCTGAGTGAATAAGTAATTTTTTAATAGTTACGTGCATGCCAATTCCTGTAATAGTTTGGCAAACAAGGTTTATCCTGTTTGATTTCTGTTGGTATAGGAATCAATGCGGTATAATCAATTACGTGATGCTGTAGCCAAGCGAAAGCCTGGATGGGAGCACTTGCAAGAAGTAAGATGATGTTCTGTTATCATATGCTAAATTAGTTGCCTTGTGCTAGGAATTGTAATATATTATGCGTTTTTTTTTGGTAAATCAGTAATAAGATTAATATAAGAAAAATTTATGTACATGGCTAGAGAGAGTTAAGAGACTCATCTCATTCCTATCAAAAGAGGAAATCCCTGTACTAATAAGAGTTTCCCGAGAAATGCTTCACAGATGGCAAATACATCAATAACCTGACTAGATAATAAGCTTCATTGAGAACCTAATATATTATACGTTTTTGCTGGGTGTAATGATATTTATTATAAGATGTAAACTGTTTACATGGAGAAAGCGCTCAATGTTGTAGTGTATGCATTACTAATTTTGACTAACTGATGTCGTTTCCTGGTTATATCTTTTTAAAGTGTTATTCTTTAACTTTATTTGTCTTGAAGCACTTGAGACATGCATATTGATTGTGTAGTGGAAAAGCTAAGGGCACATTTATGTTCACATTGCTAGAAGAGTTTGTTGGGTTTTTATTAGCACTTAGCTCTTCCTTGCTCAGGGAAATTATTTTTCAGGTTCTGACCAGAACATATTTGCCATTTGCAGGCTTTGATCTCCATAGATCCTGTCCGTGCCAGAGAAGATCCTGTTGTTGTGAAAAATGTTTCATATTATAAGGCCAAGAAGGCACTGGAGGCAGAGGTCATGAAGCTTGATCCTCCACCACGACCACAGAACTGGGGTGTAAGTAGTAACTATTCTCACTGGAAGTCTTCCAGTTCTTAAGTTATGGCAGGTATATTTATCATGCCAATAACTGGAAGAAAAGAACGATTGACATTTGAAAAAGCGTCTATTCGTCTATCCATTGTGGTTGGAGATACAATTTTCCACACAGAGAGAGAGAGGGATGGAGAGGGACATTCAAAAGTTAATAGGATACTGAAGTAAGAAGTTCATTCAATTCATGAGAAAATATTGATATTTTGCAGGAGTTGGACCTACCATTGAATGCATCATCCTGGAGTGAGGAAGATCTTAAAAGTCCCCAAAAATTCTATGAGATGACTATCCTTCTTAATGCACAAAGAGAAATTGCTGATAAGATTTTGGATGCGCAATGGGAAACTAAATGGCGTCAAGACAAGGTTGGTGATGTTTGCATCTTTTTTTTCCTCTATTGTATACTTTGGCTAGGATTTACTTGACTGGCGGATTGAAGTATAACCTTCACTTGTAAATGTGCCCTGGAATTAAATAAATTGACCCAATAGTAGCCTATTGTATAAGGTCTCTATTATTGTAAAGAGTCAGAGAGATTGGAAGAATGTGGCTTAAGGTACTCATATGCTTATTTTTGTGTGTGTGTGTGCGCGCGCGCGTGCGTATGTATATATATATTTAATATTAGTTTATAATAGGGGTTACCAGTATCATTTCATAAATACCTTTATTTTTAACATTCTTCCTCATATTGGTGCATAAATTTCATGTGACCATGCTTGTTTTAAACATCTTCAACTTGAGTTCCTCTCAAAGGTTTTGTAAATAGAATGGTTAGTTAATCACTTGAACTGACAAAAGAAATCACAAGTTCCTCCTCCAATAGTGTTCATAATGCAGTGACATCAATCTCGATACCTTTGGTTCACTCATAATAGACTAAAATTGATTTTATATGCAATACTGCTTGAGTAACAGAGTAGTTTTAAAGACATTAACTAGGCTTCTCGAATTTCTGTAAAGCCAAATTTTGACCCATAGTAACATGTGACAAATAGTTATGACGCAACATATTACCCCTGAACTGGATTGGGCAATATATTACAACAGGGTTACAAGTACTTAGATAGCCCTGTTTTTCACAATAGTTTCAAAAGTTCACATTCTTTTAACATGCCCAAGTCCTTGATACATTGATTATGAATACTCAATTGGGGTAAATTACATAATTTTATAGTGGGGTGGCAGATTTGTGAACTTATGCTTCTGATGATAATGCTGTATTATATCGGATAACCAGCTTGCATGTGTGTGCTATCTTGAGACAGTTAATAGATCTGTAGATCTCTATTGTAACATCACAGAGAAATGAGTTTACTGCTCTGTTTCTTATTTACGAATGGAGTTATATAAGGTTTTCTTAGCTTTGTTGTCAAAAAGTTGGCGTTGAAAAATATAAACTCCAATGATTTGTAGGCATTTGAGCACATAAAAGCCATGACACATACCTTATTCAAGGAAAAACTAATTTAGTTTCCACTTCATATTTGTATCTGAATGAGCCTTCTCAATGCTATTCTGCACTTCTTTAGAAAAAATTTTGCCACTTGCATTTGCTATTTGCCCTCTACTATATGATCTATTCTGAATTGTAGTTGAATGAAATACTGGAGGAGAAGGTCCGACCTTTCTTGCAGAACATTGACAATGCTGTCCTTTCTAGGCCTATTGTTCTACAATCACCAAATCAGGATAAAAAGGTTTTGCCCTTATTCTTTTAGAATTTGTATAATTAAGTTGCTGTGATTAGGCTGCAAAACTTTTGGGCCACGCCACTGGCAATTGGAGAATCAATTTCTTATTTGCTTTACCTATTCTTTCTTCTGTTTGTGTTCTATTCTAGTATAGCAGCAGATTTTGCTGATTCTTTGTAAAATCTCTTCGGAACTGGGCATTTTCTGGTTCAATATTCATTCATGATTATATCTTATGCTCGATTTGTTTAATGAAGATGATATCATCATACCTTACCTCCTTCAGCCATTGTGAGCTTTGTGTTCCAAAAAGGGGGACCTATCATATGTCCACTAACATATAGCCAAGTTTTGAATATTTGCTGCTGTAGTCTGTGATGATGCATTCACTTGTGCAATGTTTATTATGTATTTTGGTGCAGAGGAGTCGGCGGAGAAGATGGTGGTTCTTTTGAAGTTTCAAACATTTATCTTATATGGATAAAGTAATGTGATGGTCTTATTGATCAACATATATGTTTTCCTATTCGAATTCCACTGTTCATAGTTGGGTTATTTGCGATTGAAGGGTGAGGATTCTGTACTCGGGTATTCTCTCCTCTTCTTTGGCTTCTCAGCTAATGTTCCTGGAGCTAAACCATTGCCCCTACGTAATGCTATCATATTAATGATTTTGTTGTCTCATTATTAGCAATCATCTGTTTCACTACTTCTTGCACACGCAATGAACAATGATGCTGTTATTTTTGTTCTGCAAAGTATTAAGGAAGGGTTAATGATGAGAGTGATGTACGAGCAAAAAAGTGATAGCTGGTTTGTGATATGCACGCCTGCATAAAACTAGCCAGCTAAATTTACCAAGTATGCGTTTTAGTTGATTTTTATTCTCAAATTTATTTAGTATTAATCGACATTCCTGGCCATGAACGGCCTAAACTCGTAAAGTCGGTAACTAAACTAATAAACTAGTTAGTGTTTTCCTAAATTTCAAATCAACTCGTAGAGTGGAAAGATTTTAGCCCATAGAAGTCTGCATGAAATAGTTAACTTTTACTCCCCCTGCATTTTGGTTGTGAATTTCACATTTTGATGTTTATGAATCCAGTAGGGATGGCAATGGGTTTTCAACCCGATCCATTTCCGTATTACCCGATCCTAAAAAATAGATATGGATGCTAAAAAATGGATTTTAAATGGATGTTAAAAAATGGATGTGGATATAGAATTGGATATGAGTATAGTAAAAATCCGAACCGATGGATACTCATACCCGATTCGTTTTTAAATAACAATATTTTTTTTCAAATAGCAATATTAATTGGTACATATTACATATATAATTGCTTGCATCTTGCCATCGTTATTAAAAGAAACGTAAATATTAAGAAATCACTTAACTGAAGGAAATAAATCAATTAGATACAACAAAACTTAACAATATTTGTGCCTTTGGCATATTTTAGAAAGCTCCGTCAAACGTTCCAACTCCTAGCTGCTGCCGTCTCAAGTCTCAACTCTCAAGCCACAATTTGCATTGCTCGTCACTGACAATCAAGTTACTCGTCACTGCGTCTGCCAGTCAAGAAAGCTCTGTTACGTTGCAACTTGCATGTGATTAACGCAAGTTACGCAATCATTAAGTTACTAGTCATCAGTCGTCATACGCGCAAGGTCGTCACTCGCAAGTCACAGCTCGCAACTCACACGCACAAGGTCATCCCACTTGCTGAGCTATACGTCTATACACGTTATTTCTGCATGGTGTGAGGCTGTGTCGCTGTGAGGTACTGCACTTGTCTTACAAATTGTTTTGGACCCAAGAAATAAGATACAAAGGTATTGTAATTCTGTTTTGGTACGCCTTCTCACGTCGATGCTGAACTTGCTATTTTTACAATTACAATACCTTTGTATCTTATTACAATTACAATACCTTTGTGTCTATTTTTAAATTACAAGTTATTTCTGCATTCCTATTTCCTACATTCAACGTCATCTACCGACTACCAATACCATCGAATACTATTTATTATTTCTAATATCATCAACCACTTACACTTGTTTAAATCAGCTAACACCTATACTTGTTTAAATCCAGCTAATTCCATTGGATTGTTTCGTGACTGTATGTCGTTTGCTTATAAAAAATTCAGCTAAATTTGTAACCGTGAGTGATAGTGTGGAACCGATGGAAGGAGTTGAGAATCTCTCTAGTCCACCTCATGAAGAAGAGGAGATTGCAGCTATAGAATTGCGTGATCATGGTGCAACTAAACGCAAGAAGCGTACTTCTCTTGTGTGGCTAGAGTTTAATTTGGTGACTGTGAAAGGTGTTGATAAGACTGAGTGTAAG
>JAOQMR010000005.1:23416504-23428114 GCA_027563865.1 Erythroxylum pelleterianum
ATTCTAAGAGCTGGATTTGTTTTATCATGAAATACATGAGTAGTTGATAATCAGGTCGTCTGAAATTTCTATTATTGACTCTTTCTGCCTGATATTGGGCCTTAATTTTATGTATCAAAATTTTAATTCTTTCCTTTGTGGACAAATCTATTCGTACTAATTCTTCCCCATATGGTTCGACATTAATGATAATTGGATTAAGAGTCTTGTACTATTTCGATATCAGAATATATAATATCGACTTTCAGTATTAGTAAACATTCCTGAACAATATCGACAAAGTCTTTCTCCTATTTTTTCATTACTATTATTATAATCTATTTTCTTTAATATTCCACTCCAATAATTTTCTGATGCATCTGTTTCTAATATCAAATCATCCTTTTCATTAGGTAAATATAATTTCGGTAATGTACTGCATAATTGTTTTATCTTTTTTACTTGATTTTCTAATTCTGGAGTAAAACTGAATATTTTATCGTTCTTTAATAAATCTTGAAATGGTTTTTGTAATTGGGCTAAATCTTTGATAAAATATGAGGCATAAGTTAATATTCCTAAAAAACTTTGTACTTGTTTTTTATCTACTAATTTATCTGGAAATTTAGAAAATTTTTCTAATATATGATTTTGAAGTTCTATTCCTTTTCCATCTACTTGCATACCTAAAAACTCTACTTTATTTTGAAATAATTTGGATTTCTTTTTAGATAATCCTAATCCATTTTCTATACAAATATCAACAAACTTGTTTAAATGTCGCAGATGAGTAGTCATATCTTTTGATGCTATCAAAACATCATCAATATAAACAAATATAAAATCATAATTCTTAAAAAAATTATCCATTTTTATTTGAAATATCTTAGGTGCATTTTTTAATCCAAATGACATTACTAGCCATTCATAATGCCCTTGTGGGGGTAGAAAATGTTGTATACTGTATACTATAAGGATGCATCTTTATTTGCCAAAATCTACTTTTACAATCAAATATAATGAGGAAAATCAGCAAGAATTTAAGATACAAATAAAAGAATTGTTAGAAGCAAAATTCATTTGATCTAGCCAATCACCTCATAGCTCACCTACATTCATAGTAAGAGGACATGGAGAACAAGTTAGAGGCAAAGCTAGAATGGTTGTCAATTATAAAAAAATTAAATGATAACACCATATTTGATGGATATTTTCTGCCAAGAAAGTTTGATTAATAGAACAAGGAACAAAACAATATTATCAAAATTTGATTGTAAAAGTGGATTTTGGCAAATAAAGATGCATCTGATAGTATACAATATACAACATTTTCTACCTCACAAGGGCATTATGAATGGCTAGTAATGCCATTACCGCCATTACATTGTCCTCCGTATGGTTATCGTCCTTGTGATGATCGATATAATTGCCATTACCACCATTACTCACCCTTTCAAGTTTCATCGACTTCAGCTGCTTTTCTCACACCTTCTTTTGCCGAGTCGGCTATACCTGTCCCCTCAAGCGCTCATCAATGTCTAGACCCTGTTGCTCGGCCTCACACATGCCTTTGACTCAATGGATCCTTATTTGTGCTCCTATCCGGCCCAGTACCTTCTCCTCTCGTCTCTGCCACCGAACTGCTTCCCTGCTAAGAATGCGAAACTCTAGTTAGTTATATATTTAATATTAACCTGCATCATCATGCAAAGGTTGTTTTACGTTAAAACCCTAGTTAGCCTGCATCATCAAGCTGTCGTATGTATCCTCCTTTAGCCGCTCATGTAATAAGGTTCGCGTAAACGAATCCTTTTCTAACACAACATTGATGTGTCCATCCTTAAGAATCATAAAACTCGAAAGGAAGTAGACGGAGAACAAAGAGGCAAATATATAAACCTCGAAACGTTCATAAGCAGTAGTAGTAGTTACGCAAACCCTGGAGATTCTGGTTGCAGAATCGACATAAGGTTGAGCCTTAGGCAAGTTAATGGTTGCTTTCTTTGCCAAGAATATTGCTGCCATACCCCCTGATATTCTTGAACCGTGAGTAAATTTCTGTGTCGATTTAAACGTTAACTTTAACTAGTATAGGTACGCGGTGCGGCTTTGTATGAATAGCACGTACAGAAGTGGACACGTTGACGACAGGATATGACACGTTTTAGAAAAAATCCGACCACGATCCTTGTAGTTATTTTGGTCAATTACACTTATTCCTGCTCATGGATTTTGGCACAATGCATTTTCGCACTAAGAGGCTAACTCTATCAAGAAGTTCATTGAAAGTAAAGTAAAGCATTCCGTTTTTCTTCCCGAAGATTTGTAGGGCCTGAAAATCTAGCTGAAAATTTAAAGCCAATGCATTACCTGTACAACTTGCTTCCGTATAGACAAGCACCCTCTCTACCCCCTACTCGTTAGTTTTGATCAAGCACGTACTGAAGCTTTACGAAGATTGCAATAGGTCTTCCAACAACTGAACTGCTATCATTCAACTGGCTACCAATTTCCAACCATTTCCCCCATTACACATCAATGTCCACACCCCAGGCTCGTAATAAGCATCTCTTCACTCATAGATGATACGGAAACATGGAAATAAGCAAGAACTAGAACATCTTATATTACCCTTGATGACCAAAAGAACCCATGCACAAAAAGCTCTTGCTTTTTCTAGTATATGCTTTCATGCAAACTAGTCAATTTACTTGTTTTAGCATTATATGGACTAGTATTCACTTTACAAAGTATACCATCCTCTATCCAACCATATTGAAATTGATCTACAAAATTGAAAAAGAAGGTTCAGTCATATGCTTTCCTTAACCCCGATACCGTCAAGCCATGAAGCAACTTCTTCAATAAAGGGTCTGCGCCTAGGATCCTGGTCTAAGCATCTACACGCAACTTCAAGCACATCTAGCAGCTGTTTTTCACGATCTTTATCCCAAATGGACGGATCAACAACCTCCGTCTCCCTTTTCTCAGACTTCATCTGAAACACCCAAGAGACCAAGTCTCTGCAGCTTTTCCCTTTGCAAACTTCTACAGGTCTTCGACCAGTAAGAAGCTCAAGAAGAACAACACCAAAACTGTAAACATCACCCCTGCAAGTTGCCGTCAATGTTTGACTATATTCAGGAGGAATATAACCCAAAGTTCCAACCAAATCAGTTGTCACGTGCGTGTCATAAGGTCGGAGAAGCCTTGACAGACCAAAATCAGCCAGATGAGCCTCGAAATTTTCATCCAAAAGTATGTTGCTTGATTTCACATCTCGGTGAACAATATGGGGTACACAAACTTTGTGCAGGTAAGCTAACCCAGATGCTGCACCTTGAGCTATCTTGAGTCTCACCTCCCATTTAAGAGTTGATGCCCCATCGATACACTCATGCAACCAATAATCCAAGCTTCCGTTCTCCATGTATGAGTATATCAATAACCTATCGCTACCCAGCCAGCAATACCCTTGAAGAGAGACAAGGTTTTTATGTTGAGCCCTCGAAAGTGCCTGCACTTCAGCTTGAAATTCACGTTCCATCTGACCACAATCTCCTGAAAGCCTCTTAATTGCAGTCTTTGTGCCGTTAGGAAGGTGAGCTTTGTAAACCAGGCCAAATCCACCACAGCCGATGATATTGGCTTGATTGAAATTATTTGTTGATTTCAACAAGTCTGCAACAGTGAGGTCCTTGTAATCTGAATTCTGAAAAAATACCACTTTCGAAGGCCGAACGGCATCCGACAGCCTGCTTTGAGGGCTGGTTCCCTCATCCATATTGTCGATTGGATACCCCATATCCCTTCTAGGCATCTTAAGCCAAAGAACTGCGAGGACTATCGCCAGCGCAACTCCTAATGTGAGGATTATGACTAAAATTTTTTTTAAGCCAAGCCTACTTTTTGAACTGGATGGAGGAAGAGGCTTCAACATGCTGTCATTGGCATTACAACGGGAAACCACTCCGCCACAAAGTCCAGGATTACCCTCAAAGCTTGAGCTGGAAAAGCTATAAAACTGTCCTCCTGTTGGAATCTGTCCCGTCAAGTGATTATAAGCCACGTTAAATTGTGACAGGAAAGTGAGTCTCTCAAATGATGGTGGGATTGACCCGTACAGTTGGTTGGATGATAATTCTAAAGTTTCCAAATTTATCATTTCTGAAATTGAGTCGGGTATCATCCCAGTTATGTTGTTCCTGCTCAAGTCCAAGACATGAAGCTGCTTCAACAGTCCAATTTCAGGTAAAATTGTCCCGTTTATCCAGTTGTGACACAAAAGAATCGAAGGTGGAAAACTTGAGACTTGTTTGTACTGCAAACCCTTAGCACTCTGGTTTCTTTTTACATAGAGAGGAATACCAGCTGAAGCCGTCAAGTAACTGTAGTTTGCATATCTCAGGCTCTTTAGCTCAGTCAAACCTTTTGGCATCTCTCCGCTGAGTGAGTTATTTGACAAGTCCAAGTAAAACAAGTGCTCCATCTGACCAACACAAGAAGGGATACTGCCATCCAATTTATTCATCGACAAATCAAGAACTTGCAACTTTGTACATCTACACAACCAATCTGGGATTTGGCCTTTAAGACCAGAATTTGCAAGCCCAAAGACAGCTAAATTCTGAAACCCACTTATATTCAAGGGGATTTCCTCACCAATAAAGTTCCTTGGAAGGATAAGAGTTGATAGATTTTTGCTCTGCTGAAACACAAATAGTGCCCTTGATATATTCACGAAACTATTGTTGAACAATAGGACAGATGAAAGGGCAGTAAGCTTTACAAAACTGTCAGGAATTTGACCTATTAAGCGATTCCTAGCAAGGCTCAAAATTTTCAAGTTATGGCAGTCAGACATGGAACTGGGGAGATGTCCAGAAAAAGAGTTACTGGCAAGATCAAGCGTACGGAGATTTAGCATTGCAGTAAAGTTTAGATTAATCTGACCAGTTAAAGAATTGTTTCTGAGGTCAAGTATTTGAAGCTTCGAGCAGAATGACAGCGTTGGAGGTAATGGCCCGGAAAACAGATTAGAATTCGCAAGAAATTGCTCCAATTGAGTAAGGTTGCGAAAAACATCTGGAATGTGGTCAGAGAACTGGTTGCCACTAACATCAAGAATCTTAAGGCTATAAAGCTTGCTCAATTCCTTGTTTAACTGGCCAGAGAAATTGTTGTTGGAGATTGAGAGTTCCTCCAAAGCCAACAATGAGTACAAAGAGTCTGGTAGAGCACCTGAAAGTCTATTGGAATTCAAATGCAACTGCTGGAGAGACGTGCTGCAGTTGTTTAAGCCTTCGAGATTGCCCATAAGAGGGTTCATTGATAAATCCAGAATCTGAATTTTATTGAAGAAGCTGCAAATTTTGGTGATAACTTGGCCCGTGAATGAATTGTTACTAATGTTAAATACAGCTAGATTTGGAAATTCACCAAGCTCAACCAATTCCTCGCTGAACAAATTGCTAGAGATATTCAGTGACTTGATGGATAATAAACCAGAAAGCACTCCTGAGACAGGTCCTGATAGCATGTTATGACTCAAATCAAGAACCTCCAACTGCTTCAATCTTGACAGCTCCATTGGCAGCTCACCTTGAAGATAGTTGGACGAGAGATCAATTGAGATTAAGTGATCCAATCGGGCCAATGAGCTTGAAATGTTCCCTTTCAGACCCTTTTTGGGAAGAATCAGCATAGTCACCCTTCTTCCACCGATTGAACCATTGTTGTAGTTCTCACAGACAACACCAACCCATTGACAGCAGTTGTTGGTGTTGGACCAAGCTTTTATAATGGATCCATCTTTAAGATTTCCGGCAAATTCCTTCAGTGCAAGGAAATCATTCTCATCACAAGATTGGCTATGTGTTTGAAGAGCCAAAAAAGAATATAGAAAGCAAGTAAAGTACATCCACTTGAGGAGAGCCATTGGAAATTGGAACAATCTCCAGAACCAAAATTACGAAAACTGAAGCTTTGCCTGAGCTGAAATCAAGCCAAAACCCCCATATAAAGCTGATTCCTCTTGTCAAAAACAGAAGTCTAAAGAAGAATCTTGCAAATCCACAGACACAATATCCCACCCGAAAGAAACGAAACTTGTTAAATACGAAAAAAACCAGTAAATTACAAACTAGAAAAAACAAAATCCCCAGTTTGATCACTTTGCTCAATGTGTGAAAGAAGCACAAAATAACCAAATTTACGGCAAAAAACTCTCGACTAACGGAAACAAGAACCCACCCACAAGTTGAAAGTGAAGAAACAATGTTCACCACAGAAAAGAGAAATCAGTTGAGCTGTTTAGACAACGGAAGCAACTAATCCCCACCAGGAGCCAAAACCCTTGACTTTAATCGACAAAACCACCCCAAAGACCTAACCATGCTTGGGACAGCGACTGCTACCCCATATAGTGACTGCAAGAAAGTCTTACACGAGCGAAGAAACTTGAAGCACACATCCCCAGGCACCTGCGCACCAACTAAAAGCAACCATCATCAAATGAAGCAGGGACTATGAGTAACAAAGAGGATTGATACTTAAAACTAGAGCCAGATCCCAAGATCACAAATTCATAACAAGATTAGAATATTTGGAAAAGAAAGAGTCTAGACACATGAACCCACCAAAGATTTCAATCAAAAAGCATTAAAACATCCCTTGTAAGTGAAGTAAAAGAAAGCTTCCCGTGAACCCAACACCTACAGTGACAACTTTTCAACAAATGGGTTCGCTCTCTATTTTTAAAAAGTGTGTGTCAACAATATCTTCACTTAGATATTGTTATTGATTCACATAAACAAAACCTTGGAAGCTAAGGCGAAGGGTGACGAAGATAAAAAGAGAAGCTGGTCTGTGTGTTTTTGGGTTGATTCAAGAGATGGGCGCTGGAAATACGCGGGTTGAAATAAGTAATTGAAAGTCCAATTTGCGGTTGGACCAAAGATTTGTACAAATCGATGAGCCTAGAAAAAGCGTTCCAATTGCCTAAGTTTGACAACTTAAAACAACTATATACGATGCCACTTTTTCATATTAAGCTTTAGTTTCTACTTGGTCAATCCGTTTACATTGCATTCTTATTTTTTAATGTCAGATAAGACTAATTTGTTTTGGGCTTTGATCGATCTTAAATTGTGGTCAAAATTTTAAAATATAAATTAATTTTTAAATAATTTATTATTATTTATTTTAACTTTTTAATATTTTTTCATTCCTTAGACAATCAAATTTCACTTATTTTAACCAAGTTGTATGTATATTGAGTAAATATATATTTTTGGAATCAAACATGGAGATTGGAGAGGCTAGTATAAAATTTAAAAAGACAGAAGTCAAAGCGTCAAAAGAGAGAGAGGAGGCGTGGAATAGAAAATTGATGGCAACTTGTACTTTACAAGCGGACGTCACGCGCTTCTCTGCTCTTCTCTGTCGAATCCCAATGGTTACGTTGACTCTCCAATCCTTGGCTGCAAATCTACCTTCCGGAATCAACTGAGCTACGTCCTACGGGCCAACTTTAAGGGTCCTCCAATCCTATTCCTATTCCTTGTTGCAAAAGGTTGAGCCCCAACTTTAAGGGTCCTCAGTCGCGAGCTCGACTATCGCTGGAGGATTGAACCATAGTATGATTTTGGTCAGCCCTCTAACAGAGCGGTCCATTTCTTCCTTGAATCCTATTCCTATTCCTGTTTACATAATGTGATGTGATGGAAGGAAATTTTAGGTTTAGATCCAACTTGTGAATTTGTTCAACTTTTCACCAACTCATAGTTTTATTTACAAGTCGTGGATGTTGTCTGGAAACAGAATACTCATTTTCACGAGAGGCGGCAAATTATCAAAACTTGAATAGTTACAATAAAGGTTGTACCGGGCAGGGCTCATCATGATGTTTGTCTGGTTACGGCTTCTACAACAAAATAATGACTCGTGATGAAAACTTCTCCGAGTGCGATTGAAACGATGGAACTTTCGCCTCTCATATACTCAAACAAAGTACTGACAAAACTTAAAATTGACATAACTCCAACTATCAATCATCAAAACCGACTAAAATTTCACTAAACAATATTCCACCTTCAAATATTAATTTTAGAAATATAACATTTCTATTTTTACCTGAAATTAAAAAACAAGAGTTAATAGAATTCTGCATGGTGAGAAGCTATAGCTTCTCTTTACACTAGCTGTATGAATGCATGATTGTTATTGCCTTCTCCGTGTGATTCTCCTCTACTTTGTTTTCCTATCTTGACATCCATTTATTTCTTCTCATTATATTCTTGTACATAAACTATTTCTCTTCCACCTTATTTCTTTTCCAACTCTTGCATACTTTCCTGTTACTCTTTTGTCCTTTTGTGTTTACCTTACTCACTCTTTAAACTCATCATATTCCTGTACATAAACCACTACAAGAAAAATGGAGTTTAACGACGGAAATAACCGATAGAATTTGTATACATTTCGTCGGTAAACTTATTTAACGACGAAATTTACTGACGAAAAAAGTATCGAAAATATAGCTGTCGATAAATTTACCGACGGAAATTTTGTATACCGTCAATAAGTTTACCGGCAGATATTTCGTTCGGTCGATAATTACCTACAGAATTTTTTTCCGTCGGTAAATCCAATATATTTTACCAACGAACATTTGTTTTCGTACGTAAATTTGCTAAAAATTATTTTTTAAAATTTACCTACAAAGTGTTCATTTTCTCTAGTTACCTTCTATTTCTTGGACAAGACATTCATCGACACAAGGGGAGTTTGGCTAGTGTCTATGAACCCGAAAGGTTTACCTCGGTAATAAATTGTGTCTCGTGGTTAGCACCCCGAACTTGGTCAGAGAAATTGTTCGAGCCTAAGACAAAATCTTTGCAAACCACAATCCACCTCGCACTGCTAGAATCAGAAATTTATCCCAACATCACAACTAAAATCACATCTTATCCCTTCTATCACTACCATTTATACTTTAAAGTTATTTTCCAATCAAAAAATACACAAATAAACGAAAGTAATTAAATATCCAAATTAACTTTCATCTAATATACGAAAAAACATATGACAGTAGTTGCAAAAATACCTCCACCAAAGGACACGATGACAATGGTCGGAGAAGACAACACCGACGAGCAGAAAAGGAGTCCATAACAGAGAAATCGGAGAGAAGAAAACGAAGAGGAGAAGAAGGAAGAAGGAAGAAGAAAACACATGTTGAAGGATGTCGGGTGAGCTGATATTTAAAAAGAATTTACCGACGGAATTTACCGACAAAAATTTCAGTAGGTAAATTCAAAAAAATTTTATTCCGCCAATAATTCCCCCCTTTTTACCGACGGATCTCTTATATCGTCGCTAATTCTTGCTTCCCTCCATATTTAGCTACAGATATTAGTACCGTCGCTAAACGAAAATTTTCCTGTCAATTTTACCAACAGAGATGGATTTTTCGTCGGTAATTTGTAACGGTATATTTTCCATTGCTAATTCTTCCTTCCCTCCATATTTAGCTATGGATGTTAGTACCGTCGCTAAATGAAAATTTTCCCGTCAATTTTACCAACGGAAATAGATTTTCCATAGGTAATTTGCAACGGTATATTTTATGTCGGTAATTTTTCGTTGCTAATTCTTGCTTCCCTCCATATTTAGCCACGGATGTTAGTACTATCGCAAAACGAAAAATTTTTCATCAATTTTACCAACAGAAATGGATTTTCCATCAGTACTTTGCAACCGTATATTTTCTGTCGGTAATTTTTCATTGTTAGTTCTTGCTTCCCTCCATATTTAGCTACGGATATTAGTATCATCACTAAACGAAAATTTTCTCATCAATTTTACCAACGGAAATGGATTTTCTGTCGGTAATTTGCAACGGTATATTTTTCGTCAGTAATTTTCTGTCGCTAATGCTTATCCTTCACCCTTTCCCTTTCTTTTTTGTTGTTTTTTTACTTGTGTCACTTGTTCTCTTTTTATGATAATGTTCAATTTTAAACCTCTCTTACAAAATTCCCTCACTTCTCTCGCCCTTTCTTCATCCCCCTTCAACCCACTTACATCATCCTGTAAGACCCCAAATTATATCCTAGTAGAAATGTTACGTGTCAATAAAAGTATTTGTGATAGGTGTTAAAATTGTGATATGATTGTGAACTGCATATGTCTTGAATTTTGGTTTGATCTCGAATTTTGGTTTGATGGACCATAATTAGTAACTTGGAATTAGTTGGTATCATTAGAAAATTAATGTATTAAAATGTACATTTTGACTAAGAAAATGTCAAGTAGTAAAACAAGTTGGTACATGAAAATTTGGATGACTAAGCTTTTAAATTGATTGACACTTGACATAGATGATTAAGTGATAAGTGACAAATGGTCTAATAGAATTGTGACATTTGGTAGCCACACATGAAAACATTTAGATGACTTCATTGAAGGACAAGTAGCTTACCTTCATGTGTAACATGTGGCATTATAAACCAGGACACCTTGCAAAGCAAGTGCTGATTCACTTCAGCTCATCTGAAGTTTCTACTGCCTTCTTTATATCCTTTACTCCTCTCCATCGAAACTCTCTCTTACACTCCCAAACTAGATTTTGTTTCAATTTGGATCATCATCACTTGACATCTTTGCAAGATGCTGCATCAAGGAAGTTAGATTATGATGTCTTTTGTGCTATTGTCTTCTTTTTGTTAAGATTTTCACCTTGATCTTGGAAGTGTCTTGGTTGTATGAAGGCTAGTTTAGCTTGTTCTTTGAAGAAGGAACTTGAAGTTAAACATGTAAGGGAATTCTAAAATTGATAGCATATATTAATACAAGTTCTATGATGATTGAATTAGCATAGAATATGTGTTATGATGATGATAAATCAGTGCTAGAAAAGTGATCCTTGTATGACAAATTCTGTTTTGGTTTTGATGCATGAAAGATCATGATTTGTGAGCTACCTAATAAATGATTTGAATTGGATTTGGACATTATTTTGATGAGGAATTGAAGTATGAATTAGGTAGAATTGAAGTGAAATTGATGGACTATGATGAAGGTGTATTGAATGAAGCATACAGGAGTTAAAATTAGAAACAAATTGAAGACAATATCGTGGGATTTATATGCTTCCTTCCCACGGTAGTGGGAAATGTCCTAAGATGAGAAAAGGTGGGTTTTGTGCAATTGTTGGACTATATAAGGTTAAAAACTTTATAATGGTTTAATTGGACTTAATTAAGGTTGAAAGAGAACATGCTAGATTAATTGATTAAAGGTTGAATAGATTTCAGATTATTAATTGAGGTAATAGCTTAAGGAAGGTGTTATTTGAAAATAAAGTATCTAATTTTGGAACTTATGAGTTGTTAAAGGAATGAAGTATACTTATGAATGCAAATGTAATTCAAAGAACATGAGTAATATGAATTGGATATGATTGCTTGAGAACTAGGAACTTGTGTGATTATATATAATGTGTAATGACTTAATGCTTTATTGATGTATTGATGTGAATGCTTAAATTCATAAGGCATAATGAGTTTGTTCAAGTGTGAATAAATATATTCAGTTTGAGCATAAGAAGATAAATTCATACTTATGCAT